>OZ005660.1:186371583-186971583 GCA_963930645.1 Salticus scenicus | reverse complement strand
CTTTTGTCGAAGTTAAATGTATGATACTGCTGCTAATTTTATATTAATAGTTTACAAATATTGCATATGTATCTTTAACTTTATTGTGTGTGTGTGGGGGGGGGGGGGTTGTTAAACACAGTTTAGCACATCCATAAAAACAGAGAAACATTATTACAAATTATATATTAAGTATTTGATGTTAAACATTATTTTTTCAGGGGGTAGGGGAGTTGTACATCAACCCAGCAATGTTTTTTTTTTTTTTTTTTTTTTTTTGCGAGTGTAACATTTAATATATAAATTAAGAAACAATGCAAGAAAAACGATAAAATTATTTTTTTTCCACAGCGACAATACCGGATGGAGGGGGGGGGAGGGAGATTAGATTAAATTTTCAAACTAGTAGCACAATCTGCTCACAAATTGATGTTTAACGATTAAATGTATAGTTTATGAATCAAGCTGAGTAGAGAAATGTTTTATACTAAATTTTACACAGGCTACATTCTGTGAATAAATTCAAATCGAAGTTTTAAAAAGTTCAATTTAATGCGGAATTATTTTGAAGTATAAAAACAACTGGATTATCGAATTACACTAGATAAATGTTTCCTAACCATACGTTGCCAAAACTACGCCTGCGTGTTTTTACAGCGGGGCGGAGACGTTGATTGCATGTTAACTGCAATTAAAAAAATACTTTTTTGATGAAATAAGTCAAACTTACACTGTCTTATCAACACAAAGTCCGAACACTTTCCGACAAGATTTTGGTATGAATTAAAACATTTTTTAAGAGTTTATTTTATTTTATTTCTTTATTTTTTGAGAAGAGCAGATGTTTAATGGCCAGAAAAGTTTATGAAATGAGCAATGTTTTTCTCCGATAAAAATAAGGTCAAATTTTAATCAGAACCTTAAAGACCAGAAATATTATTGAAAATTATATAGATCTTTGTTGCTAATAATTTTTTAGTGTGTGTGTGCAAGGGGGGGGGGGAAGGGGACTGATGGGAATGATTTGTATGGATACCAACACAATATTTTCAGTTTTGTTTTCTTAAATGTTTGAAAATCTGTTTGTGTGTAGAATATTTATATATTTGATATAACAAAACAGAAACAAGCAACATAGAAAAACTAATAAAACTGTTCCTTTTCCCGCAGCGGGAATGAATGGGGAAGTGGGGAAGGAATTAAATTACACTTTAAACTTTTTAATTTTCTGTGTATAAACTAAAATTCAACGATTGAAAACATAACATTAAGTTGAGCCAAGAAATGTTTAAACGAATGCGAAATTTTATCAAGGTTAAATTTTTCGAACCAATTCAAAACTACAACTTTCAAAAGTACAACTAATGCACATATGTTTTTTGTACTTTTGTGCCGTAACTACAGTCATGACAATATTTCGTCCACAAATTTGTTTTGTAAGGCAGAGATAGCCGAAATGACAATTAGCTGTAATTTAAAACTACTTTTTCGCTAAAACAGATCTAATTGATACTATCCTATCAAAACTGGGCCAGAAAATAAGCAGATAATTTTTTACATACGCAAAAAATAAATAAATAAATAAATAAATTCATGTTAAGCATATTTTTTTTCTTTTCTTTGTGAGGTGTGTGTGTGTGTGTGTATATCACAAATTTTGTGGACGCTGTATCTCACGAACCAATGAACGAAATTTAACCAAACTTGGTATTTTGTTGGACCCTGAGATGAATTGGTCCTGATTAGATTTATGGAGCAATGGCTAAGCAGGTGGTGCTATGATAGCATTTTTTCTAAATTTTTAACATGACAGTATAGGACAAAATTTCGTATAAATGTACATAATGAGAGTTATTTTAATCATGTGATTGTAAAATTAATATGATTTATTGATAATAGTAGTAGTTAACTAGTAAAAAAAAATTGCATGTGGGGGCATCCCTCCATCCCCCCGGGGGGAGTAAATTTTCAATATTGGTATCTTTCGAAAGATCTCGTAAATGCCTTTAAAACGAATGGTTGAACTATATATCTGCGATAATTTAAAACAAAGTTATCCATTTTTTTTTTTTTTTTTTTTTTTTAAACTTTTAACGAAAAAAAACTCTGAAAAAAATCATTTCTTTTGATTAAAAAAACTAACATCTTTCGGCATTTAGCGATAATTCTATCAGATAAAAATCGTCTGCATTTATAATTGAAAAGAATTTGATAATTTAATAAGTAATTTGTATTGAATAAGTTTTGTGTAAAATTATATAGAAGAAAGTCATGTGGTGGCCACATCATACTAGTTTTTAGTTTAATATCGTCTGAAACTTCTATATATTTTCTTATATATTCGTTTTACAGCCTCTTCCTGTGATTAAAAGTGTTTGCTGGCATTTGCTGAAAGACTGAAAAATAATCTAGATTACCTTAAATCAAAATAGTAGGAATTGAGGAAAAAGTAAGTCATTTCCACATTATATAATTAATAGTTTAAATAATAAAAAATAAGTAAATTTAAAAATCGAAATACAAAATAAAGATTTTATAGATGGGAGTTTCATTCTACAATTTTTTTAATTAATTTTTTTTTTCCCAATGTTTTTAATTTTGCTTTCTGAAAATTTTGGAAAATCTGCTTGCATGTGTGTATATATATATATATATATATATATATATATATATATATATATGCACAAGTTAAAAAACCACAATGTAAGAAAAAGAAAATTACTGTTGCTGTTGCCGAGCATTGGTAATAGAGAGGTGGGTTGGGGAACAAATTAAATTTTCTGACAAGTTAAGATTTTTCAGAATACAGTTTGATATTTAAGGATTCAAAGTACAGAGTGTATATTAAATTGAGTGAGGAAATGATTAAATTAATATGAAATTTTATCCAGGATGCTATACGTTGCGGACTAATTTATATCTCAAAATAACCGATTCACATAAAACGTTACTTTTAAGTACAAAATCCAACTGTATTTTTGAATTATCCTGGATGAATATATCATAATCATAAGTATGCCAAGACTGCGGTTACATGTTTATGTAGGGAGACGAACGCAGACGATTGTGGAGCAACTGCAATTTAGAAATACAGTTTCACTGAAATATAGCTAATAGATTCTGCTTAATAACGCACTGTCAAAAAACTTTCAAACAAGTTTTTGCATTGACAGAAATAATTTTTGTTAAACATGTATTTTCTTTTCCTTATTTGTAAGGGGAAAATTTTAATAACTGGACAGTTTTTAATTCGGAGTACTATAAAGTTAAGAGAGTGCTTGGAACTAAGACCGAGTCCCCAGGCCTAGGACTCGAGGGTCCTAGGTCTGGGGTAATGTGCCCTCTGAGGGGGATGTGTTTTAAGGGGGCCCAGCCCAGATTTATGTGAGTCTCAAAGAAAACTACCGAAAACTTTGAACAGCTAGGACGACGAGCTAGACCTGGGATTGAACCTAGCACTTCCCGTTTATCAGCTCTGAGCGTAGAATGGCACGGCCACTCATGGAGTCATATAGTTTAGAGATGACTTAGGAGCAGTTCACTCTCTCAGGAGACAATAAATTGTTTTATTTCCCTATTCAAAGGGTGGAAAACTACCTAACATCCCCAAATCCTAAAAACTGCTATTTGTATTCAAAGTTAATATTGGAAAAATAGATTAAGGTTATTATTACATGGCTATTATTTAAAATGTTTATTTATACCCATAATAAATGATATTTGTAGAATTCTGAAGGCATAAGGAAAAAATTAGAAAGGGGGGTGAGGGAATCTGGAATTAAAGATAGCCGCGAAAACTTTCACCTCTGATATTCTTTATAATCTGCTACCGGTTGTTTTCAATTTTTATTTTAATATTCTTCAAGTTTTTTCATGTTCTTTGTACAACTCTCTATGCCATTAAAAATGTTTACCGTTATATCTTCTACGTGAAGACTGAAACATTATCTGAATTTTCGAAATGAAAATGCAAGAATTTGAGTAGAATTGAAATAAATCGCCTACATCTTGTATAAACAATAGTTTAAATATTGAAAATTTTATAAATTTAAAAACCGAAATACAAAATAAAGATTTTAGATTTAGAGAATTCTTATTTATCAAGTAATTCAATTTTATTTTATTTATTTTATTTTTAACTTTTAATTTTCTTTTCTTTTCTTTCTTTTGAGGGGTTTGGGGAGAGGGGTGGAGTTAGTGTTTCACCACCGGAAACCGGTAAGTATTTTCATTAAATATTTAAATTTTTGGAGATAGAATATTTAAGTAATTATCATAATATTAATAATGGAAATAAACAAGGATATTAATTAAAAGAATTTACCTGTAGCGTAGGACCACAAAAAATTACTCTAATTTGCATTTATATTAGTTTAGGTAATTATTAAAGACCAAATAATATTTAGAAAATAATTTTTAAATATATTTAATAAACCGGAAATAGTTCGTAATTGAATTGTGTAAAAAAGAATCTGCTGCAGAACTATGTATTAATTCATATTACGATAATGATCCAATAGACAAAAGTGGGTCTAGGGGACAGGAGTATCTGTTCTTGAAGCTGGAAGACAGGAAGTGATAAATTCGATATGTAGTTGCGCATGCTGTCCTAGCCGTTCGGTGTTTTCCAAGGTTTTCTCTCAAATTCATGTAAATATGGACTAATACCCTTAAAAGTCAGCCCACGTTGGGGTTTTCGGTAATAAATTCAGGCTTACTTAAAAATTGCCTAAATTATTTTCAAAAATTTTTGAAAATGTCGTAATATATAGTTATCAAAGTCCCACTCTATTCCTTGCACCTTGGGAATGTCTCGGAATTCCTGAAAACTTTAAGGCATTTGTTAAAAGAAAAAAAGAAAAAAAAGGGCTAGGGAATACAGGGGCAAACTTTAAAATTTCATATAGGAAGGGGAGAAAAGTCTTTTAAAAGCTCGCGGATAAAGTCTTTTCAAAGTAGGCCTAGGACCTACAGCTGTCAATCGGCCTTATTCCCAAATCCAATCCAATTCATACTTGTTTTTAATATAAAATACTTCCAAAATATTCCTGTTACACTGGCGTTCATGAAATGGTGTTTAAGTACCTCATGATTTCATTATATAAGTGATTTTTTCCCGTATTAATGATTTAAAATACCATGTATATCTACTTTTATTTTCTTTAGATGATTTTTCATTAGATTCTGTTTAAATGGAGTATATAAGATACACTTTAAAATTAGCTTATGTATACTTAATTTTCTTTTTAGTGCCATGAAATTACAATCCTTTCTTTTCATTATTTGCTTAAAATGTCATAGGATGTAGATTTTGTTTTAAAAATTTATAGTTGAAGTGTTTACCTACAATAGTAATTTTTCATCATTTTCCTTTTTTCTAGTTATAATGGAAATTGATCCTGATATAAGAAACGAAACAAGTTGTCTAAGAAATATGAAAATAGAAAATGCCGTAAAATATCCTCATCAGAGACATTTACAAATATCAAATATTTATCCTGTTAAAGACTTTTTCGACGTTTATCTTATATTAATCTCATTTAGAAAAAAAAAAAAAAAAAGAAGATACATTCAGTGTTAGTAAAATAAAGTTTAATTTAAATCTAATTCAGTATGTTTTATTTTTTAATTATTTTTAATTGTATGTTTTCTTTGCAGCAAAGGTGTTTTTCTACTTAGTGAGCTTTTTGCAATGATTCTAGTAAATTACCGGGATGCTGCTTTCATGTGTAAAAGCGCAGAATTTGTTTCTTCTTTAGATCCTATTTTGTAGAAGGAAAAATGTTTTAAAATTTGTTTTTGTAAACAAAAGAAAAAAAAAAATAATCTGGTGTGTCACTCACACGACTTTCTCTTACCCTGAAATTTAATACTATTAATACAGATTGCACATTAAAAGGTAAGATAACGAGTTCTGTTATGTAAACCTGTGTTAAACAGTTCATATTAGGCTTCTGAAGAGTTTTATATAATAATTAGTTCTATGTGAGGGGGGCTACCGCCCCCCTCAACCCCCCGTTTCATTAATTCACCTACATTTATATAGAATTTAATTCGGTTTTTAAAAAATAATTCTGTTTTTAAAAAATAATTTATTGAAATTATTATTTAAAAAAAATTATCTTTTATGATAATGCAGACGATTTCTGTTTTAGAGTAGTAGTATAACACCAAATATCCCAAAAAAAGTCCATTTTATTCTCAATATTAAAAAAAAAAAAAAAAAAAAAAAAAATAAGATTTTGTTCTGAGTTTTTCTTTTGTTAAAAGTAAAAAAAATTGATAACTTTGTTTTAAATTATCACAGATCGATGGTTCAACCATTCGTTTTAAAGGTATTGGCGAGCTCTTTTGAAAGATACCCATCATGAAAATTTACTCCCCCCGAGGGGGGACTTCCCCCCCCCAGGGGGGAGGCGAGGCTCCTATATACACAATTTTTTTCCCAGGTAACTATCTCTATTACAAAAAAATATATATTCGTTTCATTTGTTTTAGTGCAGTCTATAGACGTTAAACTCTACTTACCTGCAATTTCCCCCATAGACGTAATGTATTAGAATTCTCTTGATTGTCCCTGTACACGAACCATTTGCTTGATCTTAACGAAAAGCTTACTGTAGCATCCCTATATGATACACATTTAGAATACCAAGTTTGAACTTTCTGCCATAATTTGTTTTTGAGATATGCTGATAACAGACAAACACACAGAGACACAGACACACAGACCATTTGCTAAAAACATGATTTTCATATTCAGGGGACCTCAGAACGTGTAAATATAACAAAATCTCCCGTTCGAAAATTTGACCGAAAAACAATACTTTCTCTACCTTATGGGTATGAGAAAGTAAAAAATCGAAATTTTTTTAATTCAAAATAATCTAATGGTTTCTTTAGCAAAAAGTTAGATATTTTATAGATCTGAATTTATGGAATTAGTGACGAAAACCAAAAGAGTACCCGATTTTCATCTGCATTGAACCCTAATTTAATATTTAAAAATATTAAAAACTCTGTATTTCTTTATATACTATTTAATACGTACGAATATTTTCTCTCCACTTGCCGTCTATTTAAAAACATTTATATCCCAGAAACTGCAATAATTATGGAAATTATTCTACACACTGCAATGAATTAATTAATTATAAAAAAATAAAATTATTTAGGTATCAAACCTTTAATATGTTCCTATAATTCTACGATTACGTATTAGAAATCTGATCTGAAATGAGAATTTTTATTTTCAAATAAAATAACTTTTAAAAACCAATTTTATTAAAAGCAGAATATTGAAAAATGTTCAAAATTTGTTACAGTTTGAAATAAAATGTGCATCAAATTTGTTAGTCTTGGTTTAAGTGACAAGTTATGCATTGAATTAATATGTTGCACAAATTTACTTTTTTAATAAACTACCAAAATTGTATGCATAGTTTTTAAGAGAGACCTTTACATGGAAATGAATTAGTAATTTTTTTCTTTAGGTAATATAAAAATCAATGTGAGTATTCAAAAATTCAAATTCATTTAATACACTACCTTTCCATAAATGACCACACATTTTCGATTTCTGATGTGTTTTAAAATGACTCAAAAAGCATTTAACAAATCATCTTGAAACTTCAGGAGTGTAATAAGCATGTTATACCTCACGTAGTTCAGTTATTTGTTTGTGCCAAAAGTGAAAAGGCGATCAGTAAAAAATTAAAGAAAAATTAGAGTATTTGGCATCACTCAGTATAAAGTAATGCTCGAAATACAATCTGGCTGTAGCATATGGTTATGGGGCTCATTTTCTATATAAATTTTCGAGTCTCCACCGCATGTAATCACGGAGATATAAAGATTTGTTTAAAAAATTTCCGAACAATTTTTTTTTGCTATAACATGCAAGGTATTAAATGCAGTTCAAAGCTATGTTCGGGAAACTCAATATACAACATTAGACACAACATACTGGAATCAGAATGAAAAAAAATATTAAATATCTAATGAAATGTGAGCATTTTTACTAAATAATTTTTAACTGTGCATGACTAAGTTTTAGCTAAATTTCATTTGTATGATTTGTAGCCAAATGCATTGAACTACTTATATAAGAACCCCAAACAAGTATTGTGTAAACTCAAAAAGTTCTACGCCAAAGAATGAACTGGTCTTCAGTTTCTTTCGAAGAAACGTTAAAGTATAAGGAGTTTTACTCACATTTTTAATTTAATTCAATGAACGGTAATGCAACTTTCTGTGATTATAAATAAATTTTGGGAAAACCCTCTTAACAATTTCTTTTTTGGGGAACAGCTGAAATTCAGTTTATTCTATGACGTAGAACTTTTTGAGTTTACACGATTTTTGTTTGGGGTTTTTACATAAGCAGCTCAATAAATTTGACTGTTAAATTTTGAAAATGAAATTTCACTGAACATTTACGCATGCGCAATTAGAAATTATTTAGTAAAAATACTCATATTTCATTAGATATTTAATATTTTTTTTCATTCTGATTGCAGTATGCAGTGTTTATTATTGTGTGTCGAGTTTCCTGAAAATTAATTTGCACTGTCTTTTCATACTTTGCGTGTTATAGCTAAAAAAGGTGATTTTTTTTTTTTTTTTTTTTTTTTTTTCTTTTGAGAAACTTTTATCTTCCTGATTATATGCGGTAGAGACATATAAACTTAAAAGAGTTAATGAGAAAGAGACCTATAATCACATGCTATTGCCAGATCGCATTTCAAGTATTAATTATTACAGGGTGCTTTCACACCCCTGAAGTTTCAAAATGATTTGTTTAAAATTTTTTGAAATACTTTAAGAAATATCTGAAATCGAAAGTGTACGGTCATTATGGAAAGGTAGTGTACCTAACAAATTTTTAGTACGTCTTTCTTTTCTTTTCTTTTCTTTTTTTTTTTTTTTCTTTTTCCCCATTTAGAAAGTTCACACCTTTTTAATAGCATAATGCATTTTAAACGATTAGTGTTTTAATTACATTCTTAATTGTTTTAAGTTAATATCTAATCAAAATGTAATATATATATATTTATATATATATATACATATATTTGTCAAAATATTTTTTTTTTTAAGTGTATTTACAAAGTGGATGTATTTTTTGAGTGAAAGAAACTGAGGTTGTTAAAAAAGATCTACAAATATAATGTTGGCAAAATTTATTTATTTTAGTTGATACCTATATTTTTAAATCTGCTGAAGCCGAAAATAAAGCCAATTTTCCTCTGTTACACACAGCTTTTGCCAATACAGGGTGTCTACCGACACAATCCTTCTCTTTCGGTAGTTTCTAGTATGATTCCACGATTAATTGTAATTAATCATGGAATCATACTATGAAAGTAATCGTATAATTATATTGGTGGAAGAGTCGTGAAAAAAATAGCGCACCCTGTATTGATAAAAATATGTATGTGATAGAGTAAAATCTAGTTTCGGTTTCAGCCGAGCAAAAACCATCAATATCAGCCATAATTATCAAATCAAAATTTTAGATTTAGACCTGTGAGATCTTTCACTATTAATTCATATAAAATGAGGGAATTAAGTTTTTATTTTGGTATGGACTAAATATAACCGAGCAATATTAAGCAAACACATGACATATTTTGCAATTATTTCTGATCATTTTTTTAGAAGTACCATAATATAAATCAGCTTCGTTTTTAAATTTTATATTAAAAGTTTAATGTATGCAAAATGTACCACAACATTAATAAAAATTGCAGTTAAAAACATGTTACAGCGCATCATTACAAATCCTACCAAAGGTAATACAAGCTTAACCAACTTTATACTTCTGAATTTTAATGTAGTTTTGATAAAAAATATATAGCATGTCTATATATATAAAGCACGGTCTTGTCCCATCAATTTCCGAGGAGTTCTTATCTCAAAGTTTGAAGGTGGGAGGTGCGATGTTCGATCTCAGGTTGAGATTTTCAGCCTACCCATTCGAAATTTTCCAAGGTTTTCTTTAACTTTTGTAAATAAGGGATAGAACACCTTAGAATGACCTACACATAAGGCATTCTATACAGGCCTAGAACTCTGGAGTAACCAATGTGATTTTACCACCACAATAACATTAGTATATTTAGAAGCCTATTCAAGACACTCTAAACTGACGCGCATTTAAAATAAATCCCAAGGCTATGAATTTACAAGTGCAAAAACATCCAACTTTAAGTTTCTTTTCCTTAAGTTGTATAAGAATCTGTACTTATGTAACTTATTTACTAGATTCTTACCTATTTTCATGAAGATAAACTTACTGTTGCATATTTTTGTACTTGTAAATTGATAAAAATGGAATTTATTTTAAGTATATGCCAATTTAGAGTGTCTTCGATACGCTTGTAAACATACTACTATTTAATAGGCGTTAGTTAAAGTCGATTGGCTGTGCTAGGTTTCTAGACCTGTGGGGATTGCCGTAAGTGTAGGTCTTTCTAAAATGTCTAATCCCATATTTATACAAGCTTTGGAGAAATCCGCGGAAAATTCCGAATGGGTAGGTCGAAAATCTCAACCTGGGATCGAACCATGCACCTTCCGCCTTCAAGCATTGAGAGCAGATCTTCTCAGCCAATGGTGTGGCCTTCCAATATTAGGTATTTTTACATGGATAAATTTACTGAGATTTTCATAATATTATATACGAAATTTACAGAGACTTGGATGTTCTTCCATATGTAATTTTACATCGACTTGGATATTCTTACGTATGTAATTTTACAGAGACTTGGATGTTCTTCCATATGTAATTTTACAGAGACTTGGATATTCTTACGTATGTAATTTTATAGAGACTTGGATGTTCTTCCATATGTAATTTTACAGAGATTTAGATGATTTTACATATATAACCTTACAGAGACGTGTTTATTTTTACAATGGTAAATTTACAGAGACTTATGTGCTTTTACATGCTCGAATTTACGGAGACTTGCATATTTTTACATATGTAGATTTACAGAGACTATGATGTTTCACAGATTTAAATTTACAGAGACTTGAATATTTTGATCTATGTAAATTTACAGAGACTATTATTGATTTACAGAATAGTTTCTCTGCATTTTGACAGAATCTCTTTTTTTAATTCTCTGTAAATTTACGTAAGACTTAATATAATTAATTACCAATAGATTCTCTGTAAATTTACAGAAAACAGTGTACACATTGCCAAAAAATTATAAAATTGTAATTTTTGATTTGAATTAACAAAAAATTTTAAAAAATAAAAAAATAAAAAAATAAAAATAAAATTACTAACTCAAACTCAAACTTAATTATCTTGTTTTATTTTTATTCCATTTTACACGCGCGCTTTTTAATTTTTTTATTCACAATTTTATTAAAAAAAAAAAAAAAAACTTTTTAAATACCGTCCGTTTCGAAATTGATTATTATTAATTTTCTTTTCTGTTCTTTTCTTTCAAAAAAAAAAAAAAAGAAAGAAAGAAAGAAGAAGAAGAAAGATTTTGATAAAATTCTGGCAAAAGCAGAATTTAGTTTAGTACGGAGGACTATCAGGTTTTTTTTTTTTTTTTTTTTTTTTTTTCAAATTATAATATCGCTTTCAAATTATTCAAGTATATTTTCAATAAATTTTCGATTTCGATAAATGTCCAACTATCGTAAAACTGGTATCATAAAAATGCGTAGATTGAGACTAATAGTCCTCAGTCCTAAAAAAAAAAAGAAAAAAAAAAAAAAAAAAAGTTAAGAAAGACTTAATCTATCTTTTATTTTCCAAAGTATAACCTTTTATAAATTATTTATTAATTCTTACTTACTTTTAATATAAAATTATTTTTAGTATTTTATTTATTTGAAAATTTGAAACATTAAAAAAATAGGCTATCACATCTCATACAGAGATATTAAAAGATATCAATTCACTGTAAAAAAAAAAAAAAAAAAAAAATCCGTAAGATTACGGGGAAGAAAGCCCGGCAGAAGAGATTCCAGACAATGTGCCCGTTAAAAAACATTGGTTTTACGGGCAAAATGTTTTTTTACAGGCCTGTAACGTAATTTTATGGTTATTATATACTTAATTTACGGCCTAGGCGTTTCTTTTTATGGATTTTGTCTGGAATCTCTGCTGCCGGGCTTTCCTCGTAATCTTACGGGATTTTTTTTACAGTGATATAATAAAATATCGTAATTCAATCAATTCTAAAAATACTGCTTTCCTGCCAAAAAATTTGGCATTTCCTTAAAAAACCACATATTTAATTTGAATTTATCTTTTCAGTGGACTGTATCATTCAATAGGTTCAAATGTCTAAAGTTTTTTGAAAACCTCCTTCAAGCCGTTGACTAATCTATAAAATTCCCGTCTATGTTACTGCCAGTCCAGATTCTCCAGTTCCAGTTCCTACCCATAGACTTCACCAAGCAAATTCTATAGTAGTTTCAGCTTTCAAGTTGACTCCATGTTACCCCAAACAAGCACCAACTAACAAACTCCAGAATTTTAGTTCCAGACTGATTTCTTATTACTTTCTTCATATGAAATGTTACTGCCAGTCCGCCTCTTCAGTTTCTAACTACAGAATTTCCCAAGCAAGTTCCTTAACAGTTCCGGTTTTCAAATTGCCTCCATATTAAACCAGGAAAGTTCCAACTAACAAGGAAACATTCAAAATGTGTCGTCTTCAAAAAATTTTGTAAAAAATAAAATATATATATATATACTAGGTGACCCGACAAACGTTGTTTTGTCATATAAATTATTTCTAGAGAATATTTTGCTAGAAAAAAATAACTAACTTATTGTAAGTGTGTAAGAATGTGGTATATAAGTGAAACAGGTATGGAGCGCTGTGAACGGTGACTGTGAATTCCGATTATAACGTAAAAGACATAATTACCGAAATTTTCGCTACTTGCTTCTTGCTACTTGGTACTTTCTACTTTCTACTTGTTATTTAAAACCTCCGCTGAATGTCGAACAGCACAAAATTTTATTTCATACGGCAAATATTTCAATTTATGAAAGAATCTCTGATAGCAACGAATTTCACATGAAAATTCCGTCTTTTTTGAATAAGCTGTAACAATCTGGACCGATTTGAAGAAAATTTTTATCAAAAAGTTAGTACAATATCTAACATCATTACATGTACATTTATCACAATTGAATCAACCGATGCATGTGAGTATGTGTATAGTATGAGCGAAGTGAAATGTAGAGTTCGTATTAAATAAAAACTTAAACTCGTTTTAATTAAAGGTGAAAAAGTTGAAACTCAATTTATTTTATAACAGGTGTATTTTTTTAATCTACAAAAACTTAATTTATAGTAATGCCATTGGATGTACAATATTTTTGGTTAATTCTTGAGGAGTATACACAAACAAATTCGAAGGTTTTCCAACCCTGGAACACGCAACATATAATTGGCCGTGAGAAAAGCATGGATTTTCGAAATCTAAGCCACAAATTGGGACCCCTTTGGTGACTTTAAATATTTTAAGCCATTTTTGCGATGAATTGAAATGGCTATCTCAATTGTGGAACTAAAGATCTTGGCGAAAAGCGTCCGAGCTACTTCGGTGCCAAATTTCAAATTTTGCCAAAGGGATCCGATACTAAAGATGTTCCATACAAAAAATAAATAAATAAAATATGAGTGACGTACACACGCACAAAAGTATGGGACCCCATTGGTGACTTTAAATATTTTAAGCCATTTTTGCGATGAATTGAAATGGCTATCTCAATTGTGGAACTAAAGATCTTGGCGAGAAGCGTCCGAACTACCTCGGTGCCAAATTTTCCATACAAAAAATAAATAAATAAAATATCAGTGACATGCACACGCACAAAAGTATGGGACCCCTTTGGTGACTTTAAATATTTTAAGCTATTTTTGCGATGAATTGAAATGGCTATCTCAATTGTGGAACTAAAGATCTTGGCGAGAAGCGTCCGAGTTACTTCGGTGATAAATTTCAAATTTTGCCAAAGGGATCCAATACTAAAGGTGTTCCATTAAAAAAAAAAATAATAATAATAATAATAATAATAAAATATAATAAATTATCAACACAAATAAATTTGTAGGTTAGGGTGGTTGTTAATCAACGCGCGTGTAAATTTTATAGAAAATTATATAAAATACTCACTCCAATTCCGCACTAAATTTGCAAAATGTGTAGTTTTTTATGCACACTTCAAAACTCTTCAAACACTAATTACATCTTGATGTAATATTTCAATTAGGACACAATTTTTTGTATAACAATAATAACACGAAGTTACAAAATATTTTCCTGAATTTGATCGCAGCACCAACTGTCGGGACAAACCGGAATTACAATAGAATATACGCAAGCGAAGTGTGACGTCACTGACCGTCAGTGGATGCAAGAAAATGATTTCCTATGTAAATCTCCCATTGGATTTTTTTATAAAAAATTATTAAAAATCGAGCAAAATTATTTCTCGATTTTAATCCCCGTATTTGGGTATAGATATGTATTAGTTATCGTATGCATGTGTTAGATTGAGTTATTTTGCTCTCAAATTGACAAAATTTTAATTTTAAATTTCAAAACTCTGTATTCCTTGGCGTTTTTTGTATTTGGCGATCAAAAACGTAATACGAAAATATACGTGCCAGATGTATATTTTCGTAATATGTATTGTATGAAATTGTTTCATATTATTCATTACTCTCTTAATATAAGTTGTTGAAATAACCATTATTTTTGAAAGAAATTAAATATGTTCGCCAGATGATATGGCGATATTTTTTTTTCCGCTAAGGATGAAAGAGTTTTGAGATTGAAAATTCAAATTTTATCAATTTTACAGCAAAAACAACTCAATCTAACGCATGCACATGATAACTAATACATATCTATACCCAAATATGGGGATTAAAATCGGGAAATAATTTTCCTCGATTTTTAATAATTTTTTACAAAAAATCCAATGGGCGATTAACATAGGAAATATTTTTCTTGCATCCACGGACGGCCAGTGACGTCATCACTTCGCTTGCGTATTATTGAATATCCGATACTACGATCGTAGCGCAGTCTGCCGGATCGAATGTGAAACATTCCAAAATCAACAACAATTTATAAGTGATAAATTAATTAAATAAACAATTTAAATTGGATTGAATTGTAAATCTAAACCACTCTCGAATCCACCTGAAGACACACAAAAATTTCATTAAACTCGGTCCAGCCGTTTAGGAAGAGTTCAGTGACATACACACGCACAAAAGAAATATATATATAAAGATATATATATATATGTGATTCTACTCTTTCTAAAACACCAGAAAGTGAAAAAAATTATCGGCTGAAATGACTAGTGACCACAAAAAATTATCAAAAATATGCATATTTGGCGATTTAACGTAGTTAGACGATTCATTTTGAGTACTTGGCGGAGAAACAAAACACGGTTCTGTTCGTACTCTGCAATCTCGGTGCTAGCGAACTGAACGCCTAACAGCGTTAAATCGCCAAATATGCTTAATTTTGATAATTTTTTGTGGTCGCTGTAATTCATTTCAGCCGATAATTTTTTCACTTCTTGGTGTTTTATACAGAGTAGAATCACATACATTTTTTTCAGTATTTTTTGAAGACGACACCTTTTGAAAGTTTCCTTGTAAGATTCCACAATTTTTGGATCCACAGTGACTTATTATCAAGCTTAACCGTAACTGTCGACTGTTTTTTGTAATATATAATGAATATAATGCTGCACATTTTTCCGAAACTATGTTTTATTAAAAATTTGCCTGATGATGCTGTAAAGGAGAAATCCACCACAGACGAAAGAAGCTTATCCATTGGCCGTGAAAATCGATACAAAGCGTTGTTGAAAAGATGAATATAATCAAGTCTTGAAAATTTTACATTGTCTTTATTAAATGTTGGTTATTAAAGAAATCACATGAAGACAAATACAAGTTCACACATAAAAATTATTTGCAACGCAATAATCCCAGAAATTCCGGGGATCAAGGGAGAGAGAGAGGGCAGAGCAAAAATACTTCGTCTTTACTATATCGTGAAAAGAGCAAAAACTGTGGGTCTGCTTTTTTTTATCGCACGGGGAGAACCGCCCGGAAGGGAAGTCATATGTTCGCATTACCTTATTTTCGCCAAAATGAAAGCCAACTTCAGTTCTTTGTTTTAGATAATAAACTAATGTTAATTTTTTGAATTTGTAATGACGGTTTATAATTGTATTAACCCTTTAATCGCCAACATTATGCCAAGCGACAGTTTGACTAGAGAAAATGACCGTTATGAATAGAAATCATTAATATTGCGTAATTTGAAATAAATTACTTCCAGTGTTGAAATAATATAAATTCTGACAATGAGTTTTCTTGTTTTATGACTATTTGAGAACACTTTTTTTTTATAATTACGTTTAATGTCAGAATTTCCGTTAGCTATTATTTCTTTTATTTTCCTTTTATCCCATAAAATAAAGTACTTTTCTATTAAAAAATATAAACATTTTATTTATGATTTAGATATAAAACATATACAATTTAGATTTCTGAATGATGTGTGTTATTGTTTTATGTTAATAAATAGTGTAGGTCGTATGTATAATTAAAATTGTGTAATTTTAATGACATTTAAAAATAATTCTTTCTTCAAATGCCTAAGAACAAATTATGTAAATATAATATCTCACTTAAAATTTAATTATTTTTTTTTTTATTGCAATAATGCATTAATTTATCATTAGATTTTATTTTATTTAAAAATTCAATTAAAATTTAACCAAATATATGTGAACACCTTCACAGATGCCCTGACAAACAGGGCGACAATCTGTAAAATTATATGTGTAATTTTAAGTGGTTTTAATTCAATATATCTTTTTAAAAAATTCTATACGTTTTTATTAAATTCTATATATTTTTTTAAAAATCTATAAGTTTTTTTAAATAAATATTTTCACGGCTAAATGTTTAGATAAAAATACAAGATAGTAATTAAAAAAAAGTTTAGGTTTTCAGAGCTTAATTGTGAAGAAAATATTATGAGTGAGAGGAACGTTCAATAATTTCAAAACTATCCTAATTAGATCCTGAGGAATCAATTCATAAAGAAGGAAAAGTTTATTTTGGGTTTATGTATGCATTTATTTGCCTATCTACCGGGTGTTTTTAATTAAAGCTGTGATTTCAAAACACGGTAACTTTAAAACTACTATTTGAATAAATTGATATTTTACTAGAACAATTGTTATGCGAAGGAATTTTGTTTAACAAAAGAGAAAAAAAATCTGGTGTGTCACTCACATGACTTTCTCTTACCTTGAAATTTAATACTATAAATACAGATTGGAGATTAAAGTGTAAGATTACAAGTACTGTTATTTTATTTTAATAAAATTAAACATAATTTATACGTCTCATTAATATATTAAAACCAATGTAACATTTAAAATGAGATAAAAAATACAAAAATTTAAAACTTTAAAAATACATTTTAATTAAAAAACATTTAAACATAAGACAGACGTTTCGGCTAGAACACTAGCCCTCCTCAGTGTCAAACATACAAGCACAAACAACATTTACAAAAATTCATAATACATCATAGCAAGACTCATCGAGCTATTCCTCCTGAATATTTAATCTTGCTATGATGTGTTATGAATTTTTGTAAATGTTGTTTGTGCTTATATGTTTGACACTGAGGAGGGCTAGTGTTCTAGCCGAAACGTCTGTCTTATGTTTTAATGTTTTAAATTAAAATGTATTTTTAAAGTTTTAAATTTTTGTATTTTTTATCTCATTTTAAATGTTACATTGGTTTTAAGTACTGTTATGTAAAGCTATGTTAAAACAATTCAAATTAGGCTTCATAACAGCTTTATTTCACAAATAATTCTGTGTAAGGTAGGCTACTGCCCCCTCAACTCTCCGTTTTATTGTTCTATCTACATTTATATATAGAATTCAAATCTGTTATTAAATTCAAAAATTCATTTAAAATTATTCATACAATTTTCACACGCAACATTCCTTGAAACTTTTTAAACTTCATAAAATTTTTCTAGTAGCAAATGTATTAACTTCGAACTACAACATTTGGATCGCCTGAAATTATCTAAGAGACACAGGCAAAGGTCAGACATTAAAAACTTGACTTCGGTACTCGGGAAGTCTCAAAATTCGGGAAACTGAAACTATGCAAAATCTAAACGATGAATATTTAGCTTAAAAAAAAACAAATAAATTATTTACTGTATGACTATGAAAAATTAATATCAATTCCTGAGCAGCTTTTTTCGACATGGAAAAATTTTATAATAAAGCACTTCCAATAAAAGATAAACTAACAAAAACACTAACAATTAAAAAGAATGTTATGGCTTAAATATTGAGAGCCCTGTATATCTTTTGAGGGTTATGTACACACCCCATAGTGAACATAAATATATTCCTATATTGACAACACACAGCAAAAATTGAAATACACTTCAGACAATTTTCAAGTATTGTTGTACAATAATTTAGTTCTTTTGAGTTGTCCCATAAACAACAGAGAATGATTTCCTACATAAAACATGTTTTTCCGCATATAAAAAATATATATTCGTTTCATTTGGTTTAGTGCAGTCTATAGATGTTCAACTTTACTTACCTGCAATTTCCTCAATAGACGTAATGTATTTGAATTCTCTTAGGTGTCCCTATACACGAACCATTTGCTTGATCTCAATAAAAGTTTAGTGTATTCTGGGGTAGAAATCTTTTTATTTTCTATTTCCGAATAGAAATCTTCCCATTTTTGACGCTACAAAGTTGGCAGCAATGCAAGTTCTTTGATTACTCTTTGATCACTTGTGCCATATAAGATCTGATATTGTCTCGAGGATGAATAATTACTTTTCTGATGACTAATGATAGCTGCTGCTGACAGAGTACAATGGCAACGCTTTGTTACCTCGATTGTGATACATATTTAGAATATCAAGTTTGGACTTTCTGCTATTATTTGCTCTTCAAATATGCTAGTAACAGGGAGACACACAGACACACACACAGACAGACTCATTGACAAGATTTTTGGGTTCAAAGGACCTCAAAAGTGTAAACACAACACAAATTCAATTTCGAAAATTTCATCCAGCAACAATACTTTTTTTACTTTCTCTTACCCATAGGGTCGAGAAAGTATTGTTTTAGGGACAAATTTTCGATCGTGACTTTTTGTTATATTTACACGTTCTGAGGTCCCCTGAATACGAAAATCCTGTTTTTAGCGAATGGTCTATGTGTCTGTCTGTGTGTCTGTTATCAGAATATCTCAAGTACAAATATTAGCAGAAATTCCAAACTCGGTTTTCTAAATGTGTATCATATAGGGATGCTACAGTAAGCTTTTCTTTGAGATAAAGCAAATGGTTCGTGTACAGGGACATTCAAAAGTATTCAAATACATTACGTCTATTGCACGTAAGTAGAGTTTAACATCTATAGACTGCACTAAACCAAATGAAACGAATATATATTTTTTGTAATAGAGATAGTCAACTGGAAATTTTTTTTTTGTGTATGTAGGAGCCTCGACTCTCCCCCTGGGGGGGGGGGGGAAGTGCCCCATCGAGGGGAGTAAATTTTCATGACGGGTATCCTTCAAAAGAGCTCGCCAATACCTTTAAAACGAATGGTTGAACCGTTGATCTGCGATAATTTAAAATAAAGTTGTCGATTTTTTCATTTTTAACATTAAAAAAAATATATATATTGAGAATAAATTCACCTTTTTTTTTTTTTTTTTTTGTTATTTAGTGTTATATTATTTCTCTAATATGAAAATCGCCTGCATTATCATATAATATAATTTTTTTTAATAAAAAATTAATGAATTATTTTTTAAAAACAGAATTATTTTTTTAATAACCGAATTAAATTCTATATAAATGTAGGAGCATTAATGAAACAGGGGTTTAAGAACTAATTATCATATAAAACACTTCCTAAGCCTAATTTGAATTGTTTAACATAGGTTTACATACCAGTACTCGTTATCTTACCTCTTAATCTCCAACCTATATTTATAGTATTAAATTTCAGGGTAAGAGAAAGTCGTGTGTGTGACACACCAGATTATTACAATACATATTGGTAAGAAAAAGTAAAAAACTCTAAAATGTGCCGTTAATCATCCAGAAAGCGTTTGTTTCACGAAGCTCTCTTTTTTCCTTATCACTATCACTATTTTCACTGAAAACATGCATTCTTATCTTTTTGATAAAAAAATTGTTGTAAACCCTTGGAGTCTATTATTTCCTGCTATTCTATTGTATCGCTAACAACATTCCTGTGTATAATAAATCCATTTAGGCGTTTTCCTTGACATTAACCTGATACCGCCATCTATAGGCTCATTTTAGAACTACATTTTTCATTCGCAAACAAAATTCCACTACCCCGTAATTGTTCTGGTAAAATATCAAACCGTTCTGACCAGTGGTCTTAAAGTTAGAGCTTTTTGAAATCGAAACTTTAACTATAATCACCCTGTATATTGTAACGTAAAAAAGTAGAATGCAAGAACAAAATAGGTGATAAAATATCGCTATAATTCACAACAGCCCATATAAATTAATGAATAACTATCATAAAAAGAAATAAAAATAACTGATATTTATAAAATGATATGAAAAATTGACCAGTATGAATTTTAATAAAAACATGAAAGCAATCATAATACTTCCTTTAATATAATTCAAATGAATGAACAATCTAAAGGTAGAAGGAGCTTGCTAAAAATATGATAATTAATTTACAAACAGAAAATAATCACGGGTGTTCCTTAAGACAAATCTCTAACAAATGGTACCATAAGAACGATTTTAATTTTAATTACTGGAAAAAATGCTCATATTGAACAGGTAATTTTTCAAAGTCGGCAGTCTCTACAGAGAAAAAAAAAATTGCAAAATTTCGTTCTATAGCAAGCTGGTGTAAGCTAAATACTATAGGGATGACCGATCTGGCAATGAAAAACATGACCTTGCAATGATAAACAAATAAATTTGAAATTTAAAATAAAGGAAACATGAAGATTAACAAAGACAGAGCTACATTAAGAATAATATTCTAAGCCACATGTCTGTAAGCAGTCAGATCACATTAAGAGTTGATTTGTTCTAGCAAACTGTGAAGATAAGTTTAAACCTTAAAAATAACTAAGTAATTAACACAATAATTACCTATTTATTTATCTATATACACTGTTAAAAATTTCAGTTCAAATATGAACCACTATATGGAGTACAGTTATAAGCAACACCATAATAATGTTCAACCTCACTTTTAACTTTTCAACTTTTTGCGATTGAAGTTAAGTTGAACCAAAACTTGGAGCTACCATGCATCCACTGACAAAGGAAGTATAAATCAGTAAAATTCCTACTGAAGCCAAATCAAACTTAAATTAATAAGTGTGGTCCAAAACATAGGATAAAGTGCAAATTTTTTGCAACAACTCATCCATTGGCGAAGATAATTTATCCTTTTTTATCAAAATTAACTAAACACAGTATTAGTGGACAAGAAAGCGTAGCCCAGTACCAGAATGTTTGACTTGAGACAAGAAGGTCTTCAGTTTGATCCCCGTCTTGGTCGAATTCAGATTTTTTGTTTTATTTATTTATTTATTTTTTAACATGATACGAATATTTGGTTCAACTGAAAATTACCAAATCATGGTAAAAGATTAAACTATTGAGTGCTTGTAGCTACTTCAGAACCAAATTTTGGTTCAAACTAAAGGTCGTATCAGACGAAAGAACGAATATTCTAAAATATAAGCTATTGCCGCTCAAAAGCTACCAAAAAACTTTATCGGAGTGTAGTAGTGTTGTTTTTAAGCATAAACGAAATCCAGAAAAGTAAACAACGGGCCCTATATTTGGCGATAATCCACCTAAAGGATGATTAAAAGGGAAAAGGATGGAGGGTATTCTGTAATCGCGATTCTCTGATTGGTGGACTTCATTCTACAAACTACCGTATGTGATTTTAACAATGGAAAATGCGTGATTGAAGAATATACGTGAGGCAAAACTATCAAACGGTAGTATTTCACCCGTTTCCTTCATGAAAAACCTGTTTATGCGTTACTATAAGCTAATACCTTTCATTGTATATATACCTTTCACTTCGTCTGATTGCGGCTCAACACCAAAATTTTAGTAGTGATATCTATATCTATACACATATTTTATAACAACAATTATAATGAGAACAAGAAATATAAATTGATGAATAATTTGGAATAATAACCTGCAAAAGCCAATTTGGTAACTAGTTAACTGAAATAAACTATTTAAATAATTTGACCAGTACTTTTTACTTTTTACATGAAAAAAAAAAAAGAACAAAAATAAGTTACTTTAAATAATTCCAATGAGAATACAAAATACATACAAACATTACAAGAAGGAACTTTTTAATGACTGTAATCAAAAGTTTTCTATATCTATTTATCTATATATGTATGCATGCATGTATAGATATGTGTGTGTATATATATATATGTACAGTGAAAAAGAGTTAAATTAAATAAACCTTTCTAAAACAATATAAATAAAAATTTATTTATCGAATTATATAAATATACATAGACCTAAATTATTATTATTATTGTAATAATGAACAAACAAGCATTCATGTATACAATTATGGAAAAGAACTCAGCTTATAGATGCATTAATGGCTATTTTTAATGTTTTGAAAAAACTTTATGAATCCAAACAATAATTTTAATGTAAAATTTCATGAAAACTTGCAGTTATTCTGTTTGCAGAAATTATTTTTAACGCATATTTTCTCAAACATTTCCGAAATTTCGGAAACACCATCATAGTTTTCTTCATAATTAATTTCAATGATTAATGCAGCTGAAATATTTTATTCGCGTTCAAACATTTATTCTAGAGATATTTACGCCCTGTTTTAAGTTTTGCGAATGATACATGGTTATCATGATCATTATTTTTAAATGCGATATTATGCTAACTGATTATAAAATATGATATTTACATTTTTGAGAAAATTTCTTCCCATTTTGAATGTATCTAGAGAATAATAAACATTTGATTCTTAAAAGACATTTATTTATGATTATATTTCTGTTACTAAGAGCTTAATTTTTTTTGCTTTATATATTAAGAGTATAACTTAAATTGTGAGCTTTATATACATTTTGATAGTTATATTTATGGGTGAGTCTAATGTTAAATGATAGTAATGTCAATAAAGTTTATACATTACTTCTCAAATATTTAAAAAGGTATTCATTATGGATTTTTGGGGGTTATTTATTTATTTATTTATTATTTTATTTTTTATCATTGACTACCAATGCTTAAAAAATTTCAGCCAATCTAAATTAAAAAGCAAAAAAGTTTCAGAAAGCCTTACGGTTGCTTTTATTTTCAAATATATATATTTTAACATTATTTTATTCATTCGTACGTATTTTTGCTTTTTTTTACCCATAGAATGGTAGGGATAATACTGTTGTTATGTAAAATTATACTGAAATTTAGTTTTCAATATATTTACACGTTTTGAGGTCACCGAATCTGAAACTCGTGTTTTTAGCGATTGCTCTCTTTTTTTGTGTGTGTGTGTGTCTGCTAACACTGTAACTCAATAATAAACGGCAGCAAGAAGAACAAATTCGTTATTCTAAATCTATATTACATAGGGTCGTTAAACTAAACGTTTCTTTAAAATTGGGAAAATGGTTCGTGTACAGGGACATCCAAGAGAAAGCCTTATGATTGCTTTTATTTTCAAATCTACATTTTTTATCATTATTTTTTCATTGGTACGTATTTTTGCTTTTTCTTACCCATAGAAGGGTAGATATAATACTGTTGCTATGTAAAATTATATTGAAATTTAGTTTTCAATATATTTACACGTTTTGAGGTCACCGAATCCGAAAATCGTGTTTTTAGCGATTGCTCTCCTTGTGAGTGTGTGTCTTCTAACACTGTAACTCAATAATAAACGGCAGCAAGAAGTCCAAATTCGTTATTCTAAATATATATTACATAGGGTTGTTACAATAAACGTTTCTTTAAAATTGGGGAAATGGTTCGTGTACAGGGACATCCAAGAGAATTGAAGTGCATAATGTCTAACAGCAAAATTTCTAGTAGGTAGAGTTTAAAGCCTTTAAATTACACTAAGAAAAATAAAATACTTTTAATATGCATAATAGCATGTAAAAGCTTGTTTAGCATACGATAAGGTATAAAAACAATATACTGTTCGTTTTACAGGGCCATACAAAAGAAATCGGTTATAATCGGACAATACTTGTAAATTGATAGACATGCATTTCAAGTTGTGCTACCTGTTTTACATGCTATGACTAATTTGAAAAAGCTATGGGGTGTGTATGTAACACAGGTCTCGGTGAAACTTTTTTTCTTCAAGTGATATGTTTTTCTGAAGTATTTTTGAATACTGATTACGAAAAAAGTATTTAAAAATTTCCACCGCGTACAATTTTGACAAAAAATGGGATTTGTTTTAGCTTAAAGCTTCACTTTTTCAACTTCAATCTAAATTATTTCCCGTAAAATCTAGGTGATGGAGTGAAAAACAGAGAGAGCTATTTTATCAAGTAAACAAAGAAATGTAGAAGAAGTATTAGGGAAGATGGTGTGTTAGCATATTAACAGATTATTCCTGGATGCTGCATACACTAAGAAAAAAAAATACACCGCCTTCATCTAGAATGAATAAGTGGTCATTTTCTAAAACCCTAAACTAGAAATATAGATTTTCGAACTATGTGCATAAGGCACGCCAATAAACTGGATAGACGAAATAATCGAAAATTTCTGGCAGCAAATAGGACATATTTTTTACAGTCAGTTAGACAAAAATACCATGTAGTAAAAAATATATTTTAAGTGTTTAGAGCGAAATTAAAATGAATGTAATTCAACAAACTTTTATAAATCAATTATTACACTATTTAGATCATGAAGAATCAATATGAGAAGTTTAGGTTTTTATACACACACACACACACACACACACACACACACATATATATATAAATTAAAATTAAATTGTCCTTTCTAAATGAATAGAAATAATATATATATATATATATCAAAATATATTATAAATATAAATATATTATTATTATTAAAAGAACTCAAAGATATTCATTCATGTACAATTATACAGAAAAGGACTAAGCTTCTAAATTTTTTAATTTCTTTTTTAATGTTTTAGAAAACAGGATAAATCCAAACATTAATGTTAGTGTAATATTTCATGAAACTTGCAGTAATTTTGCTCACAAAAATTATTCTCAACTTAACATTTTAGCAGATATTTTTAGAGAAATTGCGTAAAAATCATCATAATTTCTTTAACAGTTAATTTTAAAGTTTAATGTACCTTAAATATTTTAATCTTATTCAAACGTTGATTCTAAGGATATTAACTTTGTATTTTACGATTTGTAAATGTCACATGGTAACCATAATCGTTAAGTTTTATTGCGATATTATCCTAACTGATAATAAAATATGATACTACTCACATTTAAACATTCCTTTTTCTCATTTTAAATTTCTCGAGAGGATAATAAACATTTGATTCTTAAAAATTTGTCTCTTTATTCATGATTATATTTCAGTAACTAAATGTTTATATTCTTTTGCTTCATCATAAGATTGTAATTTAAAGGACGAGCTTTATATACATTTTGATAGTTAAGTTTAAAGGTGAAAAGGGTAAATGTTAATAATGTCAATATGGTCGTAATTATTTGAAGCTTTTAAATATTATAGCTGTGAATAAGGGAGTTTTTATTTCTTGTTAGTTCCCCATCATACTATAGGTATGGGGAACTTAGGTAATCGTGAAAATTTTCGACCTCGGTTTTTTGACTTTTTTACACGTTTTCAGGTGTGAGGAATCCGAAAATGACAAAATTTGTATGGTGTCTGTCTGTAGGGTGTCTGTTAGTGGGTTAGTCCGTTAGTTTGTTAGTCTGTGTACACGATATATTAAGAACAAATTGTCGCAGAGAGGTCAGATTAGTTTTTAAATATTACTTTCAACACTGGCAAGAACCCTATTCATTTGCAACATTCGAATATAAAAACTTCAGCAGCTATTCGAAATTTACGGTTTTCTTAACATGGGAGAATAGGACAAAAATTCACTTAAACGTGCATTAAATGGAAACTTTTTACTGTAAAAATGTCAGACCAGTTTTAAAATATCAGCTTTGATGCCGGAATGAACATCACTAACTATAAATATGACATTTAAACATTGCTTTTTCTCATTTTAAATTTCCCGAGAGGACAATAAACATTTGCTTCTTAAAAAATTGTCTCTTTATTCATGATTATATTTCGGTAACTAAATGTTTATATTCTTTTGCTTCATGATAAGATTGTAATTTAAAGGACGAGCTTTATATACATTTTGATAGTTAAGTTTAAAGGTGAGCCTGATGACAAGGGTAAATGTTAATAATGTAAATCTGGTCGTAATTATTTGAAGCATTTAAATATTATAGTTGTGAATAAGGGAGTTTTTATTTCTTGTTTGTTTAATTTTTTACCATGACTACCAATGTTTAAATATTATATGTTAATCAATCTGATTCAAAACCAATAACTGTTCAGAATGTTTCACACTAGCTTTTATTTTCAAACTATATGTTTTATATTTTATTTTATTTTTTGGTACGCACATTTTATTAAAATGACACCTTAATATTTTAATTATTTCAAAACTTCGGACATATGACTAAACATTTCTATGGCTAAATAGTTAGGTAAACCATAGCCCCATAAACATTTGATTCTTAAAAATTTGTCTCTTTATTCATGATTATATTTCGGTAACTAAATGTTTATATTCTTTTGCTTCATGATAAGAAAGTAATTTAAATGAAGAGCTTTATATACATTTTGATAGTTAAGTTTAACGGTGAGCCTGGTGACAAGGGAAAATGTTAATAATATCAATATGATCGTAATTATTTGAAGCTTTTAAATATTATAGTTGTGAATAAGGGAGTTTTTATTTCTTGTTTGTTTAATTTTTTACCTTGACTACCAATGTTTAAATATTATATGTTAATCAATCTGATTCAAAATCAATAACTGTTCAGGATGTTTCACACTAGCTTTTGTTTTCAAACTATATTTTTTATACTTTATTTTATTTATTGGTACGCACATTTTATTATAATTACACCTTATTATTTTAATTATTTGAAAACTTCGGACATATGAAAAAACATTTATATGGCTAAATAATTAGGTAAACATACCAAGTGGAACAAATAAAGTTTAAATATTCAGAGCTACACTGAAAAAAAAAATATATACATATCTATATATACAAATAAGCAAAATAATCAAAGCCAGATGAAAATTTAATCCCAAAACACATGAGGGCCTTCATCAGGGGAGCTCCTCCATGTACGGAAAGGAATATGAGAATCTTCTGACGAAACGATGGTAATTTAACCAAAAAACACATATTCCTTTCTCTACATGGGGGATCTCCCCTGATGAAGGCCCTCATGTGTTTTGTGATTAAATTTTCATCTGGCTTTGATTATTTTGCTTATTTATTATAGTTTTATATTTCCTTTTGCTGCATTTGCGCATTGGTTTATAAAAACTTTGTTCTAGTTCTATTTATTTAATAATTCAAGTTTTACTCCCTCCTATATTTAAATTTTATCTTATATCTATCTATCTAATCTTTCTCTCTCTCTCTCTCTATATATATATATATACAGGGTGGTTATAATTAAACTTCCTCTGTAAACAGCATCCTACAGCACAAACGGGTGAACGGAATGCAACGAAATTTGGTACATACAAGAGATGCGCGTACCGAAATTTGGTACATACATGGCATACAAGAGATGCGCTCACGGAAATTCGAAAAAAAAAAAAAAGTTCAAAATGTCTACCATAGGGCACCTTTTCCGGAAAAAACATTAAATTTAACACAATAAATGCCCAAAACGGAATACAGAAACAATATTAACAATTCAGAACAAGAATCATGCGTAATAAAATGTAAAACCGGGAAAAGTTGTCATTTCTAGAAAAAAAAAAAATGTCGAGATTTACATGCTTGCGAATAAGGGAAGCTTTATGCAAAACAGGTTAGGGTATAAAACGTTTACAGACATTGTCATGTTTTATGTCGACGTTTCCGGCTGTAATGATAACAGTATCTTTAGTTGAACATGCTTTATTGGTGAAGCTGTTTTACGAAAACAAGGAGAAAGCTTCTGCTGCAGTTAATAAATTTCGTCGTATAAAGAACCTACGGCGTGAACCAATGTCTACTAAAGGTATCCGAGCCATGATTAAGAGATTTGAAGGGACGGGGAGATTAGGAGTTCAACCTGGAAGAAGTTGTAAACCTGTCATACCGGTACTTGTTTGATACCATCAAGACAGCTGTTGCAGCACAGTCACAGATATCAGAGTTTTGGGGCAGGTAGCGCACGTGCAGTTTCTCCACAAACAGGCTATTCTTACAGCACCGTTCGAAAAGTGCTCAGAAACATAATGCACTACTTCCCATACAAGATCCACCATACCAAAGAGCTGCTTGATAGGGACAAGCCACAACGTCTCTCATACGCAGTCAGTTTTCTCAACACAATGACTGTTGATCTGTCATGGCCTTGGAATATTCTGTAAAGCTGCGAGGCTCATTTCTACTTCAATGGGACAGTCAACATACAGAATTGCCGCATTTGGGCTAAGGAAAATCCGCGAATGTGCGCTAAAACTACCTACATTTTTCAAAAGTGACTGTCTGGTGTGGATTCACGGCGGCATTCATCCTTGGACCCTTCGTCTTTGAGTAAATAACTGCACGTGGTCCTGTCACATGTTCCGTTACAGGCCGTCGGTACCAAGACATGCTGTAGACGTTTGTTGTGCCGCAACTACAGCAAAGGCGGTCTTTTCATCGACCATTTTCATGTAGGATGGTGGGCCCCCATATATCCCTGAGTCCGTGAAGGCATTGCTCCAACACTTCACAGACGAACGTGTTATTAGTCGCTTCTTTCGTAATCCATGGCCAGCACGTTCGCCGGATATAAATACATGCGATTTCTGGTTATGGGACCACTTAAAAAGTATAGTTACCGTGGAGACGTTGCGATGTTGAATGACTTAAAGAACTTCATAATGCTTCATATGCAAAGCATCACAACTGGTCAGTTACGATCTGCTGTTGAACACACTGTCCATCGACTTGAAATTTTGCAGGTGAATGAGTTGTGGTCACATGGAGCACCTTTCCCTACATCGTCCTGGAAACGATTAACAACTGTTACTCTTGTACATTTTCGTCCTAGTCTGTTCTTGTTTCTGCAAACTGAACTGTTTTTTTTTTTTTTTTTTTTTCTGAAACAGCGTACTGTTATTTTTTCCTTACCTTTACTTAATGTGGTTCGATGGCATGGTGATCAGAAACTAGTGAATGAATATTAATATTTTTTCTGTATTCCGTTTTGGTCGTTTATTGTGTTACATTTAATGTTTTTTCGGAAAAGGCGTACTCTGGTAGACATTTTGGAGCCTGTTTTTTTTTTTTTTTTTTTTATTCCGTGAGCGCATCTCGTGTATAGTGTATATACCAAATTTCGTTGCATTCCGTTGACCAGTTTGCGCTGTAGTATTCTGTTTATAGGGGAAGTTTAATTATAACCACTTTGTATATATACACCTCCTTCATCTATATGTCCTTGTCTGCATCCCTAAACTAGAAATATAGATTTACGAGTTAAGCGCTTAAGATAAAAAAATAAACTGAATAGACGAAATGATCGATAATTTCTAGTCTAAGCTTTTTCAAATAGTGAAATAATATTATGTGTATTATGAATACTATAAATCTTTTGTATTGCGAGGGATTCTGCCTTGATTTCCTAGAACTGAGTCCTATTCAAAAATTATAGTTACTAAAATTCGCCTCTTCTGATCGCATTCATTTTCAGGGATTTTCCAATAAGTTTGACAACAATAATATAGGAAAACGGTCTAGAATACTAATAGGGGTTTTTAGAACTCGCTAGCAAAAGCAACTGGCTTTTATAAGGATGACATGGAACTGTTTTTACTAGAGCCACAATCTAATTCCAAGATATCAGTCACAGAATTTTTTTCAGTGCGAAAAAAAAAAAAAAAAAAAAAAAACTGTAATCAAAAACACGTTAATAATTTTAAATTATAAAAAAAGGATGATTATGATTAAATTTCACTGAGAAAAAATTCTGTAACTGACATCTAGAATCTAAATTGTGGCTCTAAAGAAATAGTTCACTGCCATTCTTAAAAATTCTAGTCACCTTTGAAAGCGAATTTTAGAAAACTCTATTAGAATTCTCGAGCGTTTGCCTGTATTATCGATGTCAAACTTATTTAAAAATAGTAATAAAACCATACTTTTCAGCATATCAAACTATTTAAAATATCTTTATATTCCAAAATCTATTTACATTCCGACGTTTCGGTTAATATTCAATTTTTAACCATCTTCAGGGAAATGATGTACATAAACTATAAACATAAATCAAATTAAGCCATTCTTGGGAATTACAAACACAATTCATAAATAAATTAATACGTGATTACATAACTTATATAAAAATCACTCTATATACATCTTAAAAGGAGTTAAAAACATTTAAATAAATCACAATCATGCATGATTGAATTGTGTTTGTAATATCCAAGAATGGCTTAATTCGATTTATGTTTATGGTTTATGTGCAACTCTTTTTTTTTTCTTCATAATATCATGTTTTGAAGTGCCATGATTACGAAAGTCCAACTTTTAGCGGTTGATCTGTGTGTATATCTGTTAGCAGCATTACTTAAAAGCAAATAACTGCAGAAAATTCAAATTTCGTATTTTGAATTGTGTATTATGTTGCCACTTCAAAATTTGATTAAAACTGGCAAGTTCAAATGCAAATTAATAGCAACCTTTTTTTTTTTTTTTTTTTTTTTAAATAATTGTATGCATTGTAATTGATTGGGTGTTTGAGGGGAGCGGTATCCCCCTCACACAGAATCACATGTCAAGTAAAACTGTTCTTACACCTATTTTAGGTTATTTTAAAAGTATATTGCACTTTTTTATCTCACGATATTGATATTCAGACTATATATGATATACTATATGAAATATAGTATATCATTATGAAATATAGTACATCATTATAGCAGGGCCCGAAATTTCAACTTATGTTACACTCGCTGGAAAAAAAAAAGTTACTCGCCACAAAATATGATTAACTTACTCTATTTTTTACTTATAAGGTGACCAGAATTTTTTATTGGAAAAAAAGGAGAAATTACACGTCTTTTTTTTTTTTTTTTTTTTTGAACACACGTCAACCCACCGTGTACCAACTGTAGCACCACCTGAATGATTTCATAACAATGTCAATAGTGATTCCGTGTTCTGGATCAAAGAACCGTACAAATATGAGGAATACTTTTATTTCTTTGTGATTCGAACAATCTGAATAGACATAAACCATAATATGCTTTGGCAAGTTTATTAGAAAGTTGTTCTTTTGCAAACCTAGTGTTTTGCGATAGTTAGTTGTTCACCATTCGATATAGCCAACACCCGATTGAACTTCCCAGTTTTGCGAAATTTTTTAAATTAAGGACTAAATCCTTTTCATTTGAAAAAGAGGATAGAGGACGAAAAACATAAAAAAAAAGGACTTTTTAGCACTGTAACTTTTTTTCGTTTAAGAGGGCAGAGCGTCGATAAAAAAAGACCGTCCTCTAAGAGAATGTCTGGTCATCTTACCTAAGATTAGCAAAATGTTATGTTTTTAAATCGATTTTTTTTTTTTTTTTTTGTAGCACCGTATACTGTAAGAATTCTCTCTACATTTAGACCAAAATTTTACTCGCCACAGTAAAATTTCCACTCGCCAATGGCGAGCTGGCGAGCGGAAATTTCGCGCCCTGATTATAGTATTGAATGCAGGGTAAGAGAAAGTCGCGTGAGTGACACTGACACACTAGATTATTTCAGGTTGGATTCGGAGGCACGACAATATATAATGTTGTCATAATCAAGTATAAGCTTTATGAGTTGAATCAATATATATATATATATATATATATATATACAGTACCTGGCCAAATTATTAGACCATTGGCAACTTATACATTTTTTTTTATGTTTAAAACCTTATTAATGAAGAATTTTATTAAAAAAGATATTTTCTTCATTCATATTTCGAAAACATATACATTAAGGAATACAATGACAGAAAAAATGTTACAATACAATACTTATTGAAGAAAGAAAAAATTGGTAAATTAAATTTAACAGAAAAATCAATATTTCGTATGGCCACCTTTGGCAACTAAAAGGGCTTTAACACGACGAGGCATATTTTCTATGCATACTTGGATGGTTCCTTGAAGATGCTTATTATGATTCCACTGTATGTTAAAGATTCCAGCAACTCTACCTTATTTGTTATATTTTTCTTATACATTTCTTTTTTCAGCAACTCCCAACAATTTTCAATAGGGTTCATATCAGGCACGTTGCCAGGCTAATCAAGAACTTTCATTTTTTTTCGCTCTAAATACTTCGATACACTTTTAGCTTTATAGTATGGATCACCATCATATATGAAGACTGTTTCCTCGTCTCCAGGAAACCATTCTTGCATTTGTGGCATGAGCCTGGTTTGTAAGACTTTCAGGTATTGATCTTGTTTCATTGTATTTTTGACCACATAGAGAAGACCAGAACCTTTTCCTGATATGACAGACCACACCGTGACTGATGGAGGATGCTTGATGGTGGGAACAATACAATCTGACTTGTATTTCTCGTTTGGACGTCGCCGAACGAATTTGGTTTTTTCGGTTAAAACATGAAAAACCGATTCATCAGAGAAGCAAACCTGACAATTAAACAAAATGGCTTTTTATTTAATTTCTTTACATTCATTATAAATGCCAATATATCGTTGATCAAAATAAATAGCTATATACCTTTTTCCAGTCTTCTATTGTCCAATTTTTGTACTTTTTTGCCTACTCCAAGCGTTTTTTCATCATTTCTGATGTAAGCCTTTGCTTGCGAGCCGGTTTCATGGCAATGAGTTTATTTTCTGCCAAGCGACGTCTCAAAGTTTTTTCCGATATATTAATGCCTTCATTTTGAACTTCTTTCATCAACATGCGTAGCGGTTTTTTTCTGTTATTTATACAAATGTCTCGTATTTTTCGACCCGTCCTCGGTGTCGTAATGCGAGCTCGTCCACTATTATTCTTCCGTGATGGATCCAAACTTATGTTTAAGACCATTTTCTTTTTAATATTTTTTACTGAGCTTCTGGATATTGCTTCCTTTGCTGCAATTTGATTTTGGGTCAGTTTAGTGGCCTTCAGTAGACTATAAACCTGCCCTACTCCCTTTGGTGAAAGGTCAGCCTTTCTTCCCATCTAAAATAAAGGAGAAAAAACTTTTTATAATAATAAAAGAATAAAAATGTTAAATATCCCACACGATATTAATAACAATTCAAAACTTACTTTTTTGCAGCAAAATATTAGCTTCAATCCAAAATAAACAAGCAGAGCAAATTTTACGTTATAATGCAAGTTTACACCAATGCCACTGTATCACAGAATAATAACTAACTGTCTTGTGTTGCCAGCTTGAAAATGTTTCTGTAATAAAGGTACTGAAATAAGCTTAAGGTAACACTAATTAAATAATAATAATTTTGAGCAGGTCAGGTATAATAAACTTCCAATTTCAAAAAACTTTAAATATTTTCTTTGGTCTAATAATTTGGCCAGGTACTGTATACAGGGTGTCCATCAAGTCTGTATAAACTCTACACAGATTCCTCTCTTGTACATAAAAAATGCCTAAAAGTCTATGTCTCTACCACAAATATTTTTTGAGAAAAATGCGAAGGAAAAATATATGACGTCATATGCTATGTACAGAAAAAAACTTAATAGGAAACATTATATCGGTATTTGTATGTATTTACACAGTAAGATATTCCAAACGTCCTCAACGCACATCGAAACATTCTTGCACGCGCTGGGGAATGGCTGACTGCACACGTTACATGTTTAGTAGATTAAGTATATATCGCAATATTCACGAACGGAATACATTATCATGCGTATATTATTGGTAGACATTTTAAATACGATTCAGTGTACGGCTTGTCACCATGGAACGATGCACACATATAATTCTTGATGTGTGCACAAGCTAATTTTAACAACTGCGTCAGGAAACCTAGAAAAATACTGATCTTTATGTTTTCAATATATATATATATTTGTATTGCACCAGATATTACATAATATTTTTTTCGCATTTTTCACGAAAACTAATAGTTCTTTGGACAATTTTTACGTACTCCATGTAAACTCTGTGAAAAGTTTGTGCAATTTTACTGAGTAACTCTGTATATATATATATATACACTGTCAAATTAAATATATGCTGCGTAAATCGTAGAAATTTAAAAATAATTATTGAAATATTCAAAATGCAAATACATGCCTTCCTGTTCTTATTCTTTTTAGTGTTGTTTTTATTATTGTAAGAAGCGAAAAATATTTATTGATATAGAACAGTGCTGGAAAGAGATTAACTACTAATTTTTTATTGTTTTTTTTTTTTTTTTTTAGTGCTAGAGGCCTATTTCAGTCGGTACAGTTGTCGAATTTTTATAGGTCATTCTTAATTAGTGCTAGAGGCCTATTTCAGTCGGTTTATTGAATGGGGATTTATTGAATGAAGTCCCTTTCAAGGTACAACTTTGACATGAGTCCCCCCCAGGCCCAACTTTGACATGAGTCCCCCCCAAGGTACCCCTATTTCAGTCGGTACAGCGTTGTCGAATTTTTATAATACACTCTTAATAGTGCTAAGGGCCTATTTCAGTCGGTTTATTGAATGGGGATTTATTGAATGAAGTCCCCCAAGGCACAACTTTGACATGAGTACCCCCCCAGGCCCAACTTTGACATGAGTCCCCCCCAAGGTACCCCTATTTCAGTCGATACAGCGTTGTCGAATTTTTATAGGTCACTCTTAATAGTGCTAAGGGCCTATTTCAGTCGGTTTATTGAATGGGGATTTATTGAATGAAGTCCCCCCAAGGTACAACTTTGACATGAGTCCCCCCCAAGGCCCAACTTTGACATGAGTCCCCCCCAGGCCCAACTTTGACATGAGTCCCCCCTAAGGCACAACTTTGACATGAGTCCCCCCCCCGAGGCCCAACTTTGATACGAGTCGCCCTCAGGCCGAACTTTGACATGAGTCCCCCCAAAGCCCAACTTTGACATGAGTCCCCCCCAAGGTACAACTTTGACATGAGTCCCCCCCAAGGCACACCTTTGACATGAGTCCCCCCCAAGGCACACCTCCCCCTCATTGGGAAAAAGAGAAAAAACGTTGTTTTGCGGCTATAAGACAGTTTGGACTTCCAACGTTATTTGTTACAATATCTGCAGCTGAAACACATTGGTTTGATTTAATGAAAACTTTATCATGGAATTTAGATCGTCACGCATTAACTAAAGAAGAATTTGTCGATATTAACAAGTTTAGCAGTAGGCCTCTGGCACTAAATTAAAATCTGTCAATGTCAGATTTTCATGTTTTAAATAATGAAATAATGTCGTGTCTGTATATATATATATATATATATATATTTTTTTTTTTTTTTTTTAACAGAAAACTGAATAATCCAAGCAATAATTTTAATATAAAATTTCACGAAAACTTGCTTTGCAAAAATTATTCTTAACGCACATTTTTGAAAACATTGTTTTCTAAATTTACAGAAGCATCATCATCATCATTTTCTTCCTAATTAATTTTAATATCTAAAGCTCCTGAAATATTTTTAATCCCGTTTAAATATTCATTCTAGATGTATTAACGTACTATCTAAAGATCTAGGAACGTTACATGATAATCATGATCATTAGATTTTATTGCGGTAATCATCCTAACTTATGATAAAATATGATATTCACATTTATGAGAAATTTTCTCGCCATTTTAAATTTCTCGAGTGGATAATAAACATTTGATTCTCAAATATATCTGCTTCTACTCGTGATTTTATTTCTGCCATTAAATGCTTAAATTCTTTTGCTTCATATATTTAGATTTTATGTGTATTTTGATAGTTAAATGTAATGTTGAACCTAAAGATAAGTTAGTTGATAATAACGTGGATGGAATCGTAGTAATTTAACGCTTTTAAATGTCACTGCTGTTATTTCTACTAGTTTTAGTCATATGTAATCTATTTAATTAATTTTTTATTTGTATCATTTCATGCATTGCTTAAAACTAGTGTATCTGCAGATCAGAAGCCTCAACGTCATATGAAACGTGGACATATCGCAACAATTTTTTATTCTGAGAAATTTACAAGTAAGAGTCTGATTTTATTAGCATAGATGTTCTTAATAGAAGTTCTTTTGAGGATGAACATACCAAAAGATTTATGTACCATTTACTGCCCAAAATCAAATTGGATCGCTCATTTTATTCCCGGTGTTAGAAGTTTTTCTTTTCTTCAGTCTAGAAGTCCATTCCGAAGGTTTATTTTACATACTTATGAATTTACCAGATTATTCTTTACTAGCATGTAACAACGCTCCACTAGTCACTATATTTAAATGAATTTTCAAAAGAAATGAATTATTATTTATTTTTATATCACATTATAAATAAAAACTAAAGGAAGTTGCATTGAAATTGCTCTAATCCTCCTTCGAGTACCCACTGCCTACGGCAGTTGTTTTTTTCCACCCTCACTGCATCCAGTCCAGTTTCTCGCTGCCTACAAGAAGGTTTTTCACGGGCACTTTAATCTGGGAATTTATGGACGATTGATGCATCTGCTATTATTTAAGAACTACGATTTTAAAGATGACTGTACCTCAGCATTTATTGAATATTTTTGTTTTTGAAGCTTGCATTTGCCCTCGCATTTACACTATATTACCGAATGATTCCGACAAATATAATAAATGAAATAAAAGGTAGATTTTTTTTTAAAGGAATTAAATAAATAAAAAGCAAATTTTAATTACAATGAAATTTTAAGTTTAATCCTTTCTACTATATGCTATCATTTTTTTCCAATAAGTATTATAAATTAAAAAAAAATAAAAAAAAATCGAAGGAATTAATGAAAAAAAAAATAAATAAATAAATAAAATAAAAAAATAAATAGTTGTTACACAATAAAAATTATACTTTATGTGCATAAATATAATTAACCAAGTTTTTTAATTTAAAATTTAATGTACTTATTATTTTCTACTGCATTGCTACTTGATTTTCAATAAATATAATAAATTTTAAAAAAAAATTCTCTTTCAAATTAATGAATTAAATAAATAAATATAAATAAATAACGTAATAGCCGTTGCTAAGATACTCAGACGATTAAAATCAAAGAATAAATTTCAGAAAAATGAAACATTGAAGCCAATATTTAAAATCGAAAAAAATTAATTAATTAAATTCAAATTCGAAAAAAAGAAAAAAAAAAATCTCGATGAGGTGCACACCTACAGGGACCCAGATACCCATATGCCAAGTTTTGTAGCTCTGCGATCAGTAGTGTGAGAACCAGAGCACAGACACGCAGATACACAGACATACAAATGCACTGACACTTCTTTTCATTTTTATAGATAAATGAGAGTAAACAATTATACTTTATAAGAATATACTTTACCACTCAGTCTAATCGAGGCTATCAAATTGAATGTCGCTTTCCCTGGTGGAGTTGTTTGGGAGCTGATTTTACAGCTATAGTCGTATCTGGGTTCAAATTCCTGATAAAGAAGGAACGTTTTTTTAAAATCCTTTTACGCAAACCGTGTAATATCGTGCATGCACCAGTAACAAAATTGTGATGATTTTGTGTCGTATAGATTATTCGAGGTAAACTGTTCTTTTCGATACTTAGTAGAAACCTAAATGCGGGGGAAAAGAAAAAGAAAAAACCTACATTCCTCGACAAAGGAAATCCATTATTCAAAACCTGTACATTTTAAAACCAAAAAAATTTTATAAAATTAGGTAACTTTTTATAATCATTATATTTAAAATAATTTATTAAAAATGAAACATCAATTTATGTTCAGGATATGCTTGTGCTATAGACTCCAAATAAATAGCTTACATTAAGCATAACCTCTACACTTTATTATGATTTCTTGCTAAACCGATTATAAAATATTGTATTCAATATTTAATCAGTGAATCTAACGCATTTTCAATCTCCCAAGTGACCAATAATGTGTTGAGTTCAGAAAAATTATTGCATTTGTTTATAGAGTAATATATTTAAAAGCATTTTGCTGAATATTTTTAGTACATTATTTAAATAAACTTGCTTTTTAGTTCGTACTTGAAGTATTGAAATAATATTACTGTTCGTTCTGATACAGATAACATGATCAAGATCATAATGAATCGTTTAAAAAATTATTTTTTATGTTATAATTTTTATTAAGGATGTTCAATATACAAAGTGGCCATAAGATAATTTTCCCTGTTTTGGAGACTTTTGCAGCTAATACTAATGAACGAAATGAAATTGTGTGAACAAATTTCATATGCAGGTCGTGAAAGATATGGGAAGATAGTTTTCGTTAAAAAAAAAAAAAAAAAAAAAAAAATGTACCAAATGTTGGCGATAGGTAAGATTTTCGCGCTGCTATCATGTACACACTATGGAATGAGGTAAATGCACTTGAAGGAAATTTAATTAATGCAAATAAAGTAGTGTGCATTATTAGTATCTGTTTTTTGACGAGTTGCCGTTAAGGAACAGACCCTCACAATCCTCACCAGCGCTTTCTAGAAGTAACTAGTTACTCTTTAAGTTACAGTCAGTAACAAAAGTCTCCGAACGAAAAAGAGTACACTTAATACAGTTTTGTTAAATAAATCCTTATCGAATCCTGTTCTTAGTCAGTCTAAAAACAGGATTCGACAAGGATTTATTGAACAAAAGTGTATTAAATGTACTTTTTTTATATAGGAATTTTTGCTAGTGCTCGGAGACTTTTGTTACCGACTGTACTTCATGTAGATAGGTATTATGTTATTACTATAGTTAAGGTTAACCACTCACCAGTAACTTTTACAGCGCTAGCATGTTCCATGCAGCTTTCATTACACGCAGGATAGGTTCAATACTGAGTATTTAGGTTAGTTATATTCCTCTCCCCCCCTCCCCCTGCACGTAATAAAGCACTGAATAAGCTAGGGTACATTTAAAAAACTCTACTTTATTGTTACATCCCAAAAACTTCCAGCAAAATATGTCAAATCAGGAGTTTAGAGTCAAAACTCTTAACGTAAAATAGCCCTTTAATAAAATTTTCAATGTTAGGACATTAGGATATCCAGTCATGCCCAAAGCTAAAATGCCTTATCAGAAGTTATCACGGAATGGCGTGGATCTACTGCTATCTCGACGAGCTATCACCGCCAGAACATGTTATGTGATTAAGCCCTTTAATAAAATTTTCAATGTTAGGACATTAGGATAGCCAGTCATGTCCAAAGCTAAAATGCTTTATCAGAAATTATCACGGATTGGCGAGGATCTAACTGCTATCTCGACGAGTTATCTCCGCCAGAACATGTTCTGTTTAGGATAGCCAGTCATGCCCAAAGCTAAAATGCCTTATCAGAAGTTATCACGGATTGGCGAGGATCTAACTGCTCTCTCGACGAGCTATCTCCGCCAGAACATGTCCTGTGATTAAGCCCTTTAATAAAATTTTCAATGTTAGGACATTAGGATAGCCAGTCATGCCCAAAGCTAAAATGCCTTATCAGAAGTTATCACGGATTGGCGAGGATCTAACTGCTCTCTCGACGAGCCATCTCCGCCAGAACATGTCCTGTGATTGACCTCTAATAAAAAATGAAATATTTTGTGATGCTGGGTAAATGGGAAATGGGAATAAGTGTGCATGTTAATTGTATTTAAAAAATTTGCTGTTAAAAAAAGAGAACAATAGTAGAAGAGTCATACAAAAAGGCAAGTCCGAACTAATCTGATAAATAGTTAAGAGTGTGTGGAGCGCTTTAAGAATACTTAATTGAAAATAAACTGAGTATGCAGCAAGCCTTTTTAATGATTCTAGAGATCCGATTCTTACCATTTACGTCTTTTTTTTTTTTTAATATATTTACTGCATATCCCGGATGATGCCAAATCGTTTTCTGTGTATTTTTAAAATTATGATTTTTGGTTACTCTAATTTTGCCGTAAATTAGGCGATTTATAAGTCTATATTGAAATAGTTTTATTTATTTTGTATAATACTTTATATTAAACGGTTAAAAAGAAATGAAAAATTAAAAAGTTAAAGTGGTCTAGCAATTTTAATAATATTTATTTATTTATTTATTATTTTGATCAAATAAATAAAACAAATGACACATAAGCATATATATACATAAAAAATACACACTTAAACATGCATGCATTTATTTTATTGACTTCTAATTTACCGTAATTTAACAAAATAAAAAATAAATATCTTAAAATTACACATAAAGTTAAAATATCAAGATGTAATCCAGATATGGCTATTACTTTTCTAAATATCTCTATCGATATTATGATGTAAGAGGGCTGAACTATTATCATTATCCCCACAATTTATAGGAATATTATTCTTAACTATATTACAAAACTTTATATATAGGCATCCATAAGAAAATTTATTTTAATATCAAATTCCGAAGGAAATAATTAAGCTTTAATGCTTAAAAATGGTAATGTTTCAGACACTAATTACTAATAATTGTTTTGCCACATAATTAAGTATTTATTTAATGACAAGATTTACTCTACCTTTTGATAGTTAAACATAGCTCAAGTATAATTATATCACGTATGAAGATAAAACTTATGTTTGATATTCTAATTAAATATCTAATGCGAGAACATTAGTGAAGTTATTTTTGGTATCACGCTAATTACATTCAACCATATAATGTTAATTGCATACTTTTAGAATCACACATTAAATGTTAAAAAGTAAAAAGAAAGAAATGTTTATGTTTAATTAAAATATCTGAAGAGTTTGATCAAATCACTCAACTTTTAAGATGACATTGTAATTATGAATTACATATAATATATATGTATATAAATATAATATTTTAATGATGAGTTTTTTTTTTTTTTTTTTTTTTTTTTTGTACTTCGCTAAATGGATTTTATAAATTTTATTTTTAATTAATTTTATTTATTTATTTATTTATTTTACATAATATATAATTGATTATTCTATTTTTATTACAAAATCGGAATTGAGCCATATTATGTTAATTGGTTATTATTGTAATCACACATTAAATGTTAAAAAGTAAAAAGAAAGATATGTTTAAGTTTAATTAAAATAACTGAATAGTTTGATCAATTCACCCAACTTTTAAGATGGCATTGTAATTATGAGTTATATATGTAATATATATATATATATAATATTTTAATGAAGAGGTTTTCTTTGTGTAGTATTTTTTGTACTTCGATAAATAGATTTTATAAATTTTATTTTTAATTTAATTTATTTTGTTTATTTATTTATTTTATTTTATTTTATTTTATTATTTATTTATTTATTTATTTTACGTAATGTATAATTGAATATTCTATTTTTATTACAAAATTGGAAGGGGGGGGATTTAGAAGCACAATCTAGACTAATCTAGTATAAGAGAGTTTTTTTACTAACTAAATTCAAATTTTTGTATTCAGAAAACAGCTTCTTGTTAGCATGTGTTTTATTAAATTAAATAATTAAATAAAACATATTTTCATGTGGATTGTTACTCATATAGTTATCCGGTTACTTTTATGCTTAACCAAAATGATCATGCACTTTTTTTTTATGAAAAAAGAATACGACTACAAACAATCTTTTAAAATAATACACAAAGTTTCATTAATCTTTTAAAATAACTTTAAAATTTTATGATTCTGCTACTGATATAATTATAAGAGTTTAGTACCCTCAACTTTCTATTCCAGTGCCAGCAGTTGGTAAAAAGTTTCATAGTTTTTACAGGAATAGAAATGTCCACTGATAATAATGCGCTCCAAAAGAAGAAAAATTTCGAGCTCTGATATCATTCTCGATGATTCTTATGTAAAATGACCTCCTGAATAGGAATATGACTCCCATTTTGTCCTGTCACCCACCGTTTTCTAGGGATACCACCCCCTCCTTCAATTTTTATCACTGTACGGTAGTTTTATGACAATGAATTTGATTTGGAGAATGAAAAAGAATTAATTTAACACTTGATAACAGAAAAATATAACGTTTAATAAATAGCATTATTAATAGATAAAAAAAAAATATAAGAAATGCAATAGATAATTTCAGTGGCAATTCCCCCGCCCCCCCTAAATTTTCCCCTTGCCGCAAATGCTCCTGTTTTAGAATTTCCCAACTCTGTAGCCCCTCAAAAGATATTAAACAGTTAAAATAATTCTCCTCCCCCCTCCGCCTGCCCTAAAAATCAAATTTATAGCCATAAAATCACCGAAAAGTAATAAAAATAGGGCACAATCTCTGAAAAACCGTGGGCAAAACGGGTGTCATACTCGAAATCAGTTGATCATTTTACATAAGAATTTGCAAAAATAGTGTCGGGGGCAATTTTCATGCCGAGCAGTGTAATATTTTTCCTAAATCGTTTGCTCTAACAAAATCAAAATGTTGAAAGTGGGCAGAAATTTTTAATTTCTTTCTGTTTATGACATCATAATAATTTTTTTGTATATGTAACACATTTAAACAGTGTACTATTGGTATGTAAATGTAATCAATTTCTTTTTATTGCAATTTTTTTTTTCTTTACAGTATATGGTAGAAAAAATATTCTTTTTCAACTGAGTTTTCAAAACTAATTTCAGAGCTGCTAACCGGCAAATTGTTAATACCGCCCCTTTTTCGACACCACTTAATTTTTAGACTAATTCTCTTCAAATACATTTACGATGAATTTATAAAAAAAAATACTCTTAAAATTTACTTGTGTAGAAAAAGGGGCGGTACTAACTATTTGTCGGATTAGGTTGGCAGGTCTGTAATTTTTTGCTATAATTACATATTTAGCGGTCGTCTAAATACGAAAATCAAGTGTTACCAGTTGGTGTGTGCACATATCTGCCAGTGTGTTTGTAGATATTTTATCAGCAGAAAACAAATTCTATAGAGGGAAACAAAATCTGCTTACTAAATCTGCATTATATGGGGCTATCATTGAGATAGGAAAAATGGTTCGTGTACGCAGTCATACAAAAAGGAAAACGTTCAGAAAAACTGTTTGTGGGCGAAAGTTCTCACTGTGCATTTTAATAGCCATTTAGACAGCTCAAAACGTAATTACGTTATTATTTATTTATTTATTTACATGCGCAAAATTTTATTCATTTAGGCCAGCGATCGCTGGGCCGCCGACTTTTTCTACAAGATTCTGTATGCAAATCATTCACTATTTGTTTACCAGAGCCACACTAAAGAATACGGATATCTTAGAATTATATATGAAAATCATACACTAAATTTTACAATATATATATATATATATATATATATATATATATATATATATGTGTGTGTGTGTGTGTGTGTGTGTGTGTGTGTATTAACACGTTGTGCGCCATGTCAGCCATTTTAGATTCTAGACATTTTGTCATATAAGTACTGAAGGAATCATCTTGAAACTTTAGGAGTGTGCAGAACATGTTATACTTCAAACATTTCAGTGGAAGTTTTACCCCGAAAGTAAAAGCAGTACCAATAGAAAATTGAAACGTTGAACATCCTGTCAGCCATCGGTGGCTGACAGTGTCAAATATAATATAAAGCCGCGTCAATCATCGGTGGCGGATAGAAAATAGGATATAAAACTAAAAATATTACATTTAATGATTGAAAATTTATTAAAAATTTGCTTAATTTTTATTTATTACAATCATTATGGAATTTTAATGGATTTTAAGAATTTGCGGAGCGCTCAACGTGTTAATATCATATTTATTAATTTTAAAGTAGATTTTAAATACAATTTCTATATGAATTTTCATCTTTAGCTCATTTTATAGTTTGTAAATATCAATATTTTTTTTCCAAATCGTAAACAAGAAAAAATTTATCGTTTTCATTTTTCTTCTTCTTTTCTAAATAAAGCATATTGTAGTAGGCATACAATTTACAGTCAACATAAAAGCGGATTACACTCAAAATTCGTTGAATAAGCTTCAAAGAAGGTTGTAAGTGAAAAATATCTGAATAATATCAAACAAATTTTTAAATTTGATAATAGCCTTAAATGTTATGAATATCTAGCTATAATGTATATATTGGTTGTTTATAATTTTGTGGGGTAGCTTTCTTCACACTTTATGCCAAATAAAATAATATCTAAAGCATTTTTTAACTTTATTTAAAGTGCTTTGGAAACGTACAAATAGGGGAGAGTGGGGATGAATGGGACATTTTTCATGTTTTTATTAATAACGTTCACCATATGTAATTCAGAATTTTGTAACATATCTCATAAGTACACTTCAGTAATCAGTTACATATAAATATACTAACTTTAATGAAAAGTTACCATTTTTAATTAATAATAATATTTTTTTACATGCATGTGCATTGTCCCATTCATCCCCACCTATGGGGATGAATGGGACAGGACTGGAGTTAGCAAATAAAATAAAATAAAATGGAAAGTAAATAAACTTTTCAAGTTAAATTGGTTTATGTGATTTTATTACACTTTATGAATTTACTGAAATTAACATAAACTGTTGTATTGACTGAAATTAACATCAAAAGGCAAAAGTCCTTTGGTTAGCACAGTTCCTAGTGCTCTAGGCTTTGATAATTTAATCTAATAAGATATAATCTAAAAATAAATAAATAAATAAGACACTAGAAAGATATAAATCATTATAATAGAGTACAAATTATCCAGATAAATGTTTGTTTCCGATTGATCGAGAAAAATCAGCATTCTATTCTGTATTACATTAATAATCACCAGGATTTATTTAATTAGCTTGATTGAAATTGTGATTTTAATCAAATTAATATTAGTTTATTTATTTATTTTTAATTATTCATATTTTTGATTTAAGTTGCATTGAATATTTTAACTTATAATTTTTTTAATCCTAATTATTATAAACAAAAATCAGAACAATTAATTTCAATCTATTTTTCTCTAAATCCATGCTACTCTTATAATTCCATGTTACAACTACTGAACTACAGGTTACAAAAATATTGAAAATCTTTTTACGATTTGTTTTAATATAATTCTTGTGTACAGTTTTAAATTAGCACAAAGTGGGGAATGTCCCATTCTTTCCCTTTCAAACTGTTCCATTCATCCCCACCGCCACGTGATCATATAAAACAGGAAATAGTCTTAAGGAACAATTGTCAATATTCTTCTTGAATTTCATCAACACAATAAAATATTATGCCTTTTCACCATAAGAGTTACATTAACATTATATTTAGAGTTATATTAACATTAATCAAATAGTTAATTTCTTAACTTCTATCTAATTGAATCAGTAAAAACTTACTTTGGCAGCAGAAAAGGACACTTTAATTTTTTCTGCCCTTCCTTTTCTGCCTCACAATTCTGAATCTACAATTGATGAATGTCCTCAGTACTGCCACATATCAGAAAAATTGTCAAGTTTATGGTGCTTGCAAAACATAAAAATTTTGCTATTGTCCTATTCATCCTGCGTCACATTCAACCCTACTCTCCCCTACAATACTATCATAGTATGCTTTAAATTGTAATAATCTTTACATACACTGCCCTGCCATAAATAATCAGACTCTTTCGGTTTTAGACTTTTTATCAAATGTAAATTAAATTTCTTAACGAATTACTCTGAAACTTTGAACAGATAAAAAATCATGCTATATCTCATATATTTCAGTAAAAGTTTGGTCCCGAAGATAAAAAGTGGACCAGATAGAAATTAAAGAAAAATCGAAATGTTTGGAATCTTCCTGTAAAAAATAAAGCTTGGAATGCATTCTAGCAGTAGCATGTGATTAATATGTTTCTTCTAATTATGCTGTAAGTGGATTTTTATGAGGCTATCACATTCATGGAAATATAAAGTTTTTATTAAAATATTACAAAATAATAATAATAATAATAATATAATGTTTTTTTTTTTTTTTTTTTTTATGAACATATTTTACATTCGACAAACAGTATATTATCATTTATTTAATGAACATGAAATTGTAAGTGAAATCCACTATACTTCTTTTTTTTTTTTTAATGAACTCAATATGAGTTCAATTATTTTAAAATAAAATTGAAAAGTTTTATCCTTACATATTACATGAAAAATGCAAAACTTTAAAACAAATTCGAAACAGAAAAGTAAAACATTTTAGAAATTTTTTAAAGTACTTAAAAAAAAGGAAAAGAAAAGTATCAATTGAAAATACTCAATATTACTTTATATGTATTCTTAATATATAACTAATATCTGCTTGTTATCTTCCACATGTGTCTCGTTTTTCATAACTATGAGTTGCCTCTTTTTCAATAATAATTTTTTATGTAATTTTTGGATTAACATTTGTAGTGGTGAGTTTATTTTGATCTACGTTTTTAAATGGTTTATTGGATTATCATTTTTAGTGATGAGTTTTATTTTAATCTTCATTTCTTTCTTGTTTTCTTTACAATGGGTGTTTCGGGCCTGTAAACAAAGAAATTCTTTGCTTTTGCTTTATTTGTGACAGAAATGCATCCATTTTTTAGCATATTTGCATTCTACCAGGCCCTTGATAACGTTAGAATGCAAATAATGCTTTTTTCTCATTCCAATTTGCTATAATTCATTTAGATTTCACTTTATTTCTTTTTTGGTTTGATTTGGGTGGTCTTCGTTTTTGATCAGAATAATTGTTTAAATACTGAAATTAAATCATCTTTAAATTTCAAATGTTTGCACTGATAATATTATATTACTACTGAACGTTCTGTCTCTCTCTCTCTCTCTCTCTCTCTCTCTCTCTATATATATATATATATATATATATAGTACCCTTAAAGTTTTAATTTAAATCGAATCTTTTGGAATTAATTTAAAATAAATCTAAAAGAGTTATAGAACCTTTTTAGAGAAAGAAAATTTTAAACGAGATCCTATAAAATTTCTAATTTTAAGTACATTTTATAAAATCTAGAGGGTTACAACGTTCACTTCTTTTCTTCGTAATTATTACAGTGTAGTTAAAATATATTAGAAATACTTCTACGAAATCGAAGGAAAAACTTTAATAATTCCCTAAAATTTTAGTTAGAGACTTATTTTCATTCGAAATGATTAAACATAAAATCCTTTCTCAATTAATAACAAAAATTATTCTGTTAATGGACATCATTTAAAATCACAATAACAGTAATCGTTTTATTCAAACTGAGAAAGATTTGAATATATTACTCCAGTCATATTTTTTTCAATTAAAATAGACTTTTCCTGGGGAAAAAAAACGGTCAAACGTCTACGAAAAAATATCTTAGAATTAAATGATAAAAACCCATAGTTCATTTTTTTTTTTTTTTTTTTTTTTTTTTTATGTATACGAGTTTGTAATGAGTGTATACGTATCAAAATGGTTAGTATTCAAAAAACCTTAAGTGAATAATTTCTTTATTTAATTAATAATAATTAATAATAATTTCTTTATTTATTTTATTTATTTATTTAGTACGAGTTTTAATGAGTGTATACGTATCAAAATGGTTAGTATTCAAATAAACTTAAAGTGAATAATTTCTTTATTTACTGGAAACTAAAGTAAAAACCAGAATAATTGTATAAAAAATAAAAATATGAAATATTTTATTTTAACTAAACTTTTTTTGTTGTATAAGGAATAAATAATGTATGGAGGAATAATAATAATAACAATAATAATAAAAACTATAAAAGCTAGATTCACCAAAATTTATACATTTCGTGGAACAGCGACTTATAACGTGTGTAAATTTTCAGCAAAGGCGATTCAGGCGTTTAGAAGCTATTTCGTTTTAAAAAATTTGGTACCATAGGCCATAATGATAAAGAATTTTTCTTTGTGTCCCTGTAAAAAAAAGCTATAAATCTCAGATTCACCAAAATCAATAGGGTTCGTGCTATGGGCACCTATTATATACGTACTAAATTTCAGCTCATTTTAACAAAGCGTTTAAGTGCTTTCGAGTTCACTCGCACATACACACACACATACATACATCGTCGTAAAAATAGTAAAAATAATAATATTATAGTTTTAAAAAATTAAAGAACATGCTTTTATTGAAATGTGAACTAAAAAGCACAAAATATCTATCTTAGTATTAAAATGCAGGGTAAGAGAAAATCGTGTGAGTGACACACCATACTATTTACATGCATTTAAATCTTTATTTAAAATAATTTAGAATTAAACAAAAACCATTTTTTAAAAAATCTCCCCTGACTGGACTCGAACGCTAGACCATTAGGTTCGTAGCGCGGAGCTTTACCTCACAGCCACGGCGTTCACGTAGGGAAAGTCTTTTTTTTTTTTTTTTTTTGCAATATAGATTTTTTGTTTGTTCCTAGAGCGGTTACAAACATACACTGATACATACAAACATACATACAAACATACATACAGGTGAAGCTAATAAAAGCGTGTTAATAAACTCATGGGATCTCAAAACGTATAGAAACAACAAAATCTCAAAGTTGGATTTCTTACATGATTGCAATACTTTCCTTACATATTAATGTTCGGAAAGTAAAAAAAGAAAGAAAAAAAAAAAAAAGAGAAAAGAAAGAAAGAAAAATAGAAAAATAGAAAAAATAAATAGAAAAATAAATATAATAGCTGTATCGATGGAACAAAGGAAAAACACAGGAAAAATCATTCTAAAATCATCTAATAAACCCTCTCTTAAATGTTAAAAACCGAAGCTATAAAATATTCTATAATATAGCTGTTCAGTCATATCTCTTACAGATAAAAGAAAAAAAAAAAAAAAAAAAAAAAAAGAAAGAAAGAAAGAAAAAAAGAAATAGAAAAAAAAAGAAATAGAAAAAATATAATAATAATAAAAGAAAAATATAATAGCTGTATCGATGAGATGCAACGGGAAAAATCATTCTAAAATCATCTAATAAACCCTCTTTTAAATGTTATAAACCGAAGCTATAAAATATTCTATAATATAGCTGTTCAGTCATATCTCTTACAGATAAAAGAAAAAAAAAAAAAAAAAAGAAAGAAAAAAGGAAAAAAAAAGAAATAGAAAAAAAGAAATAGAAAAATATTATAATAATAAAAGAAAAATATAATAGCTGCATCGATGAGATGCAACAGGAAAAATCATTCTAAAATCATCTAATAAACCCTCTTTTAAATGTTAAAAACCGAAGCTATAAAATATTCTATAATATAGCTGTTCAGTCATATCTCTTACAGATAAAAGAACAAATTTGAGGAGCCAATTCTGAAAAGAAAGAGTTAAAACTTCAGTCAATGTTCCTTTGTTTTAAATGAGAAAAAGGGCTATCTTTGATATTCAGTCTATTTAAAGTATGCCAGACTTACTTTATATGTACAGTCAGCATTCTCCAAGCATCTATTGACCCGTGGTCAAATCTGATCGTTATTGCTGAGTAGTTGCTGTTTCAGCAAAGACCAAAATTTTGAGGAATTATTCAGCCGGTATTTTTCTGGACGAAAAATTCCAAATCATTGTAAACGGTCACGTTTTCTATAAATAGGGTAAATTATCAGATTCTGAAAGTTTTATAATGAGAGATAAACAAGCGTTTCATGAAAGTATTGTGTTTTATAAATGAAGTTTTCTTTTCATAGAAGATTCTGAGAGAAATGTGTTTTTTTCAGGGAATATATTTTATTTATTTTTTGGTGTTGAGAGCGTGATGTTTGAGAAAATGTTTGCAATAGATTGTTTTTAAAATACTGAATAACTGTTTTTTTTTTTTTTTTTTTTTTTTTTTTTTTTTTTTAAATAAAATATGCGTAAGCCTGTATTTAATTATTATTTCTTTTATTTCTTATATATATGTATACATTAAAAAAGGATAAATTATCCGATGCTGAAAATTTTGCAATAAGAAGCAAACAGGATTTTTGTAAAGAATTGTATTTCATAAATTAGTTTTTTTTTTTTTTCATAGACTAAAATTCTTAGATAATTTGCGTATATTTATTTCATCGAATATATATATATATATATATATATATATTGTTCATTTTTTGGTATTGTGTAAGAAAGTATGTATTATTATGGCTTTTAGTGTGTTGTTCTTCATATAATGAAAAAATAATAGCTTTCTTTTGATAAGTATGTTTTTAATAAAACTTGTATACTTTTAAGAGAATAATGTTAAAGATTTTGTAAATTCTCCAAAACCTTTAATAATGAATATATAGAATGAGATTCTTTAAAGTACATATATATATATATATATATATATATACTTTAAAGTATCTCAAATTTTTACTTACTTGCTATAAGACCTTTAAGAAAGGAAAATTTCAGAAAACTCACTTTAACTAAGCTAAGTGTTTGGCTAGGCTTAAATGTGCTAACTATGCCAGGAGAATGACATTTTTGCCTGCTAGGAGTAACCCATTATTCTCATATTAGGCCTGCTATTGAGTCTTAGAGCCAAATATAGGTTTAAGAAAAATTATCACTTAATTACATAAAATACCAGGTATTTTCGAAAGGTTCTTTTATCTATAAAAGACATGTTGTGCAGCATAAAATATTATATATCTCAGTATAAAACTTAAAAATTATGATAAGAAAATCCCGTGAATCAGATCTTCAAATCACGCAATGCACCAATGAAAATTCTAGGAATAGAAAATTTTGTTAATCTCCTCGATAAAAATTCTCTATTTTTCTCTAAAATTAAAAAAATAAATTCCCTAACCAGGAGAATGACATAGAAACCTGTCTGGAAAATTTAAAATGATATACCTTGATAAGTTAAATGATTAAAAGAATTGAAATAATATTATTTTTCATCTTTAACTATATAATAGTTTATTACTACTAATGTAGTTTGGGAAATGTTGATGTTAAATTTTTAAATAAATGAATTTGGATAGGCCAGAATAGTGACTTTCCACGCATTATAATTTTATTTATTTTTTATTTATTTTTTATTTTTTTTATAGGAAATAACTAACTACCTATAAGTATTTGGACACTTTCGTATTTAGACGTTTTGTCAAATACCTAGAAAATTTCGTTAAGAATTATCTTGAACTTTTGGGAGTAAGTATATAATGGTTTATTACTACTAATTTAAGTATATAATAGTTTATTACTACTAATTTAAATTGGGAAATGTTGATGTAAAATTTTTAAATAAATAAATTTGGATAGGCCAAAATAGTAGTTCCAGACATTAAAATTTTTTTATAGGATATAACTATCTACCAATAAGTATTTGGGCACTTTCGAATTTTTACGTTTTGTCAAATATCTAGAAAATTTCGTTAAGAATGATCTTGAACTTTTGGGAGTATAAAGAACATGTTATACCTCACATATTTCAGCAAAAGTTTTATCCTGAAGACGAAAAGGGTACCAGTAAAAAAAGGATCAAAAATCAAACTGTTTTGAATCACTCTGTAAAAAGTAATGCATGGAATGTGTTTTGGCTGTGTTATTATGAAGATTTTTCGGTCTCTTTAAAAAATTTGAAAAAACAAAAAGGCACATTTTACTTTCTCTTACTCATATATATGGTAGAGAAAGTATTGTTGTTGAATTAAATTTTCAAAATTGAGTTTTTGTTGTATTTACGCGTTTTAAGGTCCCCTGAAACCGAAAAACATATTTTTAGCGGTTGGTCTGTGTGTGTCTGTTATCAATATGTCTCAAGAACAAATAATAGCAAGAATTTCACTCTCGGAATTCTAAATTTGTATCATATAGCGATGCTACACTAAACATTTGTTCAGATCAAGCAAATGATTTGTGTACAGGGACACTCAAGCGAATTAAAATACGTTACGTCTATGGGGGAAATTGTAGGTAAGTAGAGTTCAACATTTATAGGCTACACTAAACCAAATGAAACGAATACATATTTTTTATATGGCTAAAAGCAGGATTTATGTAGAATATTGTATGAAAATCATTCACTGTTCGTTTACAGGACTATACAAAAGAACTAGAATGTAGAGGAACAGTAGAGTAAGTGCACCAGTGATTGACACTTTTAGAACAATCTCCGATGTTTTTAATGTTCTAGTCATCAAATCTTAAGTTAGTACATATGGCATGAAAGACATTCAGAACCACATATATGTTAAAATATATACTTTTGATAACAATTTTTTTATGAATTTTTATTTGATACCCACTCAATGTTCCAGTAATTGACACTGCCAGTTTTTCAATTTATCAGTAATTGATACCCTATGTTTAAGTGTTTGACACTGCTAGTTATTCATTTTACAGTTATTAGCACCCTATGCTCCATTGTTTGACATAAAATGTTAAAATTTTTACATATAAAATATATGATTTTATTATTTTTTTTATTTATTAATTATTTCGGGATAGATGTCAATTACTGGAGCATGCCAATCACTGGAGCACCTACCCCACTTGAAAATTAATGGAAGTTGTTGTACTGCTTGTTATTAATATGGGATTATATTTATGTGCACCATGTGATGTGTAGATAATTTTTTGAAAATGCACAGGGTTGCCAATAATTAAGCGAAAAAATTCTTTTTTTTTTAAATGTAATTAGCGGTAGTGCTTTACTATATTTTACCTAGTCAAGGATAACTGCTCCGGAATTGAAATTAATTCGTCATACCAATATGGTAAGAAAAGTATGACGGGCACTTATAAACCTAGACTATATTATATATAGTCTAGATATTATAAATATACAAACGGTTATATCCTGTAAATTATCCTAATTAATAGTTTGACTGGTATAGGATTAATTAATGCTTTCCACTATTATAGCTTCATTTTCACTATCATCTAAAAGTTGTAATGTTCTTTATCATTATGATCTAATGGGCCCAAATTATTTGATGTGGAATAGCGTAAAGTTAAACAGTGGGGAAAATACTCAAAGTCCTATTACAATTTTCACTTTTGTTTATTTAGACTTGTCTTACTTTAATTTATTTGCACAAACATTAAATATTTAATGTTCGGAAAGTTGAGTAGAGTCACTCTAGATTTTGTATTATGGAGGAAGAAAAATCTCACAAAAAATATAGTTACAATTTTACTTTTAAGATAAGGCGTAAAATAATTTAATATATTTTTAAATTTCAGTGCTTTTTTTTTTTTTTTTTTTTTTTTTTTGATAGATGTACAAGATTGCCACCGAAAGAATTAAAATATTTTAAACTTCGGTCAGTTTCTACATATACCGGGTGATCCAAAATTCACAGAAAAAATAATAAATATATTATTTAAAAAGTATTGTCAGTATCAGTATGCGGTTTCAACTGAAATGCACAGAACTTTTTTTGGTAACAAAAGATTTATTAGCAAATCCGTTTACCAGTTGCCCCTTTAAGTGTAAAATTACATTTTTACAGTTGTTGTTGTTGTTTCTTATGCCACTCAGAAATTTCGAGTCCCGGTAGTGGAACTACCCGTATTTAAGGGGGCAGGGGTGCGCCTTCCATTTTCAGAGGAGCGCCACGGGGGAGAAAGAACGACGTAACTCCAAAAACCCGCGAAAGATGGCAGCACCAACAAACAACAAGAGTTCGAATTTTGATCCGGATCAGGGCCGAGTTAAGCCCATGGTCCGTACATTATTAAGGTACGGACGTTATTTGTACATTAATGTTTACAGTAATGTTTATATTAATGTAATGTTACATTAATGTTTGTACATTATTTGTACAAACATTAAATATTTAATGTTCGGGAAGTCGAGTAGTCACTCTAGATTTTGTATTATGGAGGAAGAAAAATCTCACAAAAAATATACTTATAATTTTACTTTTAAGATAAAGCATAAAATAATTTAATATATTTTAAAATTTAAGTGTATTTTTTTTTTCGGTATAGATGTACAAGATTGCCACCGAAAAAATTAAAAACTTTTAAACTTCGGTCAGTTTCTACATATACCGTGTGATCCAAAAATCGGAGAAAAAATAATAAATATATTATTCAGAAAATATTGTCAGTAGCACTATGCGGTTTCCACTGAAATGCACAGAAATACACAGAATTTTTATTGGTAGCAAAAGATTTATTAGCAAATAAGTTCATCATTTGTCCCTTTAAATGTAAAATTACTTTTTTTACAGTTGTTGTTGTTGTTGTTGTTTCTTATGCCACTGGGAAATTCCGCGTCCCGGTAATGGAACTACCCGGATTTAAGGCGGCAGGGGAGCGTCTTCCGTTTTCAAAAAAGCGTCACGAGGAAGAAAGAACGAACTAGCTCCAGAAACTGGCGAAAGATGGCAGCACCAGCAAACAACAAGAGTTCGAATTTTGTTCCGATCAGGGCCGAGTAAAGCCCATAGTCCGGTACCCCCAGAGGTATAATTTTTGATGGAAACTTGGAGGACTCTGCAACCACGACAGATTTTAACGTGCACCAGTCGCCACTTTTTTTACAGTGGCGCAGTATATTCAATAACATAATTAGGACTATAAATGCTCAATGTGACTGCCATTATTCATTAGAATGAACAGACGTTGCGCATTGAAAATTCTCCTAATATTCTCCTTCAATATTCGTAATGTGATGCCTTTTGATCAGGCGAATCTGTTTAAAATATGAAAGGATACTGTGAATACAGCCCGATATGTTGGTGAAAAATGCAACTAATGTTTTTTCTTATATATATATATATATATATATATATATATATATATATATATATATATATATATATATATAATCCCAGGCTTTTCTGTACCTTACAGAGAAAGCACCTTACACCTACAACCCTAACAGCACACTTATCCATACTACAACCTGAGGATGTCCCTTAGACGTGCTTTCATCAATAGGATATCCTGAGGATGTCTTGTGGATGAGATGTGCTGTTAAAGTCAGTACATTTTGAATAATATATTTTTTATTTTTTCTGTGACTTTTGGGTCATCCGGTATATAATAGGTATTTAAAAAAATATTGTCGCCACTATGAACCTCGCTCTCATTAATAATAATCATTTCTTACACAATTAAAATGCATCCGGATCATGTATATTAATTTCTTTCTGTTTAACGGAGTATAAATATATTAAAATATGCGTTTTAAAGAAACACCTCTGATAGACCATAATGCATCCGGATTTCTTTGTAATTTTTCTGTGTATAAATTAGTAGTGCCATTTTCATCATTTCAATAGAAAACATATTATAGAGAACACCCATAATATATATCAGTTTTAAAGTAATATAAAGATGCTTTCTGAAATGGGAGAATGAACTGGTAAACGGATAGACAGGCAGATGTACTGATATCAAAACTATCTTCAAAATATATATACAATGTACACGTCAAAATATATGCCTAGTTATATTTTTGTTCTCCTTAAATAGCCTTACAAAAATTTCAACGAAGAAAAAAACATATCTCGCATTTTATATAAAACAAGACATGAGTATGTATATATATATATATATATATATATATATATGCGTGTTATGTGCGTATAAAACAAGACACGAGTGTGTATATATATATATATATATATATATATATATACACACGCACGTTTAATTTAATTTTAGAACACGCTTAAAAAATTCTATCCTGCTATTAATTTTCATACCAGACAGTTAATTTCTTTTATACCTGCTACGAATTACATTCACCTTACAGCTTCCCTCTTATAAATACTATCCTGTCATCAGACACGAAATTGCTGGCATGACGCATCTTTATTTGGCGAAGAAAACCAGATTATAACTGGTACTTATCAGATTAAATGAAAAGTCGGAGTAATAATAAAGCGACACGCCACAAAACACTCTAACAGGTGTCACCAGACTCTTGATGAAATTGTCGCTGAGTTACTATAATTCTCTACATTCCAGAACAACAGCTGTTTCATATATACGGCAGGGTCATTAGATGATTTAAGTTCAAGGGATGTGGAAAAGTTAATATATCTCATGTTTAATGTTATAAAAGTATATATATGTCATATTTTCATTTTGGTATATATGCGTTTAGTTGTTATTAAGGTATTTGTTTGTCCTTCTGGATAGTGAATGTAGTGTAATTTTCAGTTAAAAAGAGATTAATTAGTGATTATTTGTTTATTTATTACGAGAGTGGACCATATATTTCAGACAAAATAAACATGAAAATGTATTTATTTTTTATTTTAGCATCAAGTGAGAAAGAAAAAGAAAACATATAATTGACTATAAAAAGAAGAATTTACGGTATGCGGTGAAATTAATTTTTCTTCCTTTCTTTTTCCCTTGAAAGAAAAATTACATTAATAATAATAATAATAATGTGGGCTTCATTAAGGATCTTTTGCCGGCCTCGTGGTTTGTCCGGTAGGGAGCTGCCTTCTGAATCCTCAGGTCCCGGGCTCGAATTCCAGTGCTGACAGGGATGTTTGTGATGTCCTATGTGTACTGTGCATTTGATGAAAGCCGATAATTATTGCTAGTTTCTGCATACTATAATGAATATTTAAAAATCTGATTTTTTTTCCCCATTATTCATCAATAATTTTCTTAAGCTGTTTTTTTTTTTTTTTTTTTTTTTTTTTTTTTCTGTAACTTTCTGGAATTTTATCCTTTCGAAAAATGGTAAGTGAAAAAAAAAAAAAAAATCTTTCTACAAGGCATCATATCATATTATGTTATGTGTATAATATATACATAGCATAATATGATGGACATAATTTGATTCATGTCGTATTGTGTTATGTATTTTGTAATGTAGGCACGCAGTGTATTATGAGAGGTGCCAAGTTACTACAAACAAAATTAAATTTGTTACCACTATTTAGAGTCTGTAACATTTGTTTTTATTTATTCGCAGGTAATTTTTAGAAAAGAATACTGTTAAAAATTTCATGAAGGTTGCAAAAAATCTGTAGTAACTTGGCACCTATGCATTATGTAATGTAGGCTATATAATCAAACTGACTCGATTATTACAAAATGTCGCTTTGTGAAACTTAAATAGAATTTGTTTGTACTAAACTGTTTCAGAATATTTTAAAGAATTGACTAATTACTTAAAACACATTATTATCACCCCCCCCCTCCCCACATAATTGCCTAATCAGTCATTTTGTATTGAAAAAGAAAAATGGCATAACGTAACAATTTATCGTTAAAAAAAAAGAAAAAAAAAAGGTTCCCAAAGTAAAACAAAAACAAAAAAAGAAAACTTTGTTTACATAGTAAAAATTTCTAAACAAAGTAACGTAACGAAAAATAAAAGAGAGAGAGACAAGGGAGAAAGAGAGAAAACAAGGTCGGAATTGTTTTCCTATTTTCAGTACTATTTTTCAGCTTTTTTTTTTTTTTTTATCGTTTTCACATACAATATTCAATACTTAACATTAAATGATTATTTGTTTAAAAAAGAAAAGAAAAGAAGAGAGAAAAGCTAGAAAAGGAAAGGACCTTTTTCCACTATTCTTCATGTCAAAATTTTTTAACTTATGATTCATTTTATGACATGCTTGCTTGTAACTTTTTACTTTTCCAAAAAGAAAGAAAAAAAAATTGCATCATATGTGATTTTTCTGATTTCCTCCATCTGCTATCTATGCTAAATATTCAATCCTTTATTTCCATCATAATTTCCTTAAAAAAAAAAAAAAAATCCCCCCCCCCTCAAAAAAAAAAAAAAAAAAAAAAAAACTTTGCTTACACAGTAAAAATTTCTAAACAAAGTAACATAACGAAAAATAAAAGAGAGAGACAGAGAAAGAGAGAGAACAAGTTCGGAATTGTTTTCATATTTCTTGTACTATTTTTCAGCTTAAAAAAAAAAAAAAAAAAAAAAATCATTTTCACCTACAATATTTAATACTTAACATTAAATGATTATTTGTTTAAAAAAGAAAAGAGAAGAGAAGAGAAAAACTAGAAAAAGAAAGGACCTTTTTCCACTATTCTTCATGTCAAATTTTTTTTTATTTATATTTCATTTCATGACACGCTTGCCTGTAACTTTTTACTTTTCCAAAAAAAAGAAAAAAAAAAAAAAAAGCATCATAAGCGATTTTTGTCATTTCTTCCATCTGCTAACTACGTTACATATTTAATCCTTTATTTCCATCAAAATTTCCTTAAAAAAAAAAAAAAAAAAATGCATCATAAGTGATTTTTCTGATTTCTTCCATCTGCTAACTATGTTACATATTTAATCCTTTATTTCCATCATAGTTTCCGTTAAAAAAAAAAAAAAAAAAAAAAAAAAAAAATTGCATCATAAGTGATTTTTCTGATTTCTTCCATCTGCAAACTATGTTACATATTTAATCCTTTATTTCCATCATAATTTCCTTGAAAATATATATATATATATATATATACATATATATATATATATATATATATATATATATATATATATATATATATATATATATATATATATATATATATATACCAAAATAAAACGAAAGAAAAAAAAAAAAAAAACTTTGTTTACATAGTAAAAATTTTTAAACAAAGTAACGTAACGAAAAATAAAAGAGAGAGAGAGAGAGAGAGAACAAGGTCGGAATTGTTTTCCTATTTTCTGTACTATTTTTCAGCTTAGAAAAAAAAAAAAAAAAAAAAAAAAAAAAAATCATTTTCACGTACAATATTCAATACTTAACATCAAATGATTATTTGTTTAAAAAAGAAAAGAGAAAAGCTAGAAAAAGAAAGGACCTTTTTTCCCTATTCTTCACGTCAAATTTTTTTTTAATTTATAATTCATTTCATGACACGCTGGCCTGTAACTTTTTACTTAAAAAAAAAAAAAAAAAATGCATCATAAGTGATTTTTCTGATTTCTTCCATCTGCTAACTATGTTACATATTTAATCCTTTATTTCCATCATAATTTCCTTAAAAAAAAAAAAAAAAAAAAAAAAAATCACAGCAAAAATAAATCTTTAGAAAAAAAAAAAGTCACAAAAGAAAAATAAAAGGCTGACGCTTCATATAATTTATCCTTCCAGAAAAAAAGATTAGATGTGACAAAAAAAATATATCCTGCCTAGTGTTAATAACAATATATCTCGCATCGAATGGACTCTCCCCTTTTATCCCTTTTCCCTAAGGGCAGGGGGACAAAGATCTAATGTCAGAACAGTTTGAAGGGGCACTTGATTTGTGAACTATTCTTAATTCTACCATCTGAGAAAGAGTTAGCAGCATTTAGGTTACGAAAAAAAAATTAGAAAGGATTTAGAAATCTACTTATATTTAGAAGCGCAGTACCGGAAGCAAAGGCTTGATTGAGCAAATCAGCAAAACCCTTTTTTACTTGCAATGAAAAGACCTTTTTTTTTAATTTAATTGTTCATTTATATTCCTGGTTTTTAGAAAGATATAGATAATATCTTAGTCATTAAAAAACCCTTTTGTTCTCATTCAATGTCCATTTTTACACTTTTATTCTTGTCTTTTAATAGTGATTTTAATTACTTGATTTTTGGATTAACAGCATAAATTTTTAAAAATGTAGAATGCCGATCTATGCAGAATTTTAACTTTCATGAACATAGGTGCAAATGATATTAAAAATATCATCTGCTATTTTCATCAAAATGAAATAGTTTAAATTCTAGTATTATAAAAATTTAATAACCTTTTCTCCATAAAATAAATAATTTTATCCGCAATTCTAAAAGTAAGTTATTTGTCTCTCCCTACTTTTTTCCCCTATTACTTGATTTATAATGCTTTATTTTAAACCAAGTAGTCGATTTGTACTTAATCGAATGTGAATTATAGGAATTAATCAAGATTTCAATTATTTCTACTCATCCAGGGTTTCACTATCAAGAGATACACTATATACAATATACACTATACACTATATACAATATATACAATAGTATATAGCGTAGTGTAACCACGTTTTCATCGCCTAGCATTGAAGACGATTCTAAATGCGTGAAGGGGTGCCAAACTGACTGGCAGGATGGGATTTGGTAAACATCCAATCATTCGGCGTTCCCTTATTGCTAATTTTCTCTCAGCCGCAAAACTATCACCCCTATTTTAACACTGGATTCGTTGAGACTGCTCATGCGCAGTAGATCCCATGGTCTCAAGAAACATGGTTGAAGAATACACGTGATTCATTGTCGACTAATGAATTCTCACTGTTTATTTTAAAAAATATGAATTCAAGAATGATTCGGTGCTCGAAGCTGGCAGACGTAAGTGCCGGGTTCGATCACAGATCGCGTTCGTTGACCTAACCATTCGGAGTTTTTCATGGTTTTCTCCGAAACTTTCGTAAATACGGGCAAAAATATCTTAGAAAGACAACGGAGAAAGTCATGGAGGGCAATCCACCCGTAGGCCTAGTACCCTCATGTAGTCAATTGGCATTAATTCCCACAATCCAACCAAACTCAAGAATGATTCGAATATTTGAAATCTTTCAGTAAAAGGAAATTCATCACAAAATGTATTTTTTCTTGAAAAATGAGTTAAAATTAACTGATATATTAAAATTAACTGAGTTAAAATTAACTGAATATTATCTTTTTTTCTTTGTCTTATGAGAATACCTATGAATGTTTTTTCCTTGCATTTATCATTCATTAAACCATTATATATTAAAATAATTATAAAACACTCGTAAATCTCAAATGCCTTCCTTTCTATTTAACCTAAAATTAAATAACGGGTGTACCAGAATAAAATAGACTATTACTATTTGTATGTATGCATGGAAATTTTATATTATATATAGACATATACGTTTTTCATAGATTCCCAATTGCATTGATAAAATCTGTCCAACAACTCAAAAGCAAAAATTACATTGCTACTACAGGATAGTATGAAGAGCAAAGAAGTACAAAAATTGGTACTTTCCAATTTCAAAAGTGGAGAATCCAGAAGCAAAAAATTTCGTCATTTGAAAGGTGTTTAAGTTGTGCCACTGTTTTTAAGTGGTGTAATATGATTAGAAAGAGTGACGATATTAAAACATCTCAACCTACAGACTGTCCATGCATTGTCCGCACCAAAAATCTGATTCAAAAAGTGAAGAGTCGCTTGACACGTAAGAAGAGCATATCCATAAGGAAACTTGCTAGTGAACTGAAAGTATCAAAACCATCTGTACAGCGAATACTTAAAAATGACATTGGATTAAGACCTTAGAAAAAACGAATACAACCTAAACTCATAGAAACCCAAAAGCAGAAAAGAATCAAATTCGCTAATTGGGTGCGACACAATTTCAGAAAAGGTTAGACTATGAGAATCCTTTTTTCTGATGAAAAAAGGATTTAAATCCACTGGACTACTCGATTTAAGATGAATTTGTACAGCAGATGAACTGGGATAAAGTAAAATGTTAAAAAAATACTGATTTCAGAACTAAAACGAGCTGTAAAAAGAATAAGAAAGGACGTAATAATGGAAAATTGTCTAAGTTGGAGCAGACGCTTACATCGAATGGCAAACAGCAACAGGGATTATTTACATAAATTAATATGTTGCATTTTGTTTATTATTCTATCTATATTGTTTATGTGTAAAACCAAGTTGGGTTTCACTTAAATAAATTTAGTTATACATGAATTTATATTAGTCTATTTTATTCTGGTACACCCATTAATTGAGTGGAAATCTTTATACAAAAATAATCGAATTAGATATAAGAATTTTAATTTAAAATACAATCTATAAAAAAAAAAAAAAAAGACGCACCAAGAAGAAGGGGGACAAAAATTGGTAGATGTGATGTACATGTGAAGAAAAACAATTGATTACAGTTTCAGAAAATTTGAATGATTTAATCAAGAGAAAGGGCCTCACAGAGTAAACAAGTCAATAACGCGTTGGTCCACTTCTTCCCCTTATATACGCAGTTATTCGGCTTGGTATTAATTGATGGTTGTAGGACCCTTTTTTTATGATGCTCCAAACGTCCTCAGTGGAAGAGAGATCCGGGGACTGAGCTCAACTCCATTTCACTGAGCCGCCTATTAAGGGTATTTGAAGTCACTGAAGTACCAGTTGCGTGTAGGATCGACGATAATCATGAATTGGTGCTTGATTCCATCAAAACATGTACGTATGTCAATTTGTGTCCAGTTTGCATTACTCCTTCTTGGTGCGTCACTTTTTTTGTTATAGAGTATATGTACTGTTTTTCAACTGAAATTTTTATATAATGTTGTTTTGTAAACCGGTCATTAATTTTAAACTATTGAAAATACCACTATTACCTTATTACTAGTAAAATATAACTTTATACAATTTGTAAATTTAATTTAACTGATTGAATGTTTCTTCCTATAAATATTGTCGCGAATATTATATGTTGAGGTTATATATATATATTTGTTAAAAGCGTAAAACGTGCGAATCAAATGGTACCTCTAACTATGAATATGAATAATGTTAATATGATACAATAAGAATTCACTTTAAAAATGAAATGCTCAAAAACGAGTAAATAAACTTACTCATTCCGAAATGCGTATTCTTTAACCACTTTTCCTGCCTGCAACCATGGTAGCTTCCGCGAATGTGCTGACTCAACGATTTCAGTGTTAAAATGAGGTGATATAGAGAAAATAACAATGGGGGACTAGATGTTTGCCAAATCTCAAACTGTCGGTCAATTTTGCACCCCTCCAAGCCATTGAACTCGTCCTTGAAGCATTGCTCATTGCGCAGCACTAGTGCGACGTAAAACCTAACCAACCAATCAACCATCGTCCTCGGAGCTAATTTTGAGAAACGTGGTTACACTACAATTTTGTAAAAAAAAAAAAAAAAAAAAAGTCTGTCTCCTTTATGAAATATTTTCAAATTAATACCTGTTCAATTCATGATTTATTACAAATAATGCTGGAATCAAAGAAATTCTTTAGTAAAATTTCTACAAATTTAAACAGGAAAAATTCAAAAATAAATTTATTCCTTCATACTTCATGAACTGTTTTTCGTGACGGTTTTTGCGGAGAATACATCTATGAGAATCTATGTTTGGGATATTGGGATTCACGATGGTCGATGACAAGTTTTGAGCATGTTAATATGCTCAATAATAAGTACGTTGGATTTTTAAATTTGAGTATATTTTCTTTGGAGCTATTTTGAGTATGTGACATACTCAAATATGTCACAATTTTACTCATTTTTGAGTATTTTTGCTCCTTTATATTTTCCGTGTTTAATGATACTATATGCTATATTACTTTAATTAACGGTGGCACGGGTATTTTTATCACTAAAGTTTAAGCTATGCAGCAGCGACGTAATTGTTATCCGACACTGACAAGGAAACATTCAAAAAATGTTGTCTTCAAAAAATATTGAAAAAAAATATATGTGATTCTACTTTTCATAAAACACCAAGAAGTGAAAAAATAATCGGCTGAAATGAATTACAGCGACCACAAAAAATTATCAAAATTAAGCAAATTTGGCGATTTAGCACTGTTAGGCGTTCAGTTCGCTAGCACCGAGATTGCCGTGTACGAACAGAACCGTGTTTTGTTTCTCCGCCAAGTATTCAAAATCAATCGCCTAACAATGTGAAATCACCAAATATGCTTAATTTTGATATTTTTTTGTGATCGCTGTAATTCATTTCAGCCGATGATTTTTTCACTTTCTGGTGTTTTAAGAAGAGTAGAATCACATATATTTTTTTCAATATTTTTTGAAGACGGCACCTTTTGAATGTTTCCGTGTGAGTAAAATCAGTGACTATTTTTATAACAGTAATATATATATATTTAAAGCAGGGTTGTGGTTTAGGACGTCTGAAACTGGTTTTGGACAGGACAGGTGGTTTTTACCATCCAAAAGTGTCCTAAACTGTCTAAAACTGTCCAAAACCTAAAATTATAAGAAATTCTATTCCCTACATTCTCACAAGTAAACCTTCTCTCCTTTGATACCGGTTTTCCGGAAACCTATATATTTTCTGAAAGCTTATGTCACAAGTAGAAAAACTGTGAAATCTTAGGGGCAGAGGGACAAGCGTTTAGGAGCTGTAGGACCCACAAAAAATCAGTAAAGTGTGTTCAGATGGACATATTCCTGCAATGACGTCTCTATTTTTTGTATGTTCCCGTATGTTGCATCAAGTACTAACGTATTGTATGCTTTTTCTTACATTTTCGATGGGTTCTAAAGTCGTTGGTGGCTGCCTTGGTCTCCCGATTCAGAACAAGCAATCGGTCTCCGAACATCCAGGAATCGGAGATGATAAAACACACAACTACTCTCCTGGAAAATGATATGGAGATTGTGGAAGAGATACGGATATTAGGATTTGCTGGAGGCCACAGAGAAGAATGGGAGGAGAAAATGAACTTCGAAGATGATGGTGTCGATAAGGAACAGCAAGGCTCGTCGCAACAGTCGCAGTCCTCCACTTCTATTGTGACGTATTTTGGCCAAGTATGCCTGATGACAGGAAGAAAATTCTGATTTTAGCGGATTCCTGGTGTTCTAACAAAGATCCTGCATCATCTGTTTCCGAAGTACCTGATGGTGAAGTCCTACAAAAAGAACTGGTACCTGAAGGATGTACGGGTAAGATCCAGCCTCTGGATATTAATTTTTTCAGACACTACAGATCTTTTGTTCGTTGCATAATGGACACAATCATTATCGAAACACAGGAGAACATCTGGAATCGCGATAGTTTTCTGGCCCAGACGTCCTTTTTCCCTATATCAATTCAACACTCCTCGTTTCAAGAACTTGATTAAGTATTCTTAAGGGCGGATACTTGGACAATGAATCTGCTATGTGGATTGCGCCAATGAATTACTGCTTTGATTCATTGACAAATGATGAGTGTGCAATATGTTCGGCTATCGCTTTTGTAAAATGTGCACATTGTGTACCGTCTTTCTGCTCGTCTAACTGTTTATTTGATGAATTGAACATTGATTGTCTCTTGTAATAGATTTTGTTTGAAGTCAATAACAAGTCACAATTTCAACATCCCAACGCATATTGTTTCTGTTTAACGAGTTGTTTCTTCCTTTAAACTGTGGTCTCCACCTCCTTATCATATTATTAGTTCATATAAACACGGGAAACGAGCATTTTAGCGACTTTTGGTGTCATGTTTCCAACACTTTACTGACACTTTGTATCTCCTATAGCTCCTAAACGCTTATCCCTCTGCCCCTAAGATTTCACAGTTTTTCTACTTGTAACATAAGCTTTCAGAAAATATATGGGTTTCCGGAAAACCGGTATCAAAGGAGAGAAGGTTTACTTGTCAGTAGCAATTATAATTACTAATTAAAAGTATTTTATACTGAAAATTTAAACCTTTTTTAAGTTAAAAGAAATTTAAAATTAATAAATAGCTGTAAAAAAATTTAATTTTAATGACTCAAAAAATTTTCTTACAATAAAAAATGTATGATAGGATATTCAAAATGAATAATTTGTTTTTTATTTTTAATTGCAAAATACTTACATATCCAATATTTTACAGAAATTATTTTTAAAAGTTCTTTCATAAATTACATACATTAAAAGATACGAAAAAAATATATAAAAAAAATATATAAAAGTTATAATTAGGCAATGAAGTATATGCATTTTCAAAAACAGCAGATATCTCTCCCCCCCCTCTAAAAAAAAAAAAATTAAGTATGTATCATTTAATATTTTTACATATATATTTTTTCATTTATTCAAAAATAAAATATGTTTGTGTAGCTGCACATTTTTAATATTTATTTCAAGATGATTTATTGTATCTTAGATCTATATAATAATAATTATATTATATATTAATTTGTGCTCTTGATATATTTATTCACGTTGCTTATATATACTGTGTATGTGTGTGTAAATATTATAAATATCAATATTTGAGGTGCAATTATCCACATTTTTCCATTAAAGCTTCAGTAATAAATTTTTGCTTTTGAATATTATAATTGTTAATATATGTGTCCGAAAACCTTGCCAACCCTGATTTAAAGCTTTTAAGAGTACAACAACGTTCGCGTTTATCCATGTAACACACCTGCATTTTAAAACATGTAGACATTGTCCAGAAGTCCTGGAAGAATGCTATATATGTATGTTCATTGTCGACTATTTAATCATCCCAATTAACTGGCTTTTCTTCTGTCCGATGTACTTTTACTTAAATTTCCATTCAAACATTTCAGCTTGTTTTTCTACATTGAATTGTATTTATTTTTTATCGCAATTCTGTTAAAATTACAGCGGATGATATTAATAGTTATTAATTTTTTTTTCCGTGAACAACACTATTTGTTCGTGACCCTCGTCGAAAAAATTCATGATTGAAAATGAAAAAATAAAGAAATAAAAATTAAAGAAATTAAGAAACCCTGGAGTAAATAACCTCTAACTATTGCCAGGTGCCTCAGTCGGGTACGTGTATAAATCATCACCGACGGTGTTATAGTTGATGATGTATTGACTGCAGGCAAGGACTGGAAATTAAATAGTGTTGAGAATCTAGCCTTTATAAATTGTCTTAGAATTTTATCTCGGCCAAGCGGTGTTCTAGAAATTTTCATCTTTCATTAGTCGGTGTTATTTTTCTTATTATAGCTTGACATAACTGTTTGATGGAAATTGAACATATAATTAACCTCTGAAAGGTACACTTATCGGCTTTTTATTTCTTATTAATATTGACAGACAGTGGTATTTTCATGATCGAAATAAGTAGTTATACGGTTGTAGTTATGCAGATGTTCAAAACTGAAACATTATATTTATATGATTGTTGACAGGGAAGAATATACCTTAAGTATAACATTTCTATTTTTATTTCTTTGGCACATTGATTCTTAATAATAAAATTTATTGTAAGTGAAGTGGTTGTGGTTAGCTTTTACGTCGCACTAATGCTGCGCAGATGGGCAATTGACGACGGTCTGGGACACACCCTTAGAGGTGGTCCGGAGACATTCCATCACAATTTTGATCCTCCACGGAAGGGATGGCTCTCCCGTTTCGGTGACCTCCAAAGGTATAATTTTCATTGTAAGTGAAGAAACGTGTACTCTTGAAAAAATTCTAAAATATGAAAACATTAACTTATTATTATTTTTTTAATACAATTGTAAACAAATTTGTGATATACATAAGTAACAATACATATACATAAATTAATCGTCCAAATCATTAAATTTAAAACAACGAAAACAATTTTAAAACAAAGTAAGTGTACATTGTGTTTTCCTTTGTTCTACTACAGTGGGTGATCAAATTACAGTGCTCTCCATGAAAATCGGCCCCAACAAGAAGTTTGCAAACCCTTATGTAAAATGGCCTCCTGAATCCGAATACGACGACCATTCATCCACCGTGTTTTGGGGACGTCCCCTTACTTTTATCACTTTTCGATAATTTTAGGGCGATAAATCGTATTTGAAAGGGGAGAAATGATTATTTTAACTGTTAAATATCTTCTGCGGCGCTAGAGAGGTGAAAAATTCTAAAACATGGCTATTTGTAGCAAGGTATAAATTTAAGGAGGGATTTGTCACTAAAATTAAGAATTACATTTATTACATTTTATTAATCAATTTTTTATTATTATTTATTATACATTATATTTTTTTGTTTTTAATTGTTAAAATAATTCTTTTCCATTCTTCAAATCAAATTCGTGGTAATAAAATTACCGAACAGTGATTAGAATTGGGGGAGGGAGTAGCGTCCCGAGAAAACGGTGGATGGTTGGACAAAACGGAGTTCATATTCGTATTTAGAAGGTCATTTTACATGAGAATCAGCCGGAATTTTATCAGTACTCGAATTTATTATTATTATTATTATTATTATTTATTTATTTATTTATTTATTCATTTGCAGCGCAGTGTTATAATATATAAATATTTTTTACATTTTTTTCGATTTTTTAAGGAAATACTGGACAAAATGGCCCTGGATTTCAGACCTGCAAAGAACATTTAAAAAATTACATTTTCCAATGTCTATTTAGTTGAGAGGGTAATTGTGGGACCAATTACAAATTGAAAAAAAGCGCAAATACTTTGGATCACTCTGTATCATAACAAGCTATAAATGCCTTGTAACTTTAATATATTGTTGCACATACTATGCGTAATATTTATATGTTTTTTTTTTTTTTTTTTTGTGGAAATTGTGCAATTATTTAGGGAGATATAAATATTTTTAAAAAATTACTATTTTTTTTTTTTTTTTTTTTTTTGAAAAGTTTTTTGCTTAGGGACGCATTTTCTAGGACGCATTTTCATAAAACTTTACAAAAGTACAGAAAAGTTGACAAAATATTAGAGAAACATTATTCGGAAACATAAATTTTCTCGAATAATATTCACTGAGATATGATCATTTACATTTTATATTAATAAATATTCTTTTACTGCGCATGCACAAAACATAGTAAAATTTTTATTACACAAGTTGAAAGCTACTTATATTGAAAAAGTTTTGTCAAAATTAACTTGAATCGAGTAAAAATTAAGCAAATTGTCGGCCCAAGAACGAGCTACATTTAAGGTATTTTTCATAGTTGAAATTTCATAAGGGGTATTTCACAGGACCCGTATTTAATTTGAAGATTCAATTTTTTCAACCACATTACAAAAGTTCTTTTTTGTGAAAAACCCCTTATAGGCTTGTAATTCTGACATATTTTTATTTATTTACTAAGATTTTTGAGTTAATATGTAATTTTTGGTAAATTTTTATTATTCGTGTGAGTGTATATTTCTTTTTGAGCTACATAAATTTGCATAGAGGTTTGTATTTACCTCTCTTGACGCATTTCGAAACCCTATTTTTGAAGTTTTGATAAGTTTTTCAAAAAATGATTAAAATACGACAGTAATAACCTTACACTAGTTTTAAAGCATATTAATCTGTTGTTAAAATGTTTACGCGTTAATTTTTTTTTTTCCAGAAGAAATATAGTATTTAATTAAACGTGAACAATAAAAAAAAATATCAAAAATTATATTATGCATCTCACAAAAATTGATGTCATTATAATTTTAAAAATTTCGTACATTTGGATAAAATGCTAAAATAGTTTATGATCTTCATAGTATATGTAGTTCCAAAAGGATTACTATTTTTTAAATTTTTATTATTATTTTATGCATTTTTACGATCAAGTTGTTGTTCGAAAAACTGCACATAACGTCAGAATCGACTGCATAGCGTTTCTTTACCGCACTAAACTCTATGGATCATAACTTTTATTTTATCAGCTTTATTTATAGAATTCCCTAGCTAGGCGAATTTTCAAATTTTGGAACTGAAGTCACCGAACATTTTTCGCTAAGAACTTTAAATTAGAAATAGCCATTTTAAGCCAAGCAGCGCACCAAGCAGCGTACAAATAAATTATAAAATATTATAGATAATAATAATAATAATAGTAATAATAATAATAATAATGTTATAAATAATAATAACAATAATAATACTAATAGTCACATAAATGATCTAATTTTATTTGAGGAGAACATTTCAAAGATTGCGGTTGCAGTTGATTGTGTTTAACATCGTACTAGTACTGCAATATGGGTAACTGGTGACGGTCCTTAAGGATAGTCTGGCCATAACTACTTTGATCCTCCACAGACGGAATGGCTCCCCTGCTTCGATGACACCCCCAACATTTGATAGAAAAAATACACTTTTTAAAATAAAAGTTATTTCTACAAGCACTATTTTAAACTTAGTCGTACATTAAAAATTATAAGATAAAAAACTTTTTATAAACCATGTTTTTCAATTTTCTGTTGAATCATAGCTGTAGAAATAACTACATTAGCACTTTATCAATGCGTATTGTTATGAAATTGTAAATAATTGTATTTATTTTTGTATAAATTCTTTCAAAGAAGCTTAGTAAGTTGATAAAATGTCAATTTTCTGCATTTCCAGCTTTTTTCGCGTTAAAATAGCTTAATTTTCCCTTTAAAACTCATTAAATAGCTCCAATAGGCAGGTAATGAATTTGGCGATTTTTTGTCCTTGGCGACTTTTTTTGGCGACTTTTGGCGAAAAAATCCTTATTATCGATATAACAAAGATGGACGCTCTAACGGGATTGGGGATACGGGAAATTTACTGAATATTCTGGTTTCGGCAGAGGTGTATAGTTCTGAGCCTCTTTGAATGAGGTTTGCTTTATGCGTTACTGCTACACAGTTTGTACTGTGGATTTGTTGTTGACAGCTATTTCTTTAAGCTGTGTTATAAAACTGTATTCTTCTGGAATTTTCTGTAAATAAATCTCCTGAATTTTTGCAAGTTTCGCTTCTCATTCTCGGAAAACTTACGAGCCCCCAAGTACGCAACAGTATGAAATCTTTAAATTGATAATGACTTCAATTTTTGTGAGATGCATAATTTAACTTTTTACAATTTCTTAACGCTCACGTTTAATTAAATGTATTTATTTTTATATCGAAAGAAAATGAACTCGTATTTTTTTTTTTTTTTTTTTTTTTTTTTTTGCAACAATTAAATTATAGCTAATATTTTAATGGCTATTTATAAGGTATTAGGAGGTTATTATTTTCATATTTTAATTAATTATAAGAAAACTATTCGAAAATTCGAAAATCGGACTTCGAAGTATTGTGTTGTGATCGAGTTGCGAGCTATTGTGAAAGTCTCAAATGTCTAGCTAGTAGGGAAGTTAGTTAAAATTCGATTGCAAAATTTGTACCGGACAAACAAACAAACAAACAAACATACAAACATACAAACAAACAAGAATAGAAGACAATAAAAACATGGTAAAATATAAACAGAATATGAAGGATTTTTGTAAATTAACGAAAAGGTGCAACCTACAAAGGTATTAGCACAATGTGTTCTAAAAAAAAAAAAAAAAAAAAAAAAAAAAAAAACTATCGCTGGCATGACGACAAAAATTCAAAGGTCGCCAAGGGAAAGTTATAATAAAGCTGTGTACCATGATCAGGTTTAGTTATTAATTCACTTTTCTATATACCAAACACATATAATTTATTATACGAATAAATGGGCTTCTATGTGCAACTCCGAGATATCCATGCACTTACACGCTATCAAGCCCAAATGTTTGATTAATTCAAATTAATATTTAAATAAATAAAAATATTTTGAATAACAGATACATATAACCACGAAAACATTAGTTTCTGATCTGAAACTCGATTGAAATAGCGTCTATAGCATATGGCAATACTAAAATTGGCGTGAAATTGCGTTTATTTTATGGTCGACAGGATATATCTAATAAAAGAAATAATAATAAATTAATAAAAAGTAAAGAACATGACAGTAAATATTATGAATAGTACATATTTATATGTAATTGCGATTTATATATAAATGGGATACTTCCATATTTTTCGATAATTTTCGTTTCAAAATTGCCATACGATAAGCACTTAAATTAAAGTCCATGGGTAAGGCGTGGTCGCAGGCAATAGAGACAGGGTCCCGAGATTTTGCGGTTAAGGAAGTTCTTGCCGAAGGCAGCAAGGACACGAAGCCAGATTTTTGAGTAATTTTAATGTATTTTCTTTTTAATATTTATTTGTAAAGCGGTATAAAATGTAGCAATTATTTTTATTATTATTTTAAATTAATTTAAATATAGTGTTACGAAACTGAAATTTCTCAGTTCATAACCTTTATAAACTGACAAACTTTTTCGAACTCTGATTTTTATTACTGTTTCTTTCTTTCTGTTATTATTATTATTATTATTATTGGGAACAGCCACGTTTTGTTTAAATTTTTATGTAGATTCAGAATTGGTTTGTTATCGACAAGATAGAACGCTGAAATATGACGTGATATGATTGTAACATTGATAATTAGCCTAAATTTAATTTTGTAATTATGTATATGATTTTATTAAATTATCCTGTTTTTTTTTTTTTTTTTTTTTTTTTTTAAAGTCATGAAGTAATTTTAAAGTGATTATAATTTGGCAAGAAACTTAACTAAGAAAAGCAAAAACAGCTGCCTTGAAAGAAGCATTTAAGTAAAATGTTTTTTACGTGCTCTATTCTTATATTTGATGCTACAATAGTGACCAGCGTAGCGTGTAAAGGCTTCTAGTAATAAATACATAATAATAATGAAGTAGATAAATAAAAACTGTTTAATACATCATGCACTTTTTGAGATATCATTAATGAAATATCAAATCGACTTTCTTTGAACATTCTGTCTTGTACTTTTATGAGAAAAACATCGGTCTGCATTCATGATGGAAAATAATTTTAATAAACATTAGTTTTAATAAATTGTTTGTATTGGGTGAATTTATGTAAAAATAATAAAGAAGGAAGTTTTGTGATTGCTACATCATACTAGTTTTCTGCAAAATGAAAAAATAAATAAATAAATAAATTAAATAAAAATAAATAAACATGTTCTGACAGTTACGTTATTAATGATTATAGAATGTACCAAATCTTTGAGTTCTAGTTTATTTTATACATAACGATTAATTTTAATAATTAATGATTTAAGTTTTCATAAACTGACATGATATGAATCGCAATTCTTCAGTGATTTAAATTACTTCTAATGAATTTTCAGCTAACTAAAGATGGAATATATTAAATGAAAATTAATCTTTGGAAAACTTTTACGAGATTTTAATGTACAGTCAATTAAGAATAATTATCGGAAAATAGATACTTGTACAAACTTATTAATGTCCAAGAAGTAGTTGCTTACTTTGAACTAAAATATATTAATTCTAAGCTTAGGAATGTCGTTTATAAAGTTTGGATGCGAATTTAATGCTGTGGATAAATGTTATTGATAAGTGAAAAATCATTTATTAAATTATGTTTTCCAAATTGGTAAGTAAATCCGTGTTTTACTGGAAATAATGCCATTGAATTAGAATTTTTTTTCTTAACATATACCACGGAAAATAATTCTAACCATAACGGGAAAAAAAAAAAAAAAAGAACTGAAATTTTCGTGTACAACAACAGTCTCCGAGCGCTAGCAAAAATTCCTAAAAAAAAAAAAAAAAATACACTTAATACTATTTTGTTAAATAAATCCTTGTCGAATACTGTTCTTAGTTAGTCTAAAAACACGATTCGACAAGGATTTATTTAACAAAACTGTATTAAGTGTACTTTTTACTTTCTCTTACCCTTACGATAGAAAAAGTATTGTTTTAGGGTCAAATTTTCGAAAGTGAGTTTTTGTTATATTTACATGTTTTGAGGGCCCCTGAATACGAAAATTATGTTTTTAGATAATGGTCTGTGTGTGTGTGTGTCTGTCTATCTGTTTGTGTGTCTGTTATCAGCATACCTCAAGAACAAATAGTAGCAGAAATTCCAAACTCTTTATTCTAAACGTGTATCATATAGGGATGCTACACTCAGTTTTTCGTTAAGATCAAGCAAATGGTTCGTGTACAGGGACACTCAAAAGTATTCAAATACATTACGTCTATGGGGTAAATTACAGGTAAGTAGAGTTTAACATCTATAGACTGCACTAAACCAAATGAAACGAATATATATTTTTTGTAATAGAGATAGTCAAGTGGGAAAAAAATTTATTGTATGTAGGGGCCTCGCCTTCCCCCTCGAGGGGAGTAAATTTTCATGATGGGTATCTTTCAAAAGAGCTCGCCAATACCTTCAAAACGAATGGTTGAACCATAGATCTGTGATAAATTAAAAGAGAGTTATCAAACTTTTTCATTTTTAACAACTTTTTTTTTTTTTTTTTTTTTTTTTTTTTTTAAATGTAATATTGAGAAGAAATTCAACTTTTTTTGGATATTTAGTGTTATACTATTCTTAGAATAACTTAAAAACAAATAATTTTAGGAGATCCAAATGTTGTATTTTGAAGTTAATATAATTATGTTGCTGGAAAAGTTTGATCAAGATTAATCAGTTTCAATGAATGTTGTGTGTGAAAATTGTCTGTATAATTTTAAGTAAACTTTTAATTTTAATAAAAGGATTAAATTCTGTATAAAAGTAGGTGCATTAATGAGTCTGGGGGGGTTGAGAGGTGCGGTAACTCCCCTCACACAGAAGTAATTATCATATAAAACTCTCCCGAAGCCTAATTTAAATTGTTTAACATACTCGTAGGTTTACAAAAGAGTACTCGTTATCTTACTTCTTAATCTCCAACCTGTATTTATAGTATTAAATTTCAGGGTAAGAGAAAGTCGGTGAGTAACATACCAGATTATTTTATGTAGGAATTTTTGTTAGTGTTCGGAGACTTTTGTTACCGACTGCATATATATACAGCAGGGCCCGAAATTTCAACTCAGATTACACTCGCCAAAAAATTTTTTCACTCGCCATAAATTATATACTAATTGTCTCTAACTACTCGCCATAAATTATATACTATATTGTATTTTTTTTTTTTTTCCTTTTTTACGCATTTTGGGTTTTTTTATTTTCCCCAACTATTTGAAATACTTTTACAAATATGCCTAAAATTATATATATTAAAAGTGTGTGGTATATCATGGTGTCTCATAATCATTTATAATTAAAAATCATTATAATGTATTTGAGAATTGAAAAAGATTAAAATATCTAATAACATAAATGCATAGATTCATTAAAGAAAAAAAGAAGAAAAAAACTCTTTGTCAAACAATATCCTGTGAAAATCTTTTTATTTTGAAACATTAAGCTTCCTTATTTACCTATTTCTTTATTTAACTTTTTACATCAGAAATGTCTTTTTTATCCGTTTTATTTTTGTAATCAGACGGAATGTCGATGTGTATAGCTTGTTCATTATTGTCATTTGAAATAACCATTTCAGAATAACTTTTTCGATAAAATCGTTGCTTACAAATCATTACAAGCGCAAATCCTTGGCGTTTCAGTCAAAAACTGGAGAATGTGAACTGTTTTTTTTTGGTAATTATCCAACAAAATAAAAATAAGCAGTATCTTTAAAAGGGTTCGAGCTCATTTTCATCCGCCAATATCGCATAGGCAAACTTTCTTTTCTCTCGGATAGTGGGCGACGGGCAAAGAGGCTCTCTGCTCTGCTCGTCTATTCTCACTCTGCTTGGAGAAATCAGAGTGGGAGAAACGAAACTGTCGAAGAGATTAAAACTTTTATGCATGAACTAAGCATTTTTCCTTTCCCAGGGTGAGGCGATCGTCGGATAGCGCACACACAGACTCGGCACTCCGAGAAGAGAAAAAGGAGAGGTTATCACAAGATTTTGCCATATTTAAATCTACAAAAAGAATGTTTTCTGTCACCATATCGTGTAAGAATTCTATCTATAACTTGACCAAATTTTTACTCGCCACAGTAAAAATTCCACTCGCCAATGGCGAGCTGGCGAGCAGAAATTTCGCGCCCTGTATACACAGTTCCTGAATTCATGGTCCAAAATTTAAGGGGAAATAGTGCATTTTATAAGGATTCAGAGTTGCGAAACCATGTTCACAAACGTCATTTTAACCTTCTTAGAACCCGGTGACATTGCGTGGATATTGGCGTGACTCTCCGATATTGTATTTTTACTTTCTCTTACACATAGGGTCGAGAAAGTATAGTTTTAGGGTCAAATATTGGTTTAGGGGACAAATAGTAGCAGAAATTCCAAACTCAGTATTCTAAATGTGCACCATATAGGGATGCTACACTAAGCTTTTCGTTGAGATGAAGCAAATGGTTCATGTATAGGGACACTCAAAGGTATTCAAATTCATTACGTCTATGGAGGAAATCGCAGGTAAGTAGAGTTTAACATCTATAGACTGCATTAAACCAAATGAAACGAATATATATTTTGTGTAATAGAGATAGTCAACTGGAAAAAAAAATTGCGAATGCAGAGCCTCGCCTCCCCCCCCCTCTGGGGGGGGGAAGACCCTATCGAGGGAATAAATTTTCATGATGGATATCTTTCAAAAGATCTCTCCAATGCCGAATGGTTGAACCATCGATGTGCGATAATTTAAGTTAAAGTTATTGATTATTTCATTTTTAACAACAACAACAAAAAAAATTTTTTTTTTTTTTTAAATGTAATATTGAGAATAAATTCAACTTTTTTTTAATGTTTAGTGTTATACTACATCACTTTTTTAAATAATAATTTTATTTATTTTTAATGAGTGAATTTTTATAGGAAAATATAGAAGAAAGTCGTGTGGTAGCCACAACACACTTGTATTTTGTTGTTAGTGGATGTGCTTTACTAATAACATTTTACCATTTCCAGGAAAGCTGTTCGGAAATTGAAATAAATTCCTGATGGAGATATGGTAAATAATGTATGTTTTAAGCTAACTATTAATCGCTTGTTTTTTGTACATTAAGGAAACGGGGGGTTAAGGGGGCGGTTGCCCCTGTCACACAGAACTATTTATCATATAAAACTCTTTCTAAGCCTAAATTGAATTGTTCAACATAGGTTTGCATAACAGTACTCGTTGTCTTACCTCTTAATCTCCAACCTGTATTTATAGTATTAAATTTCAGGGTAAGAGAAAGTAGTGTGAGTGACACACCAGATTATTTAAAGAGTTTTTGTATGCTGATATTTACATAAATAAATAAATTCTGTTTTATCGATGTATTTTATCACAATGATTGCAATCATACGTACATTGTGCAATAATACGAACATTCTGAATGATGCATGCAAGCTTATAAATTTACACAGTAGGCGGAGTTAGTAGTACCATAGACTCATGAACTAGATTCTAGTTTAAAAAGCATCTAGTTTAACAGGCTGTGGTATTACAAAGTAGTGCAAAACATCAAGTTCTTAAAGGATTAAAATGACGTTTGGGCACATGCTTCCTATGCAATTCTGAATCCTTATAAAGGGCCCTATTTCCTCTTTAAGTTTGGCCTAAAAATTCAGGGACACCCTGTATATATATATACATATATCTATATATGTATGTGTGTGTGTGTTTTGAAGCCTCCTGAGTTCATTTTGGCTATTTTTACGATGATGTTTTCATATGTTTGTGTACTATATATGTGCATGAACACAATAACAACTAAACCTTTTTCTTCCGACTGAGCTAAATATTGGTAGGTATGTTATAGGTCACAGTCCTACGAATTGTAGAGGTTCTAATGAGTTTAGGACTTGCAGTTCTTTTACAGAGACACAAAGACTCGAATTATTTCAAGTGCACTGCGAAAAATTTGTGTGATGGACACCTAGAAACTAAATTGTAACTCTAGTATATATAATTCCATGTCATTCTTATAAATTCAAGTTCCCTTTGCTAGGGAGTTCTAAGATCCCCTATTAGAATTCTAGAACGTTTCCCTATATTATCGTGGGGTCAAACGTATTTAAAAATCTCTCCAAATATAAAAACACAAGAGGCAAGATTTAACAATTATAATTTTGGTTTATGACCCAACTCTAGAAAACCAAGCGTGAATTTCTGAAATACAAAGGTTTCATAATACAGTAAACTCCCGATTATCCGCGGTGAACGGGGAATAGACAATCGCGGATAATCGAATCAGCGGATAATCCGCAAAATGGTCAAAAAGGGGATATAAATCAACACATAAAGCCTTTTGAGCAATTCTATTTAATTAACAGTTAAGCATGGCCTGCATATACAATTTAACATACTAATAAAAATTTCTACTTATGTTTTGCTCTATTTTTTAACAAAATGATCAGTCAAACATTTTTGTTTTTTTTTACTAAAACACTTTTTCTTAATTTGAGATTGCAATTTCTTTATCAGCATTTTGTCACAAAATGATACATCGTCCTGTTCCTCGAGATATTTTACAAGTCCATCTGCATATGCTAGGGCTGCGTCGTGGCTCATCCTCCGCTGAGTTTTTATCTCCTTCTTCCTCTCTTTCTTCACTATCTTCTGAAACTGGGTCTAATTGTTGGCCCACAATTTGTTCATCTGTAAGGTGTTCAATACCTGGATCATTGGCGTCACAATTAATCTACTCTTCAATGTTTCCTTCATTGAATTTTCTCCTCCAGTAACAGATTTAGCTAAATTTGCCAAATCATGAGCAGAAATTTCTTCCTCCTCTATAAACTCTACCAAAGTATTTTCCACATTTTGTAATTTTTTTCTCCAAGACCTTACCAATGTAGGCTGCTTAACTGCCTCCCAAGCAGTGTGTATGCTATAAATGCTGTCAAGTATCGTGTAATATCTCCAAAAGCCTTGAAGGTCATTTCTCTCTTCGATCATTTTTTGTAATAAGTTTGTTCTGTATTTTTAAAGTCCCTTTTAAATTCAAGCCCTTGAGGACCGCGGATAATCCGCAAAGCGGATAATCCGACCGCCGATAATAGTCTACTGTACTCATAATATTCATATTATTGTTTCACATCTAGAAAAGTGTAGACTAGAAATTCTTGATTATGTCTTCCATTCAGGTTATTTGTTTACTTTATACACATAACTCGGAAATTTATAATTGTAGTTTGGAGATTGAGAAAATGAGTACTTATTCGTTGTAGATGAATATATATATATGCATGTATATCTATATAGGTACATATATATATATATTTTCCATAATGTACACTAGCATTTAAATTCTACATCTGATTAAAATATAAATTATTTGGCATATTACAAATATAGAATGTAAACCCTAAAAACGTACATAAATCTTGGACATATGTTTTTTCTTTCTTAACCGGCCTAGAAAAATTCAATTTTCATACACTGCGTTATATGGGTTCAAATTATAGAAAATTTCTTTTATTAGTATATAATTGTTTAATACATAAAAAAGATAAATGGTTGATATCATAACTTTATAATTTGCAGTTTTCTACAGGCACTGACAAAATATTTGGATACATTATTGTCCTTTAAACAACACAGAACTTAAGGATAAAAACTCAAACATCTTATTAAGATTTTCCCCTTCGTTTATTTAACGACTTCTTTCATTTAAATTCACTTAACTATTTAACATACTGTTAATTTATATCACTTAATTCTTATTCCCAACTGCTAAAATATAACCTGAATTTTTGAAAAAAATTTTGCTTTTAAAATTTAGTGGAAAAATAAATAAATTATTTCTTTACTTCTAATTTTGATGGTAATTTCTGGTGACTGTCGATATTAAATGAGCATAATTACCTTGTGCCTTGATGAATTAAACAGCGTAATTACTAAGTTTTCGGTTATTTGTGTGGCTTAAGGCCTATTGACTGCTCTTGGTTCTAGGCCTATACGTGGGTTGCCCTTCGTGGGGATTTTTGTAAAGGGTCCTCGCCCGTACTTACGCGAACTCAGAGAAATCCACGAAAAGCTTCAAACGGCCAGGCCTAGAGTTTTGCATCAGATCGGATAACCCGATTCTCCCCGAACCCGACCTGACGTGTAATTCAGGTTCGGGTCAGGTCGACTAAATTTTTTTCTCTTGCGGGTCGGGTTGATTGAGTTATTTTTCGGGCGGGTCGGGTTCGGATCGGGTTGACTGGATTTTTGTACTGCGGGTCGGGTTCGGGTCGGGTTTAGTTTACAACGAATTGGGTCGACTTTAGATGTAAACTCTTGAAAACAGGCTACTTCTTCCATAGTAATCAGGTGTATGATTCATCTATTTTGATTACTCTCATTCTTTTGAAATAGATTGTGAGTTTAAGCTTGATAATTAATATTTTTTCTCTTGCAGATGTTTTTAAGAAGTTATAGGAATCTAGATTTAGATGAGTTTATAGGGCGTTTAGTCGACGTCTGTAACATTGTATTATTTTATTATTGTATGTCTCTTAAGCATTAAACAATAAAACTACAAACACTAAGCTTGAAACCCATTTTTGTATACTTGAAGTACGTAACACACATGAATAGTCCAAATTACTATTAATCTAGTTTTCATATTTTTTAATTTTTAACTTAGTGTATTAGTAATTATATTTTTAATTCTTTTTTTAATGATTTACCAGCAGCATGACAATGAAAAATTACTTTATTTTACAAATTAGAAATGCTTTGCAGATTTTTAATGAATTGCTAACTTTCATTTGGAATCGGGTTCGGGCGAAAAGATGTCTGGTTTCGGGTAGGGTGCGGGTCGTCAAAATTCTTTAGTGCGGGTTCGGGTCGATTAAATTTTTTTATTATTATTATTTGATTCAGGTTGATATAAAATTCACTTGTCGGATTCGGGCCGGATAAAACTCGACCCATGTAAGACTCTAGATAGGCCAATGAACGCGACCTTTGACCAAACACGGCATTACCATCTACAACCTTTGAGCGCAGAACCGCTCTCTAAGTATTCGGAAAATCAAATAAAGTTACACCAGATTTTTTTTTTTTTTTTTTTTTTTTTTTAATTGAATGAAGTTTTGAAGTTTTTAACATTTTACACATACATACACAAAAAAAAAAGAAGTTACACACACACACACACACACACACACACACACACACACACACACACACACACACACACACACACACACTTAAAGAAAAAAAAAGAAAGAAAGAAAGAAAAAGTGTTTTCAATTTAGTTTGCTTTTCCATATCTATCTCTCCGAGCTCTTAATTTTGTAAATATTTTTAGAATGCAATAAAATGATATATGTTGGTTTGAAATACTGCAGCATATTTACCTTAGAAAACATGTATAAACAGGATTACAAACTTGAGTACAGAAAGTCACATTTTTTTACACGAATTGTTTATGGAAAACACTTTTTTCAAAAGTACATCTAAAATTTTTTCCGTATAAATGATAACTATTTTTCTATAGGAAAGTTACATACATTTTCTATTTCTTAACACATTTTTTTTTTTTTTTTTTTTTTTTTTTTTTACAGTGTACCTTACTAAAACAATTTAACTCCTATGAAGCTTATTCCGTTTAAAATAATTTACGGTACTAAATTACATTTCAAATAATTTGATTCTGTAGAATGTAATGTATAATAATTCTTCTGTTCAATGCCCTTAAAATAAATGTATGTTTTTCACACATGAAAACTTATGTTTGTTCTGCGGTGACTTGTTACATGACTACTAAATTTGAAATCAATCATATGCAACATTTAGACACTATCGTGTTCACTCACACTCATAGACACACACACATACAATGTATCATGTAAACAGTGTAAAAATGAATTCTCATTAGCACAAAGTGTATACATAAATCGCATAGCAGCATTTTTTTTTTTTTTTTTTTTTTTTTTTTTTTTTTATGATTTTAATACTTTTTTATACAATATATGTTCAAAGAATAAAGAAAACAGGTTAACGTTCGTTCACTTCATATTATTATTTACAATGTGTATTTAACCCTTATCGCTCGTATGTCCCTTCTGAGGGGACATTAAAAAATCGAGCCACGCCTTAAGGTGTTCCTCTGCAAATGAAACGTTATTTTTCTAAAACGTGTAACTATAGGCTACTTTTTCGGCTACCGGAAAATTTTAACAGAAAGATTTATCTTATTTAATGATGAAGTAAAATAAAACAAATTATTACAATTTTTCGGTAGCCAAAAGGTAGTAATAAGTTGGAAACTATACGTGTGACGTTTTAAAGGAACGCCAAAAGGCGTGTCTTACGGAAAATATGCCGAGCGCAAAAGGTTAAAGAAGGTTTTTCTTTTTTTAATAATATCTTTTCTTTTTTGTTTAACTTAAATGATGAACTGAACACACTATGGTATTTCCCATCTTTGGATATGCTCTTGAAAATATCTGGAATCTTACGTCTGATTCATTGTTACAGTAAAACATCCCATAAGTACGAAAATTCAAGCTGTTTTACAACCGGAACTTGACAATTCCCTTTACTTCGTCTGTTCCTCATCTCACCATACCGTCTGAGGAATGCCTTAAATCTATCCATATCCAATTCTTTCATTTCATTCATGGGCAATAATTTCACTTCAATGCGCTAACACGTGACACAAACTTTCAAAATCGTGACTTTACGAGTGAATCAGGAGTATTTTGATGCGAACGTTGGCAACATTATTATAAAACAGAATTCTTCAGTTATTTTAATGCCTGTTCTTTGTCTTTAGTAAATGCTTGTTTCTTTAAATTTATTGAAGGAAAGTTTCGTGATTTTGAACAGACCCTAAGTTTTTCCTTCATGCATGGCCCTTTAACAGGCCCCCTATGTAATTAGAGATTCCCGCTTAGGTCGCATGTTTTTAGGTCCCCACCCCTTAGAATCAGGTCAAAGGGCGGTAAAGAACGTGAGGATGATTGAAAAACGTGCGATGTATTTTAGAATGCTTGCTGACATTGCACTTAAAGATTTATAAAGCATGAAGATAGACTTTTATTAAGGTAATTAATAACATGAAAATAAATTTACTTTTTGTTCCGTTATGAATTAAATGAAATGATTGGTTTCTTGATTAATCAGTGCCATGTGGTATGCTGTGTAGTTCACTTTAATTTTCACTTTTGTTTTTTCTTGTTATCTGTGTTTTTAGGAACGAAATGATTTATCCTAATTTTTACAATGGTGTCATTACATCGAACAAAACTTAAATATTTATTGAGATTTAAAAGCTATTACTTAAATATTGAATAGGAATTCATATTGCTTGTTTTTAAGACTTTTCAGCGTTGCTACGGTACCTGGAAAACAGAGAAAACTTGGAAAACTCAGGGAATTTGAAAATCTATTGAAAAACAGGGAAAACTCAGGGAATTTCAAAATTTTATTGCTAAAACAGGGAAAATTCAGGGAATTTCGAAATTTTTTGGAAAAACATTGGAAAATTTTTTCATAATCAAATATTTTATTTTTATTTTAGTGCTTTATAATGAATCAGTTATGGTTTTCCCCGAACTTTAGTAAGTTAATAAAATTAATATACCCTAACTATGTTCAATTGACTTCTAAACATGTTACTAATACTGCATGATTATGTGTCATCTATTTTACTTCTAAAAGAGACAGGGAAAACTCAGGGAATTTTTTCTCCTGATTTGTGTAGCAACTCTGCTTTTATTATTTTGTATTTTAATTTTTTCTTATTATTTTATTATATTTTTAAGGACCGAATGGTATGCCCTCCGTGTGAGACTTGCTAAAAGTTCTTCGGCCGTATTTATGCGAGTTTATGAGAAAATAACAGAAAATTCTGAACGACTAGACCGACAAGCATAACTTGGTTTCGATTTCGGCGCCACCCATTTACCAGCATTGAGACCAGAATCTCTGAGCTCCTGGTGAGGGTAAAGAGCTCTAAAATGCGTACATGTTCAATATACAAGATGATAGTCATTAAAATTTGACTATTCAGATCTATTGCAACATCTTTTAATCATAGGATTTTGACGATGCTTACATGAAACTTGGATTCATTGACAGAAAAAAATTCGATTTCCCCAATCCTGAATATATACAAGATTAAAAGACAAAAGTTTACAATTATATCTACAGTTGAAAACAATAGAATAATTTATATAGTATTACATAAGGCAAATTCTTTCAACATCTCATAAATTCAAACCCATTTTTGATCTAGTATCCAAAATTTGAAAATATAACAAAAATCTTATTTCCTTAGTACTTGTTATATATATATATATATATATATATATATATATACACACATACACCAAGTTTCATTAAAATTTCTTAAAAGGTCTCTCCCCTTATCGTCCTCAGAAGCCAGAGCCAATGTTATTCTATGGAGAATTTCGTTCCATTATAACTTATTAACTAATATATATTTTTAAATTCCGTTTTCACATTCAGAAACTTCACAACTATTAAACAATTTATTGCTTTCTAAAAATTATTTTTTAAACATTTAATATTTTATTTTGAGGTTGTAAAATGCGAATTTTCACAATGTGAAACTTTTCATTTTTGAGCTTAAAAATGAAGTCTTAAAAAAAAAAAAAAAAAAAAAAAAAATCAATTTTTAAAAAGCTCTAAATTATTTAATAGTTGTGAATTTTCGGAAAGTGAAAACAGAATTTAAAAATATGTATTAGTTAATGAATTATAACGGGGCAAAAGTTTCCATAGAATAACATTGACTTCGGCTTTCGGAGACGATAGGTAGAGAGTCCCCTTAAGTAGAACACGATCTATACCGATCTAGATTATATCACATAAATTATAATCATATTGTATTTAGTTGTGTTTTAGAGACTTACTTTATATGAAAAAAGTATTTATTGTGTCCACATGACTTAGTCCATAATGATCAGTTTTATTTCATATTGATTTCGTATTAAGTCTTTATTTGTTTTATAAATGCATAGATAAAAAATAAAGTTGTTGAATTTTAATGATAATCTGTCATAAAAGATACAAAATAGCAAGTAGGTAAACCACAGGTAGTTATTACAAATTAGAGGTAAAATAAATTAGCAATCATTTGTAGCTTTCTTCAGTGTAGTATAACCGTTCTTAATTCCTCAAAGGAAAAAAAAAAAACTTCCATTCATTAACACATTCTCAAAACTTAGTCAAAGAACAAATATATCTTTTACTTCTAATAAGAAAAAAAATATGTGAATTTTCTTCTTATAAATACGGTTTGAAATAGATGCTTAATGATATATTTCGTGGAAATGTATACTATATAGGAAATTAAACGTCAAATTTTATTCAAAGTACCCTACAAAAAAGTATCAAATTATCTTTTTTTTTTTTAATAAAAAATACTTCTTAAAATCAAAGAAGAAAAAAAATACTGCTCCATGTTTTCTCACCCAATTAATGTCCGTTAGCATAAAATATAATGACAATTACTTTAATTAATCGAACGTACAACATTTTTTTATTTCGGCTACAAAACACCAGAAAAGAAAATCAGAATTTTAGAAGAGTTTTTTTTTTTTTTTTTTTTTTTTTTCAGCCTCATACGCTGCTTTGCGAACTATTAATAGAAAAAAAAAAGAATGATAGAAAGAAAGAAACTAAGTGAAAGTGATATCAAAGAGAAGAAGAGAAAAAAAAATGGATCTTTTTTCTTCCCATTTTGTGTTTTAGATTTCTGTACATTTTGCGGCACCCTTTGATGTTATAGTCTTTAGTAAATCGGGTAAAAAAAAGACTGAAACTAAAGCTTAATAAGATGTGACAATACCCGGTGGCACAAGGCGCAAAAAAAAGGGGGGAAATAAGATAAGATTTTTCGAATAAAGGAAAAATGTCACATGATATTGTCTCCATATGGCGACGTTCCTCTACGCAATTTTATGCAAAAAAATTCCTTTTTTTTTATTGTGATTTTTAAAAAGAGATTGCACATGTCGTCTAATTTGAACGAGCTAGTAAATTACAGGAGAACTTTTAAATAAATTTTGTAAAAAGAAAATAAGTTCTAAAGTTAGTAACAAGTTAGAGAAAAAATTTTGCAGAATTCTGAAATTTGTGCTTTTTATTTTTTTTTAAGATTATTATATCGAGATTCTGCTTCAAATAGTATTAAGTATATGAGAAACGTGAGAGCTGGAAACATAATTTCTATTCAAAAATCCAGAAATACGGTATAACTCAATACGAAAAGAAAATTTTATCGATTTTTAACAGATTATTGGATATGTATATATGTATGAATTGAATTTTTAAAATATTTCTAAAAGAATATAATTTTATTAGTACCGTGATTAAAATATGTGTAGAATTGTAACATTTGAATTTTGAATTTTTTTTAATAAACAGAAAACAGTATTTACTTTCTCTTACACAATATTAGACAAAGTATCGTTTCCAACTCGAATTTTTAAAATTGAGATTTTGGAATGCATATGTTACCGCTAAAGTGCAGAAATCAGTTAATCTGCAGATTAGCTAGGTAATCAGCACATTAGCTAGGGCAATCCGTTAAAGTGAGGAAATTTTTTTTATTTTCAAATTACCTAGGTAATCTGCGAATTACCTAGATAATCTGCACATTACCTACTAGGCACTCGTTAAAGTGAAAATAAGATCTCTGGTGTAATTTTACAGCACGCTGTGTTGTATTTGTTTTTTTCATTCGGGGAAAGAAAAAATAGTTTTCTTTCCTTTTCTTTCTTTCTTTACTTATTTTAATCTGTATATGTTTTAATTTTTATGTCTTTTAAAGTTATATTTGTTTTAATTTTTTTACTTATTTCATCTTTTTTATTCTGTCAATATAAGTTTGAAGATGTTATGCATTTTGAATATGAAATACATAATATCTTTAATAGCTTTCAATAAATTCTATTTTATAAATGAATGTTAGAATTGTAATACAATAATGATTTCTTTTCAAAATAAAAATATTTAATCATTTAAATAAAATAAAAAAAGTTTTATGAACAACTTACATTGCTATTACTATTTTTTTTTTTTAAGTTATGCACTAATTTTTAATTCGATAAAGAAATATTAAATTAGACAATTCAGAAGTATTATTTAAGAAGTACTTCAAATAATTAAAACTGCTTTAATAGTTTTTAGAAGCAAATTAAAATGACTGTTTTCCAATGCTTTATTAAACTATATTTTGCAGCATACATATTACAACAACAAGTACTAGTTTAGCAAATATATTAATTTTACAATTAAAAAAAAAAAAAAAAACTTTATTAAACACATTTTATGTGATAAACTACAACGAAATTATCTGAAAAAGCGAACAAAATAAAAATAAAAATGTAACCATGATATATAAAATATATAAAGGAAACTTGAAATTGTAAGAAGTAACAACAAAATGTAATGAAATGCTAAAAAATGCTTAAAATTTCATATTAAGTATTTATTAAAGAAAGCCATAATATTGAATGCCATATTTTTCAGAGTTAAAAATTAAAACTTTTTTTTTCAGTAAGTAATAGTAATTTAAATCAATTTTTAAATAAATTAGTTTTAAAAAGTTGTGTTTTAATAGTTTAATTTCGGGAGGAAATAATTACTGTGTTGTAAATTTTAATATTCATAATTCAAAATGAAGTTTCAGGAGATAGAGCGTTTAGATTAAAATTAGATTTCAATAATAAAATGCAGTGCAGACCCTTATCAAACTTATATTGACAGAATTAAAAGAGAGAAGAAATAAAATCAAAATTAAAACAATTATAACTTACTTGTTACTTTAAGTTTTGGGTTGGTCATGATAAGAAACCTATAATAACCATGTCTTCGATGCTCCAAGTTTTGCGTTTACCAATTATCATAGCGCAAGCGGAGCGAAAAGGATGAAAGTTTTGGTTTGTGTTTGAAGGTCATTCGCGTATCTGTATCACATGACTGTTTGACGTCATAGTGAATGTAAAAAAACTAAGGCTCGAAACAAACATTTGAACTTTAAGGACACAGAAGCCGCTAATCTGCAGATTACCTAGTTAAAATGCGGAAAACTTTTGATTCCACACTTTAACGGGTCATTTTAGTTAATCTGCAGATTAACTAGGTAATCTACACATTAACGGATTTCGAGCTTTAACGGTAACATATATACATTTGACGTTACTTGAGTAAGAAAATTATATTTTCTGCTTATGGCCCGTGCTTGTCTGTGCGTCTGCTGTCAGCATAACTTAAGAACAAGTAGCAGTAGTATGTCCATGCCCGGTATTCTAAATTTGTCTTGTTTGTAGATGCCTTTTTAAACTTTATGGAAATCCGACACGTGATTTTTATACAACGACATACAAAGAAATTATTCAAATGCGTTACGTCTACGGTTACTATTTCTGTCAGGTACAGCGTACATTGCACTTAATCAAATCAAATAGATATACATTCTATATATGCACAAAAACATGTTTCACATAAAATATGGTAAAGAAAATATTTATTATTCGTTATACTTTATTACAGGGCAACGTAAAAGTAATATCTCAAAACATTTGTTCTATGTTTAGAAATAGCTCGAAGTACATTACAAGCCGTGATACTTTTTTTTTTTTTTTTTTTTTATAATTGTAGATTTCAGAGAATGTTTTAGAAGGCTGTTCTCTGAATAATCCGAAATAAATTTAAATATTTAATTACAGGTTTAACTGTTTTATGAGTGAAGCTTCAACATTCAACAATGAAGTGAGCGGTACCCCCTCACACAGAAATTTTCGCAAGAAAAAAATGTTTCTAAAATCATTTTGAATCTTCGTTTAAAATACATTTGAAATGTTCAGATACAGTGCCTCATATGTTACAACTTAAACAAACTCTAATAATACGTCAATATTAGTGTAGGAATAGAGGAAGTAGTATGGCTGTCACTTAATTATCAACTAAAAGTATTTTAGAAAAAATAACCAAAATTTTTAATGGATTGTGTGTTAAATATTCAAAGTTCGTACATTGTAGAAAAATACTGATACTGAATAACAGAGAACAGATAGAAGAACGGTGAAAAATATAGAATAGTCAGGTAAAATGGAATATTGTTATATCTCATTTGTACGGTGTTGCAACTTATCAGAAGCCCCTGAAACTTCTTCACAAGACCTTAACCCTTTAAGGGGCGGTGGCTAGAGGGTCTATCCACCTACTTTAGAAATTTTTCTCTAAGTGTGCAGTGGCTACTTTTTTTATCCACTTTTATGAAAAGTTAATGTGTACTTCTAAAATTGAAATAGAGATGGCAGAACTACAGTAACTTTAAGCAGAATGTGCCTGTGACCTTTTTAAATGGTCAAGTTGCGGGAAAATTTTTTGAAGTTTCTTTTATATATTTTTATGAAAAATAATTTTTTATTCAAAAGTATTTGGTAGTGTAAATATACTGTAATGCACCTTTTAAATACAACAGATTTACATATTATCTTAGATCATTAATTTTAGTTTGATTTTTAGGAGCATCTTTTAGGTGGATAGACACAGTGGCTAGAACGCCTAGCCACCACCCACAAAAAAATCCCCACATGCTGAATTTTTTTCTTCATCAAATATGACTTGTAGGGGATGTTTACTTTATGATATATATATATTTAAAAGGAAATTCAATCATTTTTACTTAGTGCCCCTGAAAGGGTTAAATAGTAACGGCCATTCACCTTGTGTCAGTAAGAAAAAGTAGTTTTTTGTCACATCTAGACTCAGGCACTTTTGGAGGAAAACGTTTTTAATTGTGTAAATAATAATAATAATAATAATAATAATAATAATGTATCTTTCCAATCTAACCAACTAATACTTCAATTTCCAAGGCAGTTCATATAATTTCTTCATTAAAAGCCTTTCCAAGCGAGGGAGCAATTGCTCTGATCCTCTTTATATTCTTGTTACCTTGTCGCCCTCTATCGTGTGAGAGCTCTGCTTTGGCGATCTTTGTAATTTTTGTTTGTTTGTTTATGCAATAAACAACGGAGGAGGCTTAAACTTTAAAACGGGCTCTTTGGAATCTCCACAGTACCATTAGAGCCCCTCTCTAAAGGTTAAAATCGATCAAAACCGCTGCATAGTGGTGAGCGGCCACCTTCCGTCTTAGAGTCTTAGAATCTATTTATAAAGAAGTAAAATCAATTGGAAATCTAGTGCGATTTCCAGTAGGGAATTTGGGTTAGTAAACTGATTCTCATGAACTTATTTCTACCAACAGGGGCTTGTAGATGATTTATGATTCGGGTAATATGGAATATAAACTATTCCATTTGCAAATTTTGTAAAACTTGAATGTTGATGATTTTTTCAATATTCTTTAAAAAATATTGTTCATGACTTTCTGTAAAAACACTACTTTATTCCATATTATTCTGTAAGGAAATGGATATTCCATATTTCCCTTCATAACTATTGTATATTACCTTCTTGATCCATATTAAACTACAATATATATATTTTCTTAAGTAAAAGTTTTGTATGTAGACTTTTTGTAACATAAAACCACCAATACATATTAACAACACTTCAAAGTTTGTAATCCACACTATATCAATTTATTTCAGTTTGTTATGGTAAGTTCAAATAAAAATGGTGTAAAAACACACTTAATTTTATTTTTATTTATTTATTTATTCATTTATATTTAAAGTCGAAATAATTAAGTAAGAAAAGCGATAGTAAAGACATAAGTGCGGTCTGCTTTGCCGCTTTAAGGGGCTTGGCGAAATTGACCTCGCACTATTGAATGTTTCATATTAAAGCTTATATTTCAATTTAATATTTATAAATTAAACTATATTAGGTATTGTTCGATAAAATATATATTCCGACAACAATTCAAACGATTTTTAATATATTTTTTACAGATTTGAAATCTTTTAATTTGCGTTTTCTCACTTAGCTATTTCCCCCCCCCCCCCTGAATTCATGAATGTTAAAATGCGTAAACTTCTACAGATATTTAAGAAAGGACTTAATATATACAGTAGAACTTGGATAATTCGAAGTTGAAGGGACCAGAAAAAAATTCGAAATATCCAAAAATTCGAATTACATATACTATTTTGTCAAAAAAACAGATAAATTAAAAAAAATAAAACTCTACGATCAAAGATTTAACACATAAACTTTATATCTAAGAATACTGCTACACCCCCCCCCCAATTAAATCAATATTATTTACGAGCTTAATTATTCAACACTTTTTAAAAAATAGTCAGATATTTTTTATTTCTTCTTTAAGTACAATCTTTGTGTCATAGCATATGACTTGATGCAAAAATAGAATCTTCTTCACTAGACATGACTTTCAATTAAAAAAAGCCCTCGAAGTTCATGTATATATGCACCATGTCTTCTGATGCACTAGCTAAGGGCTTCGCTTGTATTCCCTTTTCCTTCTTTTGAACGACTGTTAAAATATATTAGCTGAGAAAAATCTCGGGAACAAATTTTACAGTAATATTTTAAAGGTAATCGTATGAAAAATTCGAATTATCCAAAATAGAATTCGAATTATCCACGATTTTTTAACATTATTTTAATACAAAATTTAAGGGACCGAGTAAAAAGTTCGAATTATTCAGAATTTCAAATTAAACAAGCTCGAATTATTCAAATTTCACTGTATTTTATTGAACAAAATTAGTCTAAGTCAGTTTATAAATATAAAATGGAAATACAGTCGAACCTCATTAACATGAATCTCAAGGGGGATAAAAAATTTGTTCATGTTATCAGTAGTTCATGCTATCAGTAACTCATAAACCAATCTTCCTTTTGACGGAGATTGTGGAAACTGTTCATGTTAAAAGTAATTCACGTTAAGCGTGTTTACGTTAACGAGCTTCGACTGTATAAGCTTTTCTATGTAACCTACTTTATTCGTGCCGTCAAAGTCCGCTTAAGACTGCATTCGCACCTAAAAAAAACTTGGATTATATATTTGGGGAAAAAAAAAAAAAAAAAAACTCTAGCATGTTTTTATACATCCCCATCCCTCAAAAAGGAAAAAAAAAATAAGAAAATCCGCATACTATGCTGAAAATACATTGACAATTTTTTCTATTACAGAACAATACAGAAAACATTCGTGCAGTGCAGACACACACACACACACACACACGCATATATATATATATATATATATATATATATGATAGATATCGTAATAAAATTTAATCTTAAAATTTAGCAATTAATAGATACAAAACAATACCAACACACACACACACACACACACAAAAATAGAACTGATTTTAACTTATAGAAAAGCCTGACACAAAAATGTTGCGATACAGATTAAGAACCAATAAGAGACAAAAACTATTTAAATTACTTACGCCGACATGAATGATAATAATAAAAAAAGGACCATTAAACTTAATGACAGAGATAATAAATAAATGACCACAGAAATAATTGGATAAAAATGCTTAAAATTAGACGTAAATACTCATCAGGCGGCATGTATTTCATAAAGCTGTGAAAGCTGCATCGATTTCGTAAAACAATATAGCTAATCATAGCAATTTATATTGTTCCAGCCACGATCGAAGCAGCAAAACCATATTGAATGAGAAATTAATTAAAAATTAAATTAAATCTTCATAGAATCCAGAGAGAAAACTAGAAAAAAAACATAGTAGCCACATGTAAAACATTTACACAAACTGGAGAATAGGATGATGCCAACAAAAAAATGAAATTAAAAATAAAAGCTTTGCAAACATCGATTAATCGATAAAGAATGAACGAGTGAGCATTTTCAATAACGATAAAATACACAGAGTGATTATTTATTGAGTTAGTAAAATTTTATTTTAAAGTTAATTAAAGTTTAAACTAGTTGAATGTTAATTTAAATTGTACGTAAATCAAGGAACATTAAAGCTTTCAAAGAAAGGAAATTAAAGAAAGAAGACAAGTCAGCAGTGAGCAAGCGCCATCTAGCATTTAGCTAGATAAACAATAAGTCAGCCAAATTAATTCAAGATCAAACAAACCATATATATATATATATATATTTTTTTTTTTTTTTCCGTACTGCACACTGTACATATTTTCGCATTAAATAAATTTCTCCAGTTTTGCCAGCCGGGATCAAACCAGAGCCCACCACATTGTGGGCGACAATGCTACATCTCAGCCAAGTTATCACAATTTTTTCTGCTGCTTAACGTTTCTCAGTTCTGCTTTGATACCAATTTTGCGCGTGCAAAACAGAAAAAATTGTAACTATCAGATGAAATTTGTATTAGTAGCTACAGATTTTATCTATCTGTAGGGGGGGGGGATGTTTCTTTGATTGAGATGTAATTTTAAACTAAATTTCTGTAGTTTAAAAACAATACAAAGCTCATATAGAAAATATTTTATTTTTACAGAAATTTTCTATTTTTTAACTTCTTTTTTTTTACAATGTATTTCATAGAGTTTGCTTATAAAAATTTTATTTCTTAAATATTTTAGAAATATATTACTATATAATTCTTTAAAAAATAGTATATATATTTTGATAGTCAAAAATAACATTTTAAATTACACAAAAACTACTTTGGTATTGTTTTAAATTTTAATGAAACTTTATCCTTGCATGCTGAAAATGGTATAACATGAAATTAATTAAAGGTTGTGTATAAAATAATAATTTAAAATATGTCAAATGACATCATCTTCATATGGCAACATTAAGCTGCGTAATTTTGTGCAAAATACAAAAGTTTCTTTTTTAGCGTGATTTCTTTTTTTTTTTTTTTTTTTTTTTTTAAGATTGTGTATGTCGTCTAATTTGAGAGAACTATTGTGTTACAGAAAAAAAAAGTTTTTTGTTTTAGAGTTCGTAACAAGTTAGAGAAAAGTTTTGCAGAATTCTAAAATTTCTGCTCATCTTTTGAGATTATTAGATCGAGATACTGTTTCAAATAATTTTACGATGCAGAAAACGTGAGAACTAGAAATTCAATTTGCATGCAAAAACACGGAGTTCGATGCTCACCTTTGTGCGAAAATAATTCTTCTTTTTCCGTTCTTTAGCAGGATATTTTTTTAATATGAATATATGAATTCAATTTTTTTTAAAGAAGTTAAAAAGTTTGAAAGAAGTAGTTTTATATTATTATCAGTATTAAAAAAGGAAATTAAAAAGTTTTAAATCCAAATTTTGCAAATTTTTAAAATAGTTTATTATTAATAAGTAGATTTAAAAAAAAAAAGTATTGAGACTATTCTAGAAATGTTATGAAAGTAATTTATTGAAATTATTCATTTTAAAGCAAGCTAAATAGTTTAATTTTATAATTTATTTTTTATGATATGATGGATTGATTATTATTTAACAATGTGCTTTGAATTCTGTTATATTGGACAAACTAAGAGGACTTGAAATAAAAGAATACAAGAACATATACGAAATATCAAAGAAGGAAATAGTTCTACTCTAGTCGACATCATTTATGCCAACGCAAACGATAACCCTATATGGGATAAAGCCAAAATTATTACAGCACCACCCACCATCCAAGAACTTTACATTTCAGAAGCTATTAATATAATTAAATGCAAAAATACAATAAATTCCAAAGATGCTACAATTTTTCCAATAATTTGGCACAATATTATAAAATAGCTAATAGTTTATTTCTGCTAATTCATGATGGTTTTTCTCCTACATCAGTCTCGTGTGATATTTTAATAGTTCCAGCTTCTCTTATTTTTCTTTGCTCCTTGATCCAACCTTTACCAGACTTCAAATTGACTTTGCTGCTATTCACGTTATTAAAAGACTTAACTGTTGACTGTGAAAAGAAATAATATTTAAAAACTGCTCATTGGAAACGAATAATAAAAGTCCCTGATGATGCTTTACAATTAAAGCGAAAAGCATCGTTTTTTTTTTTTTTTAACATCTTTTAAATAAAATTTAATTTTACGTGTGCTTAAAGTGTTTTTAATATAATTAACAAATGACACGTGTTCAATTTAACTCTTTTTTTTAGAGATAATTTATAACGTGCTTTTAATTTACAAGGAAAGCAGCTTTGATATACTTAAAAAGTTAAGTGCAACATTTTGTTAAGAATACTAAAAAGGGTATAACAGTAAATGAATTAAGAGTTGTGTTATGAAACATAAGTTTTTTTTTTTTTTTCCCTACAGATTGAAATAATATTTCAAAAATATAACATGTCAGACCGAAAAAAAAAAAAAAAAAAAAAAAAAATGTCATATTGCAGCACATTTTTGGCAGCATTGTTGCCAGAATATGTTCGTAAATATCCGGAAAACATACGTTGACAGTAACATTCTGTGAAAGAACAACGCAGAAAATATTCGTAAACGCAACTTTTTTTTTTTTTTTTTTTTTTTTGTAGGGCACACAATAAAAATATTCACAATAACTAAAATTCTTTTGCTCTACTAACCATGATCTAACCAGAGTCTACCGCACAGAAGGCAACGACATTACCTTGTAATCACGGAATCACACTACTTAGCACTTCCCAATGCTGCTCTGATATGAAATTATTTGTATGAAAAACAGAAAAGAAAGCATGTACGTCGGTAACAAAAGTCTCCGAGCATTAGCAAAAATTCATATGTAAAAAAAGTAGAGTTAATACTGCTTTGTTAAATAAATCCTTGTCGAATCATGTTCTTAGACGGACTAAGAACATGATTCGACAAGGATTTATTTAACAAAACAGTATTAACTCTACTTTTTTTACATATGAATTTTTGCTAGTGTTCGGAGACTTTTGTTACCGACTGTACCCAACAGATAAAAATCTTTAATAGTGATGCAGATTTTATCCAATTATTGAAAAAAAAAAGATAACTTTTGACAGATTGAGAAGTAATTTTATCGTTAAATTTTTGCAGTTTTAGAAAACAGAAGTTTTTTGTAGGAAAGTTAGAGAAGTTTATTATTATTATTATTATTATTATTATTATTATTATTTTTAACAGTGCAGGTTTTAAATATAAATTGGTAAAAATACAATGGGGTTTAAATTATACTGTGTTCTTTATTTTGCTATCCCATATTTAATATTATTTAAAAATATAACTTTTCCTTTTTTCTTTCTAAAATAAAATTAGTCGATGATTTTTCCACCCTATAAATCAGAGAGTGCCGGGTTTGGGTTGTTGCTCTATGGTCCCTATGTGCACATTCAGGCTCATTAAACCAGAAACTACAACCTGTAATGGACTCCGAACCAATGTACGGACATCCATGCCTGTAGAGGAATTCGTAGCCGCCTCATTAAAACTGAAGCTCAAAGCATTAACTATTCGGCCCCTACACTGTTAAAAAAATGCAGAAAAAATACAGAAATTCTCTGTAATTTCAGAAAAAAAGTCGTAAATTACGGAAAAATTACGTAGACAAAACGTATTTTACGACATTTTTTCTGAAATTACAGAGAATTTCTGTATTTTTTCTGCATTTTTTTAACAGTGTAGATGTCCTATAAGAGTACTGGAAAATAACAACATTTAAGGTTAGCCGTATAAATCTTTAATATAATATATCTGGGTAGCGTTTGTTCAAATCTTTTGTTTTATATAGTAAATTCTCCTCTCCACTCCCTAAGTAAAATAAAATAAAATCGTATTATAACTAATTTTTTCGCATAAGTGATTAATTAATCGGAACGCGAATTTAAGAATTTAATAACATTTAATAACTTCCCCATACACTGTTAAAAAAATGCAGAAAAAATACAGAAATTCTCTGTAATTTCAGAAAAAAAAGTCGTAAAATACGTTTTGTCTACGTAATTTTTCCGTAATTTATGCCTTTTTTTCTGAAATTACAGAGAATTTCTGTATTTTTTCTGCATTTTTTTAACAGTGTACAACGAAGTCTCTTGTCTCCCTACAGGGAATATTTTCAGACTTTTACCTTTTCCTAAGGAATAAAGTTTAAGGGAAAATGGAAGAGTAACGGATGTTGTAAATCTGACTTTTTGGAAGTGGGTGTAAAACTGCTTCATATTCAATAGATAAAGAGATTTTGAGCAGATTAATGGTGAGAAAGTCACAGCGATTTAGGAGTAAGTCGTAATGCAGCCAAAATCTCATCGAACTGAAATGATGCAATCATCCGAAACTATTAACACTTTCGCAACCGCATGCTTTTGTCTTTTTGACCGTAAGGTTCACCTTTGGACGGTATTCTGCTAAGTTATAATATTTCAGAACAAAATTTCCTGTTTCCATATTTATATTACAAATGGATATTCGTTATAGTTATAATCTTTCTGATCAAATCATTTGTATCGATAGTATATTTGATTACGCAAAAGTTAATATTGGGTAGATTCGTAAGAAATAAACAACATACAAATTGCGAAAGAAATGCCCACTGGCGGAGTTACAGATATTCAAATGACATGAACCCAAGTAGCACGGGAACGTTCTGTGAACGTCTAATAACGGTTACAGTCGTTGAAACACCGTGTTTCGTGTCCAGAGAACGTTCGAATAGACGTTCAAAAATAGTATTACTTAGAACGTTCTGAAAAGGTTTGCTATGTACCATCTATAAAACGTACAAGTCTAGTTCTATGAAAAACGTTCAAGTGTATCACCGTCGTAACACGTTCTGTCACAGTGTGATTATAACGAATATGACAAAATGCCTTTTTTTTCAGTTTTTTTCCCTTATTTTCAGTTTCAAATTTTGTTGACATGTAGAATAATCATTGAAATGTAATAGAGATGCGGTGAGAAAAAATTCCAAAATTTTAAACTTCAATTATATGTTATTATAATCATTATAATTATTTATAATTTTATTTAAGTTTTATGTTGTTGAATTCTGTCAAACACATTTACTTTGTCCAGATTACTTTTGCAGATATTCATTATTATTTGCTTCTTAAATTGTTAATAAATTAAGTTACGAAAAATTAATTTTATTTATTTATTTATTTATTTATTTATTATTATTATTATTATTTTGTATATACCAAGAAAAATGTGTTGGATAATTGGAAATTTTTGATCTCCGGTTTTCCATGGGTTTATACACTCTTGAGATGTCCGCAGAACACAATTCTACCATTCTTTCAAAATGCCAGTCTGCCTGTTTTTTTTTTTTTTTGTTTTTTTTTTTTTGTGTGTGTGTGTGTGTTATCAAAGTTTTGTGGACTCTGTATCTCACAAACCAATGGACGGAATTTAACCAAACTTGATGTTTAGTTTGACTTTAAACTAATATGCTAAATATCAGGAATATTTAATTAGCTATGGACCTAAATATCAGCTTTGGTGCTCATTAGCCTCTGGAATGTATCACCAGATAGGGTTCGCTTCTATTCTGTAAATTCTCCCTTTTATGGGGAGATTATATCTCAGCTTCTACAGTGCACAAATGCACCAAACTTAATATGTGAAACAGATATTATGTAACACTACGCTGATTTAATTCGGGTGCATATATTGACCAACTGGTGGCGCTGCTCTCCTGCAATTTAATCCCGTTAACGCAATGGCAATAATTCAGTTTTTGTGATATAAATAATTATAAATACACTGAACTTGGTATGTAAAATTAATATCATATAAAACTTTGCAGAATAATTTTGCGTGCATATCGGACAATTGGAGGCACTGGTATGCTGCAATTTAATTTTATTCAAGGGAACGGAACGCAATAGCTCATTTTCCATGATTTATAAATGCTCTAAATTTGGTACGTGAAATAGATATTACGTAAATTTTACTGATTCACTTCGGGTACATATCAAATGACAGGTGGCACTGTTACGTTTCAACTTACGGGAAGCCTGTACCTCACCTTCTATAATACGAATACTTATCAAACCTTGTATGTGAGACATATATATATAATGACAAAATGTGCTGCTTCAGTTTCCGTATATATCCACCGACGGATGGTGCTGCTATTGCTTTCTGCGATTTTTCAGATATCTGTATTTCAGCATTTTTTGGTGAAAAATGTACAAAATTTCATATATAAAAATGTTAATTATAAAAACCTGTGTTGATTAAATTTTTATGATTAAATTAATAAATTTTAAAATTTTATGGATGCTGTATCCATAGAACTCACGAACTAATGAACGAACTAATGAACGTAATTTATTCAAACTTGGTTTACTTGGACTGTGACCTAAACTGGTGGCGATTATATTTGTTAATAAATCGTTCAATAGGTGGCGCTGTCATACCATTATTTTCAGAATTTTTAATATGTCATAATAGGCCAAAATTTCGTATAAATGTACATGAGCGAGCATTGTTTTTAACTTTTCCCTGGAAAATTAAATATGTGTATATATATATATATTTATATTAGTAATATTTAATAAAAAAAAAAGTATGGGCAATTTGTATAGTTCATCGCTTTCGCTATTGTATTAAAATTTTCAATATTCTTGCCAGAAAAGTCGTCTATACTTTTAAAGCGAAAGGATGAACCCTAAATCTGTGATAATTTAAAACAAAGTTATCGACTTTTCACATTTTTCATTATGTAAAATACATTTCTTAAGATACTATTAAGATACTATATTAAGATAATACTTAAGATACTATATTTTGTATACTATAAAATTGATTTTTTTGGATATTTAGTGTTATATTGTTTGAGGTGAAAATCGTATACATTTACCATGGAAAATAATTTTTATAGATTATTTTAGTAAATAATATTTATGACATCGACCTGCGCAGGAAAAGATAGAAGAAAGTTTTAGGATGGCCTCAGTTTAATAATTTTTAAAAAGGTTAAGTTTTGAACAGTATGAAAAATCTTTATTAGAAACGGGTGTTATTGAATAAATTGCTTGATCGACAGAAAGTTTCGCCGCGTGTAAATGCCATCTGCTCTGTTGTTGCACATGAAGTTGATATTTCTTGGCGTGGCCGGTGCGATCCAAAGTCCAAAGCTTCTGACTACTGCTTGCTTACTCATCATATTTTGTATTTACATTCAGATTTGAATTTAACTTTCGGATATGCTACAACAGCTCACAAGATACAGATAAGTTCGATCACTTACTTTTCATTTTTATAAAATTTTCATACGTGTGCATTGAAATCTTACAAAATTTAGTTTATTAAAATTTATCAAAAAAAAAAAAAACATATAAGATTTTTAAATTAAATTTGACAATTTTAATTTTTTTACATCTTTCACGCTAACTCCTAAATTTATTTCGTTCGATATTTTATTATTACAGTTCAACGTTGTAGTCTAAATTAGCAAACCCATGCGAATTTTTCGTACTTTTCTTTTCTTATTTACTTTTAAAATTTGAAACTCATAAATATTATACCGAATTCCCCATCTAATTAAAATTTTAATTTACCAGAAGCCAAATTATTATTAGTACCAAATTAATATTGTGCAATAGTGAGACCAAGATCATTCAAAGAAAGGGTTCAAAATAAAATTCATGGTTGAAGGCCTAGTTTCATACTTTGGCAGGCAGTACAGTTATAGTATAGGATTTCCATGATGCCTTTTAAATTTTTGTCGCGATGTTGGTGATGACTTTTTATTTATTTTGGTACAATATTTTGTTTCAAAAAAAAAAATAATAATTCTTATTTTGATTATATTTTTATGTTTATGATTTTTAGCCAATTTATGACAATTATTCATATTCTGTATAATCTTTAAAGTATTTCTATGTTTAAAATCACGCTTATAAAGATTGAAGAAGCAATTTTTAAAAATACAGTTTTCCATAAAATAATATAAGCAGACAAATTTCGTAATTTTTTCTTATTAGTTCATAGAGTTGAGTCCGCATGCTGAAATATTGTTCATTTTTAAATATTATTTTTTATCCTTGCGTATTTCAATAATTACACAACTACATCGTTTCGGCAAAAATTAATTGCAACTGATCCACGTTAAAGAAATATATAAATAGATTTGATCATGTATGTTTACATTTTACTTTAAACTGTAGAAATGTAAAACCAGGGAGAAGTATTAAAAAAGAAATAGTTACTAAGATGAATCTTATTATTGCTAAATGTTTTAAATTTTGAAGTTTATTTATTTTATTTTTATTTATTTATTTGTTTACAGAATGAACTTTTAATTAATTATTTATTTATTTTTCAAAATGTTTCACCACATTTTATACTGTTATATTTCACTGCATGTGTATCTAAAATTTATAAACTCAAAATCAATAATTTAAATAAATTTCGTATACGCATGATTTGAAATATGAAAATATTAAGTAAATTTCACGTAATCTATTTAAATTAAAAAAATAAAAATAAATAATTTTTATATTTTATATTTTTAAACGTATTTAAAATACACCGCTGTTCAAAATTAAAGGAACAAACCTGCTTTCCCATTTTCTTCTTTCATGCATAACTTTTAAACAAATAAACACATGGACATAAAATTTGGATGTCATGTTCGTTATCATATCATTAATCGAATTTTACATAACTTTAGAATAAGTAATAATTTTAAACTAATAATTATTAATTTTTCTCAAAAGTAAGCTTTGGAAAAAATTAAAAATTTCAAAAATTTTAGCAAAGAAAACTTAATGAAAAATTGTGTTAATGATGCATTATAGACAAGTGAAGACGCACATGTCCTCAAATGTTAAACAAAATCCTGGTTTTACTTTCTGTGTTCACTTTCCTTTTACTTTAATAACGGAATTTAAAAAAAAAAAAAAAAATAATAATAATAATAATAATTACTAATTTGTATAAACTGTGATCATCACCAAAATAATAAAAACGTCGATAAATAATTTAATAATAAACGTCTTATCCGATTTTCATATTTCTATGTAAATTTTTAAAAAAATTATTCACAAGCGATAAAATGAAGAAAAAAGAAGAAACAAAAAAGTGACTACATGAAGAAATATACGGTTTTAATCTAACGCATGGATGCGCGTACATCTTTAACCTATTTGTAACGCACCTTCATGACCATTTTTCATTAAGTTTTCTTTTCTAAAATTGCTGAAATTTTTCATTTTTTCAATGTTTACATTTGAGAAAATTTACTGATATTTAGTTTAAAAATTATTACTTATGCTAAAGTTATATAAAATTCGATTTATGGTATTTAAAAAAAAACATACTATCCAAATTTTATACTTCTGTGTTTATTTGTTTAAGAATTATGTGGAAAAAAAAAAGAAAACGAGAAAACAGTTTATTGTTTAAATTTTGTACACTTGTGTACTTCTTTTAACTAATTTTTATTTTTTGTTTTCCATTGATTGTGCATTATTATAGTTTAAAAATAGAATATGTAACATATCTGGGCATTAATTTGAGATTTCATTGATAATTTAAAATTTAATAAAATACTTTTGTGCTTGAATGCTAAAAGTTTGCAGTAAGTTTCAAAATTTAGACATAAATATTTTTAAATATTTTTGCTTAAGGGCCCTCTTCACTCACCGCCGCTGGAAGCCGAAGATAATGTTATTCAATGGGAATTTTTTCGTTACAAATAACTTATTAAGTAATACATATTTTTAAATTCTGTTTTCACATTATGAAAATTCTCAGCTGTTAAATTGACGGACCTTTTTTAAAAAAATATTTTTTTAATTTTTTAAATTTTACTTCGAAGCTGCAAAATACGAATTTTCAATATGTGATTTTTTTTTCATTTTGCAATTTCAAAAAAAAAAAAAAAAAAAAAAAAATACTTTTTCAAAAAAGGTCAATTTAACAGTTGGGAATTTTCTGAATGTTAAAACAGAATTTAAAATTATGTATTAGTTAATAAGTTATTTGTAAAGAAAATTTCCCCATAGAATAACATTGGCTAGGGCTACCGGCGACGGTAAGTGAAGAGGGCCGTTAACTTATTAAAATTAATATCCAAATTGGTTATATTCTATTGTCAAATTATAATGATGCAAAACCTAGGGGGGAATAATAATTAGTTAGCAGGGGGCATATTATCTTAAAAAATTTCAAAATATTCCAGAACTTGAATTTATTTATTTATTTGTTTTTGAATTCAAATATTTATCTGGAATATTCAAAATACTTGATCTTTTGTTATACCATATTTCAATGCATGTATGTAAAATTTTATAATACTAAGACAATTATTTATGAAAAAAAAAATAAAAAAAAGATAAAAGAAAAACTACACAAAAAGAAAAAAAGAAAAGAAAAGATAAATAAGGAAAAGAAAGAAAAAAGAAAAAAAAATAAGTAAATAAAATAACAAGCGCAAAACTTTGAACAGACACTATAAAATTCAAGAACTCGAAGCAATTGTTCGGGGCGAGAAAAGACACAACCCTTCATCAACCGAACGAAGTAGGCACGAGTGCTGCAAAAAATCTGCAACGTAGCTCTTGTATTTGCAGCACTCGTGCCTATTATGTTCGTCTGACGAAGGGTCGTGTCTTCTTTCGACCCGAAACAATTGTTACGAGTTCTTCCATTTTATTATACATGAAATACATTTTTAGCACGTTCAAAGAACATTAAAAAATTCTTTACATAACGTTGTGAGAACGTGTGTATAGAACGTTATCAGAAAGTTTCTACACTATTTTAGAACGTTTACAGTACGTTTTCTAGAACGTTTTGAAAATGTGTATAACATTTTGAAAACGTTCTAAAAACGTTTAGAACGTTCTGAGACCGTATTCATAGAACGTTCTCTGGACGCTTCTAACACCGATGGTGATACCTACACGTTCATTGAACGTTCCCTGAACCGTACTATTGTACGTCGTCAAGATGGACAGATAGACGTCTATAACACGTTCAAAGGGAACGTTCTTAGAACGTGTTTGCAGAACAATTTTTGAACGTTCAGAGAACGTTTCGGTGCTGCTTGGGAATCTACGTCAGTGGGCGCGAAAGTGTTAAAGAGGAAATTTTTAAACGAAACAAAATATTCCAGTTACTTTCGTTATTAAAATGTAAAAAATATTAATAAAATTCAACACGAAATGTAAAGCAATGTAAATAACGAAAATTTTCAACAGAAATAATCTTAAGTGTATATTATCCATATTTTTCTCTGAACTGGTGAAAATTTCATCATTTTTGAACATTTCAGTTATACAATGGAAAGTGTTACAATTTTAACAAATTTATAAAATTGTTAATGATTAAATCTCTTTCCTTCATCAAAGGTGTTATTGCAGTAAAATTAGATTTACAACTAAAATGATAAATAGCTAAATAAATAAATAAAATAAAATAAAATAAAAACAAAAAATAAATAAATAAATATCTATTTACTTATACGGATGTTAGCCTCGACAACAAACTTGGTATCATGATGATGAATTTTGTGTTCGATTGGGTTGTGGGGATTAAGGCCGATTGACTGCACCAGGTTCCTAGGACTGAGGGGGAGTGCCTTTCGTGGGTGTCTTTTTAAGGGGATGTAGCCCGTATTTGCGCAAGTTTCGGAGAAAATCACGGAAAACTCTGAACGTCTAGCCCGACAAGGAACGACCTGGTATCGAACCTAGAGCCTCATGTCTACCAGTTTTAAGTGCAGAACCGCTCGGTCGTTGGTGGGCCCTATGATGAATTTTGAGACTTTGCGACTAGTTTTGGCGATAAATGGTCGTTAAAGGTTTCTAAAGTTTTAAAGATCTATCTTCAGTAGGAATCGAGGTCTGGAATTTTCCGTATCGATCCATTATTTTTTGACGCAGAGATACTCGGAAAATTCTCCGAATCACAGTGAGATTATAAAAAAGATATAGAAGTCACTATAAATTTTCTCATGCTTAAGCCTCTGTCCTGAACTATCATTTATCAGAGACAGTGCTTTAATATGTTTATATTAGTTCCTGAACTAGCTAAATTCCTGCTCTACGGTACAATCAATATTTTTGACTTTTTTTCCCCAGATTTTCTTACGTTGCAGTCTGTTGTATTTGAAACCAGTAAATATTTTTTAACGTAAATCTTTTAAATTCGCTTTACAACGTGTAGTTGAATATTTAAATAAAACTTACGAATGCATATTAATAAAAAACTAAAAATGATTACATTTTCTAACACCAATTTATTAAATGCACCTTACAGTGTATAATTGAAGGTATTAATCTGACTTCCAGATGTGTATGCAGTGGAAAAAAAATTACATTTATTATCTTCAAATACCTTATTAAATCAAATACCTTTTATTCAAATAAAGCGTACATAATATTACGTCTGAAAAAATTCATTTTATCATAGCATATTCTCCAGAATTTTATTGTAAGATGAAATGTATTGTTAAACGCATAACCAGATAAGATAAATCTAAATAATTGTAAGTTTTGCAACACAAAATAATATATAAACAAATAAAATGTATAAAATATTGAGGTTAACCGCTAAAGAGCTTTTTGTAACAATAAATCTTTAAATAAACTTTACAATGTACAGCCGGTAACAAAAGTATCCGAACACTAGCAAAAATTCCTACGTAAAAAGAGTACACTTAATACGGTTATGTTAAATAAATCCTTGTTGAATCATGTTCTTCGTCAGTCTAAGAACATGATTCGACAAGGAATTATTTAACAAAACAGTATTAACTCTACTTTTTTATGTAGGAATTTTTGCTAGTGTTCGGATACTTTTGTTACCGACTGTATAGTTGAATATAGCAATCATACATCCAGATACGCATTAATAAAAATGTAAAAATGTCACGCATTTACTATTTTGAAATACCTTCAATAAAATACGTGAAATAACACTTATTAAGAAACTGTATTTTATAACAGCATTATACGAAATTTTCTTTCGCGATAAAATATAGAAATACGTGCATAACTAGATATGCATTAGCGTAAGTCTGAAAAACTGTAAGTTTTGCTACATCTTAGTGTATATTATCAAATTAAGTGTGTGAAATATCACAGCTAGCCCCTAAAGAACTCTATTTGTGTTTCGGTTTAAGAAAGATATAGGAGAGCTTTCAGACAAAAGAAGGATATATGGCACAAAAAAGAAAGAAAGGCAATTTACTTCAATCAGCACTAAGCCAAAGAGAAAACACTTCGAGGAAAAAAAATGGCGTCTCATAAAATGGTTTGATGTTTTTATCTTTTTTCTCCAGAGATCTGTATCAATTAATCCATTAGATTCTTATAACAAATAATTCTGTGGAAAATATGTATAGTGTTTCAGAAAATGTTAGTTAAATGCAAACAGAACATTTTCGTTTATTATTATTATTATTATTAATTTTGATATGTCCCATATATAACACATTCTTGAGTATAAACCAAATTAAATATATCAAGAGTTAAAAAGTGGCCTAAACAGGAAACGAACAGGGATGTTCTTAGTACAATGCGCAATAGCTCGATCCATTTAACGAACCCCATCGACTTTACACTGAGAAAAAATTCTGTAACTGACATCTAGAATCTAAACTGTGGCTCCAGAAAAAATAATTTCATGTCATCCTTATAAGTTCTAGTTCCCTTTGAAATAGGGCTGTGCCGATTAATCAATTAATCGGTTCGGTTAATCGATCAATGCTTAATCCTGATCAATTTTTGTAATCAAGTTAATCGGATCGATTAATTCGATTAAAAATTTTCGAAGTCCGATTAAAATTTTCAAACTACGAATTAAAGTAAAAATATTGTTCTGCCTACAAAATACTTTTTCACATATTTTGCTAACAAACATTCTAAGAAACATCCATCAAATAATGAAAAAGCAAATAAATAAATAAATAAAATAAATAAAATAAATAAAATAAATAAATAAATAAATAAAAATAAAAACTCTCAAAAGAAGTTGTTGCACTTTTGTTGATAGAGAAAAGGGGGAGGACAGATATTAAACAAAATGCCGCTTCATGTGCATGCTGGATCAACACCGCCTATTTGTAGCCTTCTACAGAAAGCGTTGGCTAGGGTAATAGTATTCTCAGAAACAAGAAGCTTTCACAAAATAGAAATGCTAAAGATTTAAAAAAAAAGAAATAGAAGGGATTGAGATTTTCACTATCCCTCTGATGGGGGAAATGTCAACTGAGTTTCACAGTATCATCAAACATTTATTGTCTGTTCAGAATGTCTGATAGTAACTATTGAAGTAGAAACAGAAAATAACATTCTGTGTTCTAGTCCGAAGTGACAAAGAAGAACTAAAATATAAGATTTTGAGATTTTTATGATAATGATATGGAATTTTGAGAATTCATTTAAAAATAGTGACAAGCGAGATGGACAAGGCCTGCAAATATAAAACTAAAATATGTGTAAATTCATTTAATGTTTCTTTCAAAATGAATCAAAAAATTATTTTATTTAAAAATAAAAATAATAATAATAAATAAAACTGAATAAATGAAAATATTTATATAAAATTAACACTTAAAGTCACCAACTATTACTCTGAAAATTGATTTAAATTTCAGTTATGAAACAGATATAATTGATTAGGAAAAAAAAAAAAAAATCAGTCAAACTTATTAATAATATATATATATATATATATATACAATATGAGAGTTTTATTCATCATTGAAATAAAATTATATAAAGAAAAACGAAAACCGATTAAAATACCGATTAATCGATTAATGAAGTACGATTAACCCAGTTAAAACTCTTAATCGATTCCCACCCCTACTTTGAAAGCGAGTTCTACAAACCCCTATTAGAATTCTAGAGCGCTTGACTATATTATATTGACTATATTATGAACCTATTAAAATTCTAGAGCGTTTGCCTAAATTAACGAGGACAAAGTTATTTAAAAATCTCTGCAAATAATTGCGAAAACAAGAGGCGATTTTTAACAACTATAATCTTGGTTTATGACCGAATTCTAGAAAAGCAACCGAGAATTTCTCGCAATACAAAAGATTCAGAATATTCAGAATATTGTTTCTGCATCTAGAAATGTATAGACTAGAAATTCTCGATCACTTCGTCTATTCAGCTTATTTTGGCATGCCTTATACGCATAGTTCATAAATCTATATTTCTAGTTAAAGAATTTAGAAAAAGGCATTTAGAATTTTTTTCCCCTTAATGCATGATCTATACCAGTTGTCGCCAGAAATTTGGTGGCCCTCAGAAAAATCTTAAAATTGTTTACATTTTTTAATATTTTATTAAAAAAAATAGACTAATGTTAATTTTAACTTCAGGATATTCTGATTCACGCATACTCATGACATTAGACATCAGAATTTTCTGCGTGAGAGAGGATGTACAGTCGGTAACGAAAGTGTCCGAACACTAGCAAAAATTCCTGTGTAAAAAAGTACACTTCATACGGTTTTGATAAATAAATCCTTGTCGAATCCTGTTCTTAGACTGACTACCAACAAGATTCGGCAAGGATTTGTTTAACAAAACCGTATGAAGTGTACTTTTTTTACATAGGAATTTTTGCTAGTGTTCGGACACTTTTGTTACCGACTGTAAATGAAATAATCTTTTATCAGGAAAACTTGAACTGTGAATATCACACATATTTATCACTTTGAATTTATGAACTGCATTTGGTATTCCTCAAAGATTTAAAATGCATGTCAAAAATATAATTCTGATCCTTCTTCCACATTTTTTAATATCTAGATAAAAAAGCTCGTTATTTTATTTATTTATTTTATTTTATTTATTTTCCTTTAATAACATGGATGTAAGTTGAAAAAATGGAAAAGTCTGATTTTTTATGCTAAAAAAAAAAAAAAAAAAAAAAAAAAAAAAAAATCCCACTTTTTGTCAATGCTGGACGTAATGGATATTTTTGAATAGTTTTTCTTTAATCAGAATCCAAAACTGCACCAGAAAAACACATCACTTTGAAAAAGAAAATTTCATCACAGATCAATTAGTGTTATTATTTGAATATAATCAGCTTAACATAGAGGTATTTCAACCAAAAAATTTCTCAAAAATTAAATATATCAATTTTTTCTTTTTTACATATATATGATCAGCTATATGTGTCTAGTAAAAATTTTCAAAAGGAAATATGTAGTAAACATTACAATATTAATGGGATAAGAGATGAGAAAAAATATCAAAATCGATGCAGTAAAATTTCTTTATAATTATTATAGAATGAACTACACTGTAAAAAATATGTCCTATTTGCTGCCAGAAATTCTCTGTAATTTGAGAAAATACGCGTTCTGAGAACGTAATTTTTTCGTAAATTACGCGGATTTTCTCAAATTACGGAGACTTTCTGGCAGCAAATAGGACATATTTTTTAACATGTAAGCTATGCAATACTTTTTTTAATAATATTGTTGCGTACTTGGGGGTTCGTGAGTTGTCCGAGAATGAAAGGCCAAACTTAAAAAATTCAGTAATTTATTCACAGAAAGTTCCAGGAAAATACAGGTCTATAAACCAAGTATCAGCTTCAATTCAAACAGTAAACACAGCTTAAACAACAGCTGTCAATAGCAAATCCACAGTACAAACTGTATAGCAATAACACATAAAGCAAGTCTCTTCCAAAGAGGCTCAAGAGCAATGCAAGCACTAGCGAAGCTGGCTGAAAACTGAACTGAACTAACTGCCTTGGCGAGAAAGCGCTTCCTTATATACTGTTCCATGGAACCCAGATTTTTCGAGAAAACTCTAGAAAGTGGTCAACGAATCAACTTACAGCTTCCATATTTGGTATATCCCATATAAGGATTTTCTCGCCAAGGTGGGAAAAAGTCGCCAAATTTGGCGCCAAATCCATTACCTGCATTACTGGGGATTTTTAATGCGTTTTTTAGGGAAAATAAGGCTATTTCAACGCTAACACGACTAGAAATGCAACAAATTAGCACTTTATCAACTTACTAAGCCTCTTTGAAAGAATTTATACAGAAATAAACACAATTATTTACACTTTTGTAACAATATCATTCTGCCTCTCCTCAAACATTATTTAAAATTAAAACCCGAATAAACTACTACGTCAGAAACACCAAAAGAAAAATATTTGCGATGCATACAGCTGTTTCGGTAGCCTTAAGCGTACGGTCTTCAGTGCAAAAAGAATTCTGAATCTGGAGAAGTGAAGAATTACACAGCTAACATTCCTAAATTCCTACTGGCCACACAATCCACCTTTACCGTAATCCTATTGATTGAACTAAATTTGGTCCCTCTTCTATATATACGAGCACTTCTCCAGATTCAGAATTCTTTTTGCACTGAAGACGGTACGCTTAATGCTACCGAAACAGCTGTATGCATCGCAAATATTTTTCTTTTGGCGTTTCTGACGTAGTAGTTTATTCGGGTTTTAATATTCCAACGCCAAGTCTCCTGTTATTATTATTTAAAATTAGTTACACAATTTTAAACTTTAAACTTATCTTTCTTGGGTTCCAAATTTCTGGAATAATTAATTGTTTATAATGCGCATTGTTAATTTGTTTTTAGCCAACTTTTTAAAAAAAAAATTGTGAATGTTGATCAGTATGTCACAAAAGTGGGCATTCAATTTGATATCTAGAGATTATTACAAATATTGCGAATTCTTAAATTTAGTCGCAAGACAAAAATTCTACAAGTTCGCAAGTTTTAAACTTTTTTTTTTGTTTGTAAACTGATACTGTAATTGGGATATAAAAAAAATCATTGCACAGATGAATTTCAATTGCATACAAAAGACAAACTGTAGAAAAAATTGGAGCTTTAAAATAATTTAGAATAAGCATGGAACATTTTGATATCGAACATTATTTGGTATTATTATTCTCATATAAGCCCTTTCATCTCAAAAATTATTTTTTGTTATTTAAGGGGACTCAGCACCTTTAACTTGGTACTATTGAAGGTTGCATAGAGAAGCTTATATTTGCATTTAATATTGATAAATTAAACTATATTAGGTTTTTTTCAATAAAATATATATTCAGGCAACAATTCTTATGGTTTTTATTATTTTTTTCACAGATTTGAGATCTTTAAACTGCGTTTTCTCAATTTACATTTTTTCATGGATGCATGATCTTCAAAATGCTTAAACTTCTACAGATATCTAAGAAAAGACTATATATATATATATATATATATATATATATATTGGATGTTTAATGTAACCTACTTAAAATAATTAGGGATAGATTTTGAAATACAGGGTAAGTCAAAATGAATATAGTGATTACAAACGGCTATACCTATTTAATGGAAAATAATTTATCGATAAGATTAACACAGATGTAGACGGAACTCCAAAATTTTGTATATATACGTCATAGATGTTCTATGTGACTTCCCTTGGTCACACGGACAACATTTAGGTGGTAGTCCATTTCACGACATACATTCTGAAGCATTTGTTCAGTCAGCGACGCAAGCGCATTACAAATGCGTACTTTGAGTTCTTCAGTTGTTTTGGGGATGGGAAGCACATACAGCCTGTCTTTCACATAAACCCATAGATAAAAATCGCAGGGTCTCAAAGTACGCATTTATAATGCGCTTGCGTCGGTGACTGCAGACATCCTCCAGAATGTATGGCGTGAAATGGACAACCGACTAGATGTTGTCCGTGTGACCAAGTGAAGTCACATAGAACATCTATGACGTATGTATACAAAATTTTGGAGTTCCGTCTACATTCTGCGTTAATCTTATCGATATATTTTTTTCCATTAAATAGTTATAGCTGTTTGTAATCGCTATATTTATTTCGACTTACCCTGTACATTAATTACTTTTTCTGAAAAAAATTAAAAAGTGCATGTATATGTAAAAATTTGCTCTCCCTCCCCCAAAACAGAAAATAAATAAATAAATAAACATACATAATTTTCGTTATATTTGTAATTTGAATATTTTCTTTTAAAGATATTCAAAATCCATCCCTAATTCTTTTAAGTAGATTCTATTAAACATCCAAAAAAAAAAATCTGGAGTGACTCCACTCGACTTTCCGAACATTGAGTAACTAACAGTTTTGTAGATAAAATAAAGAAAGAGGAATTGCTAAACAAACAAAAGAGAGAAAACCATAATAGAGTGTTTTTTTCTCCATATATCACACGAGGTTTTATTTAACGCTACTGAACTTTGAGCCCTTAGATCATAATGATAAAGAATTTTTCGTTTTGTCCCTGTAAAAATCTATAGATGCTAGATTCACCAAAATGCTTATAGTTAGTGCAACAGTGATTTATAATATTCATACAAATTTTCAGCTCAATTGAATAAGGCGTTTAGATGCTATCGCACTTTTAAAAATTTGGTCTCATAGGCCATAATGATAAAGAATTTTTCTTTGTGTCCCTGTAAAAACACTGTAGTGCTAGATTCACCAAAATCTATACAGTTGGTGCAAATGCGACCTATAACATGTGTACAATTTTTTTGCTCAGATTAATAAGGCGTTTAGACGCTATCACACTTTTAAAAATTTGGCCCCATTGGCCTTAATGATAAAGAATTTTTCTTTGTGTCCCTGTAAAAAAACTATAAGTGCTAGATTCTCCAAAATCTATACAGATTGAGTATCTGTGACCTATAATATGGGTATAAAATTTTTGCTCAATTGAATAAGGCGTTTAGATGCTATCGCACTTTTAAGATTTTGGTCCCATAGGCCATAATGATAAAGAATTTTTCTTTGTGTCCCTGTAAAAAAACTATAAGTGCTAGATTCACCAAAATCTATAGGGTTCGTACTATGGTGACTTACAATATACGTACCAACTTTCAGGTTAATCGAACACAGCCTTTAGACGCTAGCGTGTTCACAAACATACACACATACACACATACACACATACACACACACATCATCGTAAAAATAGTGAAAACGGACTCAGGGCACCTCAAAACGTATAGAAACATCAAAATCTCGAATTCGGATTTTTGACATGATTACAATACTTTCCTCACTATAGTGTTCGGAAAGTAAAAATACTGCCTTTTCTTAAATATATGTGGAAGTTTAAGCATTTTGAAGATCATGCATTCATAAGAAATGCAAAGCGAGAAAGTGCAATTTAAAAATTTCAAATCTGTAAAATATTTCTCACAAATCATAAGAATTGTTTCCGGAATGTATTTTTTAATGAACAAAACCTGATATAGTTCAATTTATAAATAATAAATGGAAACATAAGCTTTTATATGAAATCTTCAATTGCATCAAGTCAAAAGTAGTCAATTGTATCAAGTCACGCTTAAAGTAGTAAAATGTAAAACAAAAATAAGTAATTTCTACGTCACTTGTCCTAATACCAAAAATAAATTTATATTTTGGATGTGTAAAACAAAAATTAACACCTCTGTCCATGCAATATGATTTTTGTTAAAATAAGGGTGATTATAATTAAAATTACGATTCCAAAATTCTGTAATTTTAAAACTAACGGTCAAAATTACTTTATTTTACCGGAACAATCGTGAGGCAATGTAATTTTGTTTAGCGAAGGAAAAAAGTATTTATAAAATGTGCCTATAGATGGCGCAGTCAAGGTAATCGAAAAGAAAAAATAAAATGCCTAAATAGACACATTATACACAGGAATGTTGTTAGCAATAGAATAGAATAACAGAAAATAATAGACTTTAAGGGTTTACGACAACTTTTTTTAGCAAAACGACAAGAATATGTGTTTACAACAGAAACAGTGATAGAGACAAGAGAAAACAAGAACTTCATGAAACAAACATTTTACATATGATTAATGATACATTTTGGAACTTATTTTTTTCCCTTTGCCAAACGAAATTCCATTGCCTTACAATTGTTCTGGTAAAATATCATGTCATTCTCAACTGCAGTTTTAAAATTATAGAATTTTGAAATCATAACTTTTATTATAATAATCTTGTATTAGTTCCCCATCATACTATAGGTATGGGGAACTTAAGTAATCGTGAAATTTTTCTACCTCGGTTTTTCGACTTTTCTACACGTTTTCAGGTGTGAGGAATCCGAAAATGACAAAATTTCTATGGTGTCTGTCTGTAGGGTGTCTGTTAGTGTGTTAGTCTGTGTACACGATATCTCAAGAAAAAATTGTCGCAGAGAGGTCAGATTAGTTTTAAAATATTACTTTCGACACTGGCAAGAACCCTATTCATTTGCAACATTCGAATTTAAAAACTTCGTAAGTTATTAGAAATTTACGATTTTCTTAACATGGGAGAATAGGACAAAAATTCACTTAAACGTGCATTAAATGGAAACTTTTTACTGTAAAAAGATCAGACCAGTTTTAAAATATCCGTTTTGATGCCGGAATGAACATCAGTAACTATAAATATGCTACTTTGAAAATTTCGCAAGTTATTGGAAATTTACGAATTTCTTAACATGGCAGTATAGGGCAAAATTTCACATAAACGTCAATTTTGAGAGATATTTTCATCGTAAAGATGTCAGATTTCTTTTGAAATATTATTTAGGACACGGGCATGAATATTAATGACTATGAAATTTCCAATATAAAGACTTCGTAAGTTATTGGAAATTTACGAATTTCTTAACATGGCAGAATAGAGAAAATTTCACATAAATGTCAATCTTGAGGGATATTTTCATTGTAAAGATGTCAGACCACTTTCAAAATATTATTTAGGATACTGGCATGAATATCATAGACTATGATTTTTCCAATTAAAAAATTCGTAAGTTATGTGGAATTTACGATTTACTTAACATGTCAGAATAAGGCAAAATTGAGCACAAACTTCTATTTTGAGGATCCTAAATACATTAGATAACTTCAAAATTACGTTTATGCTATTTGTTTGAACATAATTGAATACAAATATTCTACTAGGAAAATTTCGTAAAATATTCGTAATTTACGATTTTATCAACATAGCGGAATTTTAAATTTTTCATATAAGTATGAATTTTGAGGATTATTGCATTGGAGATAGTAGCATGAAAACTAAACAACGGAATTGTCCCTGATAAAATAAATTAATAGATTAGAATAAGATAAATATATCGAAGTGAACGGTGGATAGCCTATCAGGCGGGGATTTCATTCTGTCACTGTATCAAGCTTTGGTCAAATTCATTTCTTTTAACATGATTATAATATGTCTCGCACTAGAAATTTCTGAGAACATAAATATGATGGGAACTGAGCAGAGTCCACCTATGCCAACTAGTTTTTAATCTAGTTTGCATAAGTGGACTCTGCTCGGCTCCTCATCATACATTAGTTTTCATAAATCTAAATTACAGAGCATACAATATTCATTAATTGCTTCGCTCGACAGGGCAACAGACTAAAATGTCCCATGTAATAGGCTACCTACCATTCAGTTACCTTATCCTAATTTACTAAATTAATTTTATTTGGTTAGTTTCACATTTTAGTTTTCCTGCAATTCCATGCTATTTTCAATGCAATGATCCTCATGTTGTAAATTTATGTCAAATATTCCTATATCCTGCTATGTTGAGAAAAATTAAATTTCATACAACTTACGAAATTTTCAAATTAGAATATTCATAGTCAATGATGTTCAAAGCAGTATTATAGATGCTATTATAAAAGTGGTTCGGCATCTTTACGATGAATATATGCCTTGAATTAGACTTTTGAGCAAACTTTTGCCTTATTCTACAGTCAGCAGCAAAATTATTCGGGCACTAGCAAAAATTCCTATATAAGAAAAAGCACACTTAATACTGTTTTGTTAAGTAAATCTGTGCGAATCATGTTCTTAGACTGACTAAGAAAATGATTTGACCAGGATTTATTTAACAAAACGGAATTAAGTGCGCTTTTTTTACATAGAAAATTTTGCTAGCGCTCGAAAAATTATGCTGCCTACTGCAACTTGTTAAGAAAACCGTAAATTTCGAATAACTTAAGGTTTTCTTAAATTAAAAAAATCATAGTCAATGCTATTTATTTGGGTATCCTAAATGCTATGTTAAAAGTGGTGGATATCTTAACGATGAAAATGCAGTCTGCAGCAAAATTATTCGAGCGCTACCAATAATTCCTATATAAAAAATCTGGTTTGTAACTCACACAACCTTCTCTTACCCTGAAATTTAATACTATAAACACAGGTTGGAGATTAAGGGGTTAAGGTAACGAGTTCTGTTATGACAACCTGTGTTAAAACAATTCAAATTAGGCTTCGAAAGAGTTTTATATTATAATTAGCTCTGTGTGAGAGGGCCCCCTCACCCCCCCCCCCCCGTTTCATTACTGCACCTACATTTATATAGAATTTAAATCTGTTATTAAAATTAAAAGTTCACTTAAAATTATTCAGGTAATTTTCACGCGCGGCGTTCCTTGAAACTTATCAATCTTGATCAAACTTTTCCAGTAACAAACTTATATTAATTTTGAAATACAACATTTGGATCACCTAAAATTATTCGTTCTTACGTTATTCTAAGAGACATATTCAAAGATCAAACGTTAAAAAACTTGACTTCGGTAATCAGGAAGCCTCAAAACGTGTAAATATGCAAAAAACAAGCGATGAATATTTGGCTTGAAAACATATATTATGTACTACATGTCTATGATAATTCATTTCAATTCCTGATCAGCTTTCCTGGACATAGCAAATATCATATAAAAGCACTTCCACTAACAATAAAAGAATGTTACCGCTTAAATATTTGCAGTCCTGTATACCTTTCGAAGATTATGTACAGACCACATGGTGCACCTAAATATAATCCTATAGTAATAATGCACGAAACAACCTGAAATACACTTCCATCAATTTTCAGCTATCGTCGCACTATAATCAACTACTTTTTTGTATCCCTGTGAACGAACAGTGAATGATTACCCTTCCATATTCTTACATGAGACATGTTTTTACGCATATAAACAATATATATCCGATTCATTTAGTTTAGTGCAGTCTATAGACATTAAACTCTACTTACCTGAAATTTCCCCCATAGACGTAATGTATTTGAATTCCTATGGGTGTCCATGTACACTAACCACTTACTCAACGAAAAGCTTAGTGTAGCATCCCTATATCACACACATTTAGAATACCAAGTTTGGACTTTTTGATACGATTTGTTCTTGAGATATGCTGATAAGAGATAAACAGACACACAGACAGACACACACACAGGCCAACCGCTAAAAACATGATTTTTGGATTCAAGTGACGTGTAAATATAGCAAAAACTTTCGAAAATTTGACACCAAAACAGTACTTTCTCTACGTTATGGGTAAGAGAAAGTAAAAATGTAAAATTAATACTGTTTTGTTAAATAAATCATTGTCCAGTGATGTTCTTATTCAGTCTAAGAACATGATTCGACAAGGATTTACTTTATAAAACAGATTAAGCGTACTTTTTTATATAGGAATTATTGCTAGCGCTCCCAATAATTTTGCTGCCGACTGTATTCCTTAAAATGGATGTTCGTACGAAATTTTGCTCTGTTCTGCCGTATTAAGAAATTCGTAAATTTCAGATAGATTAAGAAATTTTGACATTTGAAATTTCATGCAGTTGGCAGCAAAATCATTCGAGAGCTACCAATAATTCCTTTATAAAATAATCTCGTGTGTCACTAACACGACTTTCTCTTACCCAGAAATTTAATACTATAAATACAGGTTGCAGATTAAAAGGTAAGATAACGAGTACTGTTATGTAAACCTGTGTTAAACAATTCATATTAGGCTTCGGAAGAGTTTTATATGATAATTAGTTCTGTGTGAGGGGGGCTCCCCCGTTTCATTAATGCACCTACATTTATATAGAATTTAATTCGGTTATTAAAAAATAATTCTGTTTTTAAAAAATAATTTATTAAAATTATTATTAAAAAAATTATCTTTTATGATAATGCAGACGATTTCCACATTAGAGAAGTAGTATAACACCAAATATCGAAAAAAAGTACATTTTATTCTAATAATAATAATTAAAAAAAAAAGATTTTTTTCTAAGTTTTTTTTTGTTAAAAGTAAAAAAAAAATCGATAACTTTGTTTTAAATAATCGCAGATCGATTGTTCAACCATTCGTTTTAAAGGTATTGGCGACCTCTTTTGAAAGATACCCATCATGAAAATTTACTCCCCTCGAGGGGAGACTCCCCCCCCTCCCCCGAGGGGGAGGCGAGGCTCCTACATACACAATTTTTTCCCAGTTAACTATCTCTAATACAAAAAATATATATATTCGTTTCATTTGGTTTGTGCAGTCTATAGACGTTAAACTCTACTTACCTGCAATTTCCCCCATAGACGTAATGTATTAGATATCTCTTGATTGTCCCTGTACACGAACCATTTGCTTGATCTTAATGAAAAGCTTACTGTAGCATCCCTATATGATACACATTTAGACTACCAAGTTTGAACTTTCTGCCATAATTTGTTTTTGAGATATGTTGATAACAGACAGACACACACACAGACACACACACAGACAGACATACACACAGACCATTTGCTAAAAACATGATTTTCGTATTCAGGAGACCTCAAAACGTGCAAATATAGCAAAATCTCGCGTTCGCAAATTTGACCCAAAAACAATACTTTCTCTACCTTATGGGTAAGAGAAAGTAAAAAAGTACGCTTAATACTATTTTGTTAAATAAATCCTTGTCGAATCATGTTCTTAGACTGACTAAGAACATTAGATAAGGATTTATTTAACAAAACAATATTAATTATACTTTTTTTTACATAGGAATTATTGCTAGCGCTCGATTAATTTTCCTACTGATTGTAGTTAATAATGTTCATGACATCATCGTAGCTGATATTTTAAATCTGTTTTGACTTCTGTATCATAAAAATATTCTTTTTTATGAACGCTTAAGCAAAAGTTTGCCCTATTCTTCGACATAAAAGATATCGTAAATTACGAATAACTTACGAAGTTTTGAAATTAGAGTACTAAAAATCAATAGTGTTCTTGCTAGTGTTATAAGTGATATTTTAAATCTTGTCCGATCTCCTTACGAGCATTTGTTGAGATATCATGCACACAGACTAGCAAACCAAACCACTTACAAACCGTTAAACTAACAGACACCGTACAAAGAGATGAGAGAGATACCATGTCGATCTCGATATTGCGTTTTTGGGATTCTTCAAATCGCAAAACGCGTAAAATAATAATAATAATAATAAAAAGGGTTTGAAAATTTTCACAATTACCTATGTTCCTCATACTGCAGTATTATGGAGAACTAAAAGCAGTACTTTTAATAATTAAATTTCGGTTGATTATTAATTTAATTTTTGGATTCCTCAAGCCTCAAAACCTGTAAAAAGGTGAAAAATCCGAGGTCGAATATTTTCATAATTATCTGAGTTTTCCATACTATAGTATCAATGGGAACTAAAATCAGTACTTTTAATAATTAAACTTCTGCTAATTATTAATTTGATTTTTGTATTCTAGGATTTTTAGATTCATCAGGGCTCAAAACGTGTAAAATGTCAAAAAATCGAGGTTGAATATTTTCACAATTGCCTAAGTTTCCCTTACTATAGTACAATGAAGTATTAAAACCAGAACTTTTAATAATTAAATTTCTGTTAATTATTAACTTGATTTTTGGATTCTATTATTTTTGGATTCTTCAGGCCTCAAAACGTGTAAAATGTCAAAAAACCGAGGTTGAATATTTCCACAATTACCTAAGTTCCCCATACTATAGCACGATTGAGAACTAAAACCAGTATTTTTAATAATTAAATTTCTGTTGATTAATATTTAAATAATTGAAATCATATTTATTTGTTAAAATGTAAGCGACATTTGAATTTGCTAATTTCACTAAATCTACATGTTTCAATAAATTTTATATGTATGTCATATATGCATGAATATTTTCATCCGATTAATATTTACACTGAATATACAGTACAACAAAAAGAATCTCCTGTTTAAAAAATATTCTTTTGTTTAGTTTTAAAATACGACCGCTACTAAAGAGTTAAGTAAACAGACAAAACATATAAACGGATCTTTTGTATTCTGAAGACTTTTTGTTTTATTCAAAAGATCTCATAAATATCCGACATTATCTCTGAGAAATGATCTTCACTGTATTTGTATTTCGGTGCATTCAAAGAATCTTTAAATCAACAATATATTTAAGATTCGTTTTTGTTTTATTTTGTTTAATCATAAAAGAAAAAAGTTCAGATATGCGTTTACACTTTTTAGCAACTTTCACGTTACTTTTGTTTATTTATAAGGAGTAACTTTTTGAATTTACATTACTGACATTTATTACTTTATCTAAAATAGTAGTAGTTTTTTTCTCCAAGATTTTCTGAAAATCAATTTCCTGTAAGCTGAATTTCCGGGATTTGGGAATTGTATTACTTTCAAAATTTGTTTAGGTTTATGATCTATGAATCAAAATTAGTATAATTTTTTCGTTATTTATGTTTACTTGTACGGGATAATTTTAAAACTTATACTACAGATATTTATTGTTTTTTCTGTAATAAAAGAATAAGAAGAATTCATTTGAAGAATTTTTGTAAATCAAAACTGAATAATTCAAATTGTTTTGGGATTTAGATATGATGTAATTTCCTTTATTATTATTATTATTATTTGCATATTTATGCATTTTAAAAATGCACTGATAACGAATTTATAATTGAGAACGTCCGAATTTATTTAAATGTTTTGTCAAATATATAAAATGAAATACTCCTATTGAGGATTTATCTTCTACTGGATTTATTGTAACTAAATTTAATGTGAGTTAAACCTATTATATCGAAAATTTGTAGTATATTTCATAATTTATTTAGATTTATGTACTACAATTAAAGTATGATTGATACTCAACTTAATAATTTACTTATAATTTATCAAGTATTATGCTATATCAAATTCCTGCAAAAATATGTTTAACATTTTTTTAATATATATAATAGTACAGTTTTTGAAAAATTATTAAAAGAATGATACAACTTCCTATATTGAAGAATAATATAAGGAGGTTATAAAAATTTCCGTAGTTAGTTTTTAATGAATTCTATCTTTTCCATGGTTTCTGTTAAAAAAAAAAAAAAAAAAAAAAAAAAAAGTACTTTGAATGCCTGAAATATTATAGCATATTAAACATGTTTAACATAACACAAAATTTCCATATTTTTGGAAAAAAAAAAAAAAAAAAAAAAAAAAGACATAAGTTTTAAAATTTTAAAGAATAAAGAATGTGAGTTGAAATCATATTCCCTTGACTGTTTAAAACAAATATTTGCTGAATGAAAATAATTTACCGGTTTTATTCATGCACACTCTACGTATAACAATTTAAAATTTGAGGTATTCATGTTTCTCGACATGTAAAATTTATCTTTATGATTTGAAATTAGTAATTTTTATTTTTTTTTTTGTTAATATTCTGAATAAAATTTAGAAAATTTTCTATATATGTGTATATTTTCTTTTTTCATTAAATAGATTATTAAAGATTTCTTTTTTTCATTAAATATATTATTAAAGTTCTTTTTTTTTTTCCAAATATGTTTGCGTTTTTTTAGTTGAAATTGTTTTTTACAAAAAAGGCTTATCAATAATAGCTATTAAAAAACCTTTGTTTGACATTGTGGAGAAAATATTAATAAACCTTAAAATAAATAAATAAATTAATGGAAAGTAATTAAGTTTTGCGAATATTACAGAGTTTTATTGGGTTTTTTAGTTAAAGAAAAAACTTTTGAATTTATTGCGTTAAAATTATAGAGTAACTATAATATACGATCTGCATTAATATAAGAAAAGTGTAAAATCTGATTGTCTGTATGCAGAAGGTTTCTGGTATTACTAAATCTAACTTCTTCTTCTTCTTTTTTTTTTTCTCAATAAACTCTTTTTATGAGAAACGTATTCTATTATTAATTTTGATTTGAATAAACGTGAAAATAATGGTTTGATGCTGTTGAAATCTTTAATATGGCCAGTAAAAAGAAAGTTAGGGTTCTAAGTGTTTTTGCAATACAAATTCTCCCAAGCTACCAATTTGTTTCTTACATCACCTGTGCCTATCTTTCGTCGTACTGGTCTATTACTTTGAAACCTTTTTTTGGTTCCTTCTCTCTTTCTATTATAATATACGCTGCGGAAGGCAGTGGAGGCCCCAACCGAGGTTCGTGTACGATTTTCTTTCTAACTATTTGAATTCAGTTCATCAAGTTAGGTGCTGCTGCAGGCAGTAGGTTCCCGAACGAACCATATCACGGACACAGAAGACGGTGTGAAAGGCAGCGGGATCCCCGTACCAAAATGTTGACCGATTTCGATGGAATTTAATTTCAGAGTAAACATTTTAAAGTCGTATCACTTGTCTAACCGTTTTTTTTTACCTCCTTTATAAGGACTGCCAGCTACTCTATTTTTGGGTAACGTAGCACATAATTTATTTTGATTTGGCTGCTTTATCGGCAAACACTGACCAAATGGTTGAATATACGAGAAAAAAAAATGTTTAAAATTTTTTAAATATTATACAAAAACAATAGTAAGAAAGTAAAGAGCCAAAATAGTTTTAGATACGAAATCTATTAAGCCACCATTTTGCCTCATATGCGCCTGTCTTTCATTCTACTGACAATATCCCTTTCAAATTTTGAAAAACTGTTCCTTTTTTCCTTCTATCATAATACACGCTGCTAAAAGCAGTTTGAACCTAAATCAAGGTTCATGTGTGCATTTATAACTGCTCTCGTGGAGCGCTCCTGGGTTTGGTGCTCCCAGAGAGCCTACAAGGAGAGATGAATCGTTAAGTGCAGTTTCCACTGAGGTTGGTTGGAAGTCGTTTCGAGCGGCGCTATTTAGAATCCTTTGATGTGGTCAAGGAGTTGGAGGTGGTTCAACCGGTTGGTTCGAAGGGAAAAAGTTCCTGGCTCTAACCCCCAGCTGAGATAATTGAGGGGCCAGAGGCAGATATCTTTGTCAATTTTGCATGCTTTCCTTTGAAGTAACTGCGCAGTCTGATTAAAAAAAAAGGTTAAAACTGATGACAAGACATTTGGCTCTTTGTGTCGGGAGCGTGATTAATGGTTTATTGAACCTCCAACTGCAATGGAAACCGGCCGTTAATATCGAGTTAGCTTCTGATTCGATTGAAAACATTTTCGATTATCATCCACATTTAAAAATATTTTTAATGGCTTTAAAGCACTGTACTCAAAACTACAACTAGATAAAGAATTATTAAAAAAAAAAAAAAAAAAAAAAAGATATCTATATTTATAATATATATATATATATATATATATATATATATATATATATATATGTTGCTGATTTACCCAAAACCAATTTGGTAGAAAAAAATGTCTGGTATGAGCAAGGCCGTAGCGTAATTTTCTCATTTGTCGTCTCTCTCTATAGAGACTCTCTAGGTGCTCCGACAGAGCCCACCCTATAGCGAACTTGGAAAGACTGAGAGATTCCGTAGTAGAGCAGCTGTTGAAAGCAATGCGACCCCCATATTTCGTTTTGACAGATTTCTATGTAATTTTATTTCAGAGTTTAATTTTTATTTTTTAACATAATGTATGTTTATTTTTTAACAATATGTATGAGTTTATTTTTTATATGTATAAGTGGTTCAAATAAATATAATAACCAATGAAGCGGGTAAATCCTACTAGCACGATATAAAGATATAGAATGTGCTTAAAAATTGTTTTAAAGCATCTTTTAATATACTATGTCCTTTACTGCATATTTTAATTAAGGAAGAAAATCTGAATGTTTAAAATATCTTAGTATATTAAATATTGTTGAAAATTAATACACTATAAAATTTATATATTAAAAGAAAAGTTTACTTTAAAATTCGCGAAGAATAAAGATTGTGAGTTGAAATCATATTCCCTTGACTAGTTAAAGCAAATATTTGCAGAATGAAAATAACGTGCCGGCATATTTCATGCACTACTCTACTTACATAAATTTAAAAATTCAGGTATTACTGTTTGCTAACATGAAAATTCAGTTTTAAGTTTTGGATTCTGTTATTCAAATATTCTAGTTTTAATATTTTGAAGAAAATTTAACGGAAAATTTCAAAGAAAATTTGTAAAATATTTTAAATATTTATTTTCTTTTTTAGTTGTAATTTTTTTTTTTTTTTTTTTTTTTTTTTTTTTTGTAAATTAAGCTTGTCGAAAACGATTATTAAAAAAAATCTTTCTTTTTATGTCCATTACCCGACTAGCGTGCATAATGGAAATATTGCAACTGGTAAAAGATTTCGTTATCGAATTTTCAACCGATTTAAATGTTTTAAGGTCTCCTGAATCCTAAAATGGTTTTTCATAATTTATCAGTGTGTGTGTGTGTCAGTCATAGATATAGTAATTTATATAGATCTATCATTTCATTGTTATCATGCAAAATTTTTGATGCCGAAGAAAGTTTTTGGCATCAGCCATATAGTGGTATTGAAACCATTGAAACACGGCAATTGTAATAGAATAGAAAATAATGTTGATGAATTTTCAAAATGTTGAAATATTGCGTCTTTTAATTCTTCTAATAAATTTACGAAAAGAAAGGGATAAGTTATCATATAAAAGTAAATTATATTTGACTAAATTATGAAAAATATAATTTTTATAATCAGTTGCTTTGTTATTATTATGAAATAAAAACTGGTTTGATTTTTAATGAAATTCGTTTTTTAAAGTTTGATATTTTTTAAGATTTTATATTAGTAAGTAATATAGAATTTTCAAAATTCTTTTAAATGTAGTTAGCAGCGGCGTAGGTAAAGAACGTTAGTTCTAGTATATAAAAAGAGTTTAACTTTAAATATTAACTAAATTAATAAATATATAAAATAAAAAAATAAAAATAAAAATGAATTTGAAATTGTATTTGCAGTTTCTCATTTACCTTTAGTACATAAATTATTTATAAATTTTATTTTCTAAATTATCTGTGTGTGTTCACTCGGAGAAAGACGGCCATACTGTTGACTTTTCTCCGAGTAAAAAGGAATCATTTCCCCCCCCCCCAATCATTAGTCTATGTCTTATTACTATATCTATGGTGTCAGCATGTGTGTATGTAGGGAATCGTCTGACTATCACATTTACAAAACAAATAAAGATAGAACGACAAAACTTCAGAATTAAGAAAGGTCCTGTGAACAGATTTATCTGCCAAATACACTGAGAAAAATTTCTGTAACTGACATCTAGAATTTAAATTGCGGCTCTAGTATAAATAGTTCCATGTCAGCCTTTTAAATTCTAGTCCCCCTTGAAAGTGAGTTCTAGAAACCCCTATTAGAATTCTACGCCGTTTGCTTATATTATCGAGACCAAACTTATTTAAAAATCTCTGAAAATAAATGCGAATACAAGAAGTAAGTTTTAGCATTTTTAATCTTGGTTTGTGACTCAATTCTGGAAAATCAAGTGAGAATTTCTCACAATACAAAGGATTCAGAATATTCAGATTATAGTTTCACCATCTGAAAATGTACAGACTAGAAATTCTCGATCATTTCGTCTATTTAGATTATTGGCGTGTCTTATATGCATTGCTCGGAAATCTATATTTCTAATTTAGGGATTTAGAAAATAACTACTTATTCGTTCTAGATGAAGGCGGTATATATATATATATTTTTCTCAGTGTATCTTAAAAAACAGCTCTAATAGTTTTCTGTAAGTTTGCTACATTGTTAAAAAAATGCAACTTTACTGCCAGGAATTCTCTGTAATTTGAGAACAAAGTCGTAAAATAAGGAAAATTTACGTTGATAAAATTTATTTTTCTGTAATTTCAGAGAATTTCTGGCAGCAAAGTTGCATTATATTAACCGTGTATGTAAAACCCCTTTTGGATGTGTCCTTTTGAATGTATTAGTTGGTTAGGTCAGGAAAATTCAAAGGCGTATTGTATAAGTAGCTCAGTTTTAGGTGTTGCGTGTGCCTTTCTTAAAAAACAGCAATACGCTGTAAAACATAACGGTAGTTTTTGCAGCAGAATGTGCTGGTCCGTATTTTTCCCAGAGCATCATGCTGTTAAATAGGATCATTTACAACGTAAACATCTGTAAAAAAGAAACTCTTTTACAGATTTTTCTGTAGTAAATTATTTCTTCTTAACAGCAAAATGCACCTCTTTTTGCCATCCGCAGCTACCTCTTTTTGCAGCACATTCTGCTGTAAATCTACCGTTATTTTTTACAGTGTATATGATATAATATTACATAAACATCAATTACTATTTCAAATTAATTCACAATTTAGTTTCTGGGATTAACACTGAGGTAAATTTCGAGAAATATTTAGTCCTATGGATAATAAATAGAATCTTTTGCTCAAGAGGACAGTAATTTTACTTGTAAATACCTGTTAAGAATCATGTTATAGCAGTTATTAAGTCTTTTGGTTCCTTTCGTTAAAGCATTACTCAATTCCATTTTGAAAAAGTGTGCAAGATTTCAATAAATCGGTGTGTTAGTTTTTGAGAAATCGTATCCACCGCTTTTGTGAAGGGTTTCCGAAATCTAGTACCCACCTGCTGAATTTTCCAAACCTTTTCATGAAAATTTTATAAAATATTGTTTAAATGTTGCTGTTTTATATGCTCAAGAAATGTGAATAGTAAAATTTATATACTATATTTAAAAGATAAATAGAGAAAATATGATTTGTTTAGCCTTCGAAGCTCATGTAACCTCTTAATTTTGTACACCAGTGTATGTTGTGATCCATCCAATAGGTTTTGTGTAAGAGTTGACTAAACATCTTATGTTTAATTTAAATGATACAGTATATTTAAACAGATTTTTATGACAAGTTGAAAAATACCTTTGTGAGATACTCGAATTAATACCCAAAAATATATATACTTTTAGATTTGCATTTCTTTGTATATAAATAAACAAATATAATGAGATATATAAAGAATAGTACCTATAATACTGAAATGCATATCCCTAGTCTGTTTTGATCAAATATTTGTGTATTGAAGTTTAGAATAAATTCGTTATGTATATTCGAAAATATATATATTCGTGTTTGTTGAACAGTAAAGCTTATTTTCAAGTTATATATGCATACAGTATTTCTATGAAAGATTCGTTTGCTTTAAAATAAAGATTTTTATCTTTAATCCGAAATAAAAATGAACGCTTTCATGTAAAAGACATATTCAAACAAATGTTATGGATTTTCTCTGACATTGGACTTATAAAGAAACATAAACATGTCCGTTAAATGTTCATTTTATTATATGTTAAATGTTTATTTAATCGTATGTTAAATATATGTTTAACCATACTTATTATGACAGGTAGAGATGATTATTTATGATTCACTTGTAAAAATACCTTTAAATAACACATTTTTACGAAAGAATTATGTTTCTGGGAACAAATGAACAATAATCCATAACAAAAGTGGTTTCTGAGACGCATGTTGTAGTGAAAAAAAAAATATTTCAATCTTTTAAAAAATATATATTTAAAACTTTATATAATCTCATCTAAGTATTCAAAATCCATCTTCAGCTTCTAACATACTGTCGGTCCGATCCTTCCGTCGAAAGTTGGACGAGATTTTTTTTTTTTTTTTTTTTTTTTTTTTAAATCTGTGATAGGATAATTTTTAGAAGTATTTTGAAATCTTGATCTTAAGACTGTACATCAGTTTGCTTCCTTTTTAGGACTGAGGACTATTAGTCTCAATCTGGGATTTTTGTGGTGTCATTTTTCGATAGTTGGACATTTATCGAAATCTAAAATTTATCGAAATTATAACTGAATAATTTGAAAGTGAGGTTATAATTTCAAAAAAAAAAAAAAAAAAAAAACTAATAGTCCTCCGTCCTAAACTAAATTCTGCTTTTGCCAGAATTTCATCTTTTTTTTTTTTTTTTTTTTGAAAGAAAAAGAAAAGAAAATTAATAATAATCAGTATCGAAACAAACACTATCGAAAAAGTTTTTTTTTTTTTTAATAATTTTGAATTAGGAAATAAAATGTGCGCGCGCAAAATGAAATAAAAATAAGTAAAAAAATGAAATTAATGATTTACATTTATATAAAACATGATCGTGTGTTATCTTAAAAAGTAGATGCATTTTTTTTTTCTTTTTGGTTAATTGTTTTATTATTATTATTATTATTATTATTATTATTATTATTTTCTTCCTATGTAATACTATGGAATTTTTGTGTCTCCGTTTTATAAGGGCATCTCCTTCAAAAATGAAGTTTTTTGAATATTTCTCTTTAAATATGTCGCCTTTATCTTCGTGAGTACATTTTCGAAAAAATAAATTTAAATATTTTATTTCATTACGCAAATTTAAGTCTCTTAGTTTGGATCTCTGAACGAAATACTTAAATATATTTCTTCCAAAACTTGCTCACTGAGCTTAAAGGTGACACATTCAAATAATAATAATTAACCCCTTAACAGCTGTGGGCGTACATATTCGTCTGCTATATCGACGCGTTAACTGCCTCGGGCGTAAATATACGTCTTGACGAAATACGATCCTTTATGCTACTCTGCCACCAGTGAAACTAGTCTCACAGCTTTGAAATGCAAATAAACGACCATGACAGTATTTTCGAAGGATTTACTTTTTTCAGAGAAGACAGGGAGCGGGAGGAAATCAGAAAAGGAATGTTTCTGGAACAGTGAACACATAACTACACGCACCGATGTGAAAATGGTGCCACTGGGAAGCTAATGACGGAATTTTTCGTTGGCAGGTAAGGAGTTTAAAATAAAAGAGGGGGGGGGGAATTCCAAAAACTTTATTTTTGAAAGAAATAATCTTATAGAACAAAGCAACAAAAATCCCATTGTACAACATGGGAAGAAAGAAAGAGGGAATCTGATTGATGTACAACCTTAATTCCGAAATAATTTTTGGAATTATTGCTATGGTAGCAGATATCTTTAGGATAGACCACAAGATCTTTCAAATCGAGGGAGTTTCCCCAATTTTAACCCCCCCTCCCCAATTACGTGAATTCGATTTGATTGAATCACTCCATAATTCTCTTTTCAGCAAGTTCTATAGCATTATCTTTCATTATGACTCTTTTGTACAACATGGGAAGAAAGAAATAGGGAATCTGACTGATGTACAACCTTAATTCTCCAATAGTTTTTAAAATTATTGCTATGGCAGCAGATTTCTTCAGGATAGACCACAAATTTTCAAGATCTTTCAAATCGAGGGAGTTTCCCCAATTTTAGCCCCCCTTCCCAATTACGTGAATTCGATTTGATTGAATCACTCCATAATTCTCTTTTCAGCAAGTTCTGTAGCATTATCTTTCATTATGACTCTTTTGTACAACATGGGAAGAAAGAAATAGGGAATCTGACTGATGTACAACCTTAATTCTCCAATAGTTTTTAAAATTATTGCTATGGCAGCAGATTTCTTCAGGATAGACCACAAATTTTCAAGATCTTTCAAATCGAGGGAGTTTCCCCAATTTTAGCCCCCCTTCCCAATTACGTGAATTCGATTTGATTGAATCACTCCATAATTCTCTTTTCAGCAAGTTCTGTAGCATTATCTTTCATTATGACTCTTTTGTACAACATGGGAAGAAAGAAATAGGGAATCTGACTGATGTACAACCTTAATTCTCCAATAGTTTTTAAAATTATTGCTATGGCAGCAGATTTCTTCAGGATAGACCACAAATTTTCAAGATCTTTCAAATCGAGGGAGTTTCCCCAATTTTAACCCCCCTCCCATATTACGTGAATTCGATTTGATTGATTCACTCCATAATTCTCTTTTCAGCAAGTTCTGTAGCATTATATTTCATTAAAGACTCTTTTGTACAACATGGGAAGAAAGAAATAGGGAATCTGACTGATGTACAACCTTAATTCTCCAATAGTTTTTAAAATTAATGCTATGGTAGCAAATTTCTTCAGGATAGACCACAAATTTTCAAGGTCTTTCAAATCGAGGGAGTTTCCCCAATTTTAACCCCCCCTCCTCCCCAATTACGTGAATTCGATTTGATTGAATCCCTCCATAATTCTCTTTTCAGCAAGTTCTGTAGCATTATCTTTCATTAAGACTCTTTTGTACAACATGGGAAGAAAGAAATAGGGAATCTGACTGATGTACAACCTTAATTCTCCAATAGTTTTTAAAATTATTGCTATGATAGCAGATTTCTTCAGGATAGACCACAAATTTTTAAGATCTTTCAAATCGAGGGAGTTTCCCCAATTTTAACCCCCCATCCCAATTACGTGAATTCGATTTGATTGATTCACTCCATAATTCTCTTTTCAGCAAGTACTGTAGCATTATCTTTCATTAAGACTCTTTTGTACAACATGGGAAGAAAGAAATAGGGAATCTGACTGATGTACAAACTGAATTCTCCAATAGTTTTTAAAATTATTGCTATGATAGCAGATTTCTTCAGGATAGACCACAATTTTTCAAGATCTTTCAAATCGAGGGAGTTTCCCCAATTTTACCCCCCCCCCTCCCGAATTACATGAATTCGATTTGATTGATTCACTCCATAATTCTCTTTTCAGCAAGTTCTGTAGTATTATCTTTCATTAAGACTCTTTTGCCTGCACTGTTAAAATCTTCAACAGAAAACTCTGTGTAATCTGTGTAGTCTTACGTAAAATTACAGAGAAAAATAAACGGAGATGTTAAAAAACTTATCTTATATATTCCTTTTAATAACTAATATTAATTTAATTAATTATTGGTGAGAATATATTTCGGACTTAGAATGCTTTATCTAAAGCAGAAAGAGTCATTTTTAATTTTAATTCAAAAAATTAAATAATGAAATTAGGTAAAAATAATGAATAAAGATTGAGAATCTCGATTATTCTCTTTTAACTAAGAATCCCTGTAAATTTATAGAGACTCTGGATAAATATTTACATTAAATTTACAGAAATTTTTAACAGTATGCCTGAGAACAGGACTCTGTTGTTTAGAACGTTTTATAAACAGTTAAAATTGTATTTCTTAACGGTTTGCCCTTAAGGAACAATATGCAGTTTTATTACACCTTTTGCACAAATACCACCAGCCACTTTACAGTAATTCTTAGTTAAAAGTAAATAATCGAGATTCTCTATCCTTAATCTGTATCTTTACGTAATTTTATTATTTATATTTTTAATTAAAATTAAAAATGACTTTTTCTACTGTAGAAAAAACTTTCCAAGTCCGAAATATATTCTCACCAGTAATTAATTTGATTAATATTAGTCATTAACATGAATGTATAATATAAGTTTTTTAACATCTCCGTTTATTTTTCTCTGTAATTTTACCTAAGACTTAAGATAATACATTACACAGAATGTTCTGTTGAAATTTTTAACAGTGCAACCATGATTGGCAGGGAATATTGGAAAATATGTTGAGGATATTTACCCTCTCTTTTCAGTTCTACAGTATTTGTTTTTTCTTTGATTTTTGTATTTATTTCTAACCAAGTTTTATTAGTAAATAATGTGAGATCTTTATTCCTCTTGCTTTAAAAGTCAAGTGCCCTTGATTTGCATTAATTCACCAAATTTAGCACTGTCTGCTATATATGTTACTGGTAATAATGGGAAAATCGGATTTTGAAAGCTTTCTTACGCTAGTTAGTGGATTTAATTTATCTGTCATCTGCTGTAGGATTTATTTTCATGAATGATTTAATAGAAGACATGCAGTACGATTGAGTGAATACAAGTTCTGAGACAAGACAGTTGTAAGTGCCAGAGAAACTTTCGTTAACCGACTGACATTGTTTAATCTAAGGAGAATAAAAAAAAAAGTACAGTTTTGAAACACATTTTTCTATGAAATAAACAAATTATGTTAATTGAAAAATATTTGTATTTCAGTTTCTTGAATTATAAAGCTTATGTCTTAAAGCTGTCAGACGGAAGTGTCGAGTACGATCGCAAGTGAAACTCATAGACTTATCCGTATTGGGTTTTTCGTAATTTTCTGCGAAACTTGTTTAAATACGAGCTATGACGCCTTAAAAGGATTCCCACGGAGGGCATTCTAGGCAAATCTAGGAACCATATGTATTCAATCGGCTTGCATCCCCACACCACCACCACCATAGAGCTTATTTTCAAGTTATATGTGGATAAGTAATTGATAAGAAATATTTGCGTGCTTTAAAATCTTTGCGGTTGAAATATTAAATTATTTTATAATCTTTATGAAAAAGCAAAAAGAAATAGTCAATCACTGAAATAGTCAATCTGAAAATTATTTTAAAAAATACATACAGATGCCGTTCATCTGTTAACTGAATAGTTAGCATCTGACCTTCAGATAATAGGTGCCGTAGTTCGAATTCTTGTTTGGGCATGATGTTTGTAGTGATTCGGAATCATCTTTAAGTCCGGTGTAATTCACTTTAATGTGAAAAATTGACCAGAGAGCTACACTCCTAACCAAATCTTACAGAAATCAATTGTGTGAATTTATTGTTTATTCATTGCCATGATTGAATGTTGATTTATAACCCTAAAAAATATTTCTAAATATCAAGACCTTGTTATACCTAAGGATTCTTTTGACATATTTCTTAAAATGAAAAAATACTTTTGAAAATCACGAATAAAATGTTCTACTGAAATTTCGTAAATATTTTTATTATATTAGGTATATTGTCTGCAGTATTCAAAGTGAAGACATGCTCTTATATTTTAACAAGACTAAAGTGACATAAAATGAAAAAATGCTCTTTTAATCCAACATTTTATATATTACATAATTTTATATTTTTAGTCCGGTCAATTTAGACATAAAAATAGTGATCAAATAAAGAAAATTCCGACAGAGCCAAATTTCCGTAGAGACCTTAGGTTCACCACAAAGAATAAGGTGTCAAAAGTCCCCATCGGTCCCATGTGTGCTAAGGGACTTATTCGGGCCCCAAGGTCAAAATTTTGGGTTTTTTAGATTTTTTTCGAAAACGGTAAGTTTTATCGAAAAAGTACCTCAGAGTAAAGTTGTAGATCTCAGAATTCTCTATAAAAATGGTCCTTATGATTTTTTCTCTAAGACCCACCATTTCTACATGTGTGCTATGGGACTTATTCGGGCCCCAAGGTCAAAATTTTGGGTTTTTTGGATTTTTCTCGAAAACGGTAAGTTTTATCGAAAAAGTACCTCAGAGTAAAGTTGTAGATCTCAAAATTCTCTATAAAAATGGTCCTTATGATTTTTCTCTAAGACCCACCATTTCTACATGTGTGCTAAGGGACTTATTTGGGCCCCAAGGTCAAAATTTTGGGTTTTTTGGATTTTTCTCGAAAACGGTAAGTTTTATCGAAAACGTACCTCAGAGTAAAGTTGTAGATTTCAAAATTCTCTATAAAAATGGTCCTTATGATTTTTTCTCTAAGACCCACCATTTCCCAGATATTGCGCTTGTAAGAATCACGTTCTACATAATATGCACACATATGCCACGTATATACATATTCAGGTACTCAAGCAAGTAAAAATGCCTACTTGTGTCTCTTTCATGTATACATTATACTATTCTAAGAAAATATACTCTCAAAAGACCTTCCAGTCCCTTACAGTATCTCCTCTACTTGTATGGCCTTGAATAACATCTGGCTATTCTTTTGTCCGTGTGGTGTCGTTCACGTACCTGTTTCTTTTAGTGTTAAACGTGCAGTTCGAGTGAATATACGTATTTATTACAAGTAGTATTTGATGGCTATAATGACACAACAAAGAACATAAAAGCTGCAGAACAACGTCGTCGTACTACAAAAACATCCTCAGGTTCCGACATAATGTTTGATGAATTTATGACAGTTCCAGTAAACCAACAACAATTTTTTGTAAACATTAATAATAAATCTCGATTTATTTCTATGTTGAGTAACAAATTAACTGCTGAAAATATTGCCGTGAAACAAGCTCCGAATGACGCCGATGTCCTCATAATTGAAACAGCAATAGAAATATTTAATGCAAGAAACACAACTATTGTAGTGGGCGAAGATGTTGATTTGTTAGTACTACTCACTGCAAGGACTCCATCTGATAAAATTATTTACTTTCTGTAACCTGGGAAGGCGCAACAACGCACAGAAATATATTCTTCTAAAAGTTTATCAGCTTATCCAAAATGCCAAAACTATATTTTATTTTTACATGCGATAACCGGCTGCAATACTACGTCAGCAATGTTCAGAAGGGGCAAAAATTCAGTATTAAAATCATTTGAAAAAAAAAAAGATTTTATTGACTGCGCAAAAGTATTTACAGAAATTAATTCTCCACCTCAAATACTAATTACTGAAGGAATTCGGTTTCTTCTTGAGGTTTATGGAGCTCCAAAAAAAATTTATTGCATAGATAAGTACAGATATTTAACATTTGTAAAAAATACACGAAACAAAAAGCAAGTACAACTATCTTGTCTTCCTCCAACATCGGCATCTGCTATTCAACATTTGTTTCGAGTATACTATCAAGTTCAGACATGGCAAGGTAATCAACTGAACCCTGAAGACTGGGGTTGGAAATTGATAAATAATACTTTGGAACCGATTAAAACTTTACTGCCCCCTGCTCCAGAAAAACTTCTTAACTCTATTTTTTGCAAGTGCAAGAAAGGTTGTAATGCCAAATGTGGCTGTAAAAAAATAGGGTTGCAGTGTTCTCCAACGTGTACCAATTGCCAAGGTCTATCGTGTTCGAATGTTCAATTAAATACAAGAGAGGAAGATTCATGTGATTTTGATGAAGAGACAACTGATTCATCTTCATTTGAACAATTTTTGAACATTCAGCAACAGGAAGAAGAAGAAAAAGAAGAAGAAGAAGAAAACATGATTGTTGAAGTTGAGTATGAAGAGGATGAGTCAGATTAAAGTAACAAAAAAACATTCGAACGACAGTTAAACTCAATAACCAATATCAATAATCTTCATACTATTAAATAACTATTTTTCCTGAAAATAACGTCATACAGGTTCGTGGAATAGGCCTACCGGGGAAACCACGTTAAAAAAAACGCGCCGAGTACACTACCTCACAGGTGGTGTGGAAATGTGTGCATATTATGTAGAACGTGATTCTTACAAGCGCAATATCTGGGAAATGGTGGGTCTTAGAGAAAAAATCATAAGGACCATTTTTATAGAGAATTTTGAGACCTACAACTTTACTCTGAGGTACTTTTTCGATAAAACTTACCGTTTTCGAGAAAAATTAAAAAAACCCAAAATTTTGACCTTGGGGCCCGAATAAGTCCCTTAGCACACATGTAGAAATGGTGGGTCTTAGAGAAAAAATCATAAGGACCATTTTTATAGAGAATTTTGAGATCTACAACTTTACTCTGAGGTACTTTTTCGATAAAACTTACCGTTTTCGAGAAAAATCCAAAAAACCCAAAATTTTGACCTTGGGGCCCGAATAAGTCCCTTAGCACACATGTAGAAATGGTGGGTCTTAGAGAAAAAATCATAAGGACCATTTTTATAGAGAATTTTGAGATCTACAACTTTACTCTGAGGTACTTTTTCGATAAAACTTACCGTTTTCGAGAAAAATCCAAAAAACCCAAAATTTTGACCTTGGGGCCCGAATAAGTCCTTTAGCACACATGTAGAAATGGTGGGTCTTAGAGAAAAAATCATAAGGACCATTTTTATAGAGAATTTTGAGATCTACAACTTTACTCTGAGGTACTTTTTCGATAAAACTTACCGTTTTCGAGAAAAATCCAAAAAACCCAAAATTTTGACCTTGGGGCCCGAATAAGTCCCTTAGCACACATGGGACCGATGGGGACTTTTGACACCTTATTCTTTGTGGTGAACCTAAGGTCTCTACGGAAATTTGGCTCTGTCGGAATTTTTTTATTTCAATTGTCCAAATTGACCGGACTATTTCTATATTACACAATTTTATATCACATAATTTTTAATTTTCAAAAACTTTGCAGGAATATTGAGGAGATTTTAAAGAATATCTAAAACTACATGCCACAAAATGTTTCAGTCACGGTGCAAAAAAGTTGCAAACTTTTATTATTGTAACACATGAGAAATGCTTTCTGATATATTTTTGAAAGTTCAATATTTTTGATGTTCTGTCGGTTAGGTGAATAATATTTTCTTTTTGTACTTTTATTATATGGACCTTGAATATAGTTTCGGGGATTTTTTGTACGGCACCCTATGTCCTAACTTTTGAATCATTCCTAATGCTTTCAAATTTTCCGAAACTATTGTGTCACCTACTCGTAATGATTTTGCAAGTTCAGCTAATATCTAATATGGATCTTCATTAAGTGATTCTTCCAATTCTTGGTCTTAAAATGTTTTCGGTGCGCCAGAGCATTATTTATTTCCAAGATCAAAAGCGTTATTTTTGAATGTCGAAACTAATCTCTGCATGCTTTTTTTCCGACAGAGCATGCGAGCCGGCCAAAGACCGCCGTGTACACTAATGGTGGCTGGTGCACGTAAAATCTGTCGTGGCCGCAATGTCCTCCATGTTCCCATCAAAAATTATACCTCTGGGGGTCACCGAAGCGGGAGAGCCATCCCTTCCGTGGAGGATCAAAATCGTGATGGCATGTTTACGGACCACCTCTAGGGGTGTGTCCTAGACGGTCACCAATTGCCCATCTGCGCAGCACTAGTGTGACGTAAAACCCAACCAACCAACCGACAGAGCATGCTCACCGTAAGTCTCAACAAGAATTTCGTGTGCTTCAGCTGCAGATTTCTTTTAAATAAAATAGTGCAGAATAATTCACAGCAAATTTTGTGCTTGGCGCAAAACACGGCATTTTTAGAATAAAAAAAAAAGTGGTGTTTAAACTGTGACGAACTAAAATAGATTGAAGTTCAAGTTTACCTACAGCACATCCTTGCAGATGCGTTACCACCTGAAATTACATGCACGTAGTCCTGGTACTAGGAAATAATATTCAAGGTCCTAATATTTTTGCATTACGCATTTTAATTTAAAAAATACATACCAGAAATAATACATACATTTTTTAATATAAACTCCATTTTTTTTTTTCTTTCTTAATATGCATGTTCTTAATGTTTCTTTATAACACGCACATTTAAAAAATAAATAAATAAATAAAAATCTGGGACAATCAATGTTTAAATTTAATAAGCAGAATTTCATGTTAAAAAGTGTTAAATTATTTCTATTATTATTATTATTATTATTATTATTATTAATAGCAAACCCGTGCGAAATATTCGCACTTTATTTCTTTTCTTATTTAACTTTAAAATGTGAAACTCATAAATGTTATACCAATTTCACCACCTAATTAAAATTCTAATTTACCAGAACCCAAATTATTATTAAAACCAAATTAATATTGCACAATAGGGAAACCAAAATCATTCAAAGAAAGATTTTCAAATAAAACTCACGGTTCACGACCCAATTTTCATACTTCCACAGACAGTACAGTTTTAATATAGGACTCTCACGACGCCTTTAAAATTTTTGTCGTCATGTTGGCGATGACTTTTTATTAATTTTGGTATATATATATATATATATATATATAATTTTTTGTTGTTGTTGTTGTTGCTTGTTTGTTTAAAAATAAATAAATAAAAAGAAATAAACTAATTCCTATTTTGATAATATTTTTTACGATTGTGTTTTTTAGTCAATTTATGACACCAAAGTTCATATTCCGTGTGTATCTTTAAAATATTGCTAGGTTTAAAATGACGCTTGCAAAGATTCTGAAGAAACAACTGTTAAAAATATATTTTTTTGTAAAATATTCTCATCAGACAAATGTCGTCATTTTTTCTTATTAGTCCATTGAGCTAAGTCCGCGTTCTTAAATATTGTCCTTGTATAAATATCATTTTTTTATTCTCGCGTATCGTATCGTTTCGACAAAAAATTATTGAAACTGGTCTACGTTAGAGAAATATTATATAGATTATTTTAAATCAAAATGAAATTGTATCGCAACAAACGCGAGAGATACAAAAAATTCAAAACTCGCAAATACTTTCAAAAATATTTTTCTAAAAATTACAAATTTAACAATTAAAAAATTTAAATTATCGCATTGATTTCTTTTTATTGAGGCAATAACTGCCTCGTAGAGAGAGACAACGTTTGCACTCATGTTTGTTTAAATAAAAATTTATGTCCAGCTATTAAAGGAGGAAATCTTAAGCCAAATACTTACGGGGAAGTTAATTTGCGTAACATTTTATTGTGTAGTTTCGGTTCAAAATTGAATTATAGAACTTTTTAATTACTAAAAATTTATATTCAACTTTCTCTGCGGTAGATTAAATATAATATCACATTTTGTTGTAATTGCATTATTCAAAAATAAAAATAAATAACTAAAATAATAAAATAAAAAAATTATAATAAAAACTGATTTACATTATGACATTGTATTTCAATGTTATCTAACTACCAAATTGTTAGCTTTTATTCTATCACGTTGAATCTATATATTAATTTGAAACATGTTTTTGTCTGTCTCCACTATATTGAGAGAACGACTTGGTGTAAAAATTTGGTTGAGGTGTCTAAAAAAAGGTCTTGGTCTGTAGATGTGCTATGAGAAGAGAAAAATAAAAAAAAAGTCGAACGGGGGGGGAAACCGTTTCTCACCCGGGGGAAACGGGTGGGAAACCGTTTCCCACCCGTTTGGGTTAAAAACACGTTTACGAGGTTAACTAAGCTTCAAATTACTTCACGGTAGAGAAATTGTACATATGGGGACTAGAGTCAAATACTAAAAAATCAATATCTGCGAATTTGGAATTTTCGATTTTAAAGGGGGGAAAAAGGGGGAAAGTAGATTTGGAGGGGAGGGGAAAGGGGGGAAATTAGTTTGAGAGGGAAATCCGTTCTAGACCCACACATGTAGCACCTCATTTTAAAGGTCTTGAAATTTCATGTCGATTGGGGATGCTTGCATACAGCATAGTGCGACCCCTGGTGGTGAAAAATGAAACTAAGTGATTTTGCTGTAGACCATATCATGTTGCACCTTATTTTAAAGATCTTGGTATTTCCTGACGGTTGATGATCTTCGTACAGAACACACTGTGCCCCCTGGTGGTGGAAAGTGCAACTAAAGGATTTTGCAGTTGACACCACCATGTGACACTTTATTTGAAAGGTCTTGGAAATTCAAGGCGATTGTTGATAGAGGTCTTGAAATTTCATGTCGATTGGGGATGTTTGTATACAGCATAGTGCGACCCCTGGTGGTGAAAAATGAAACTAAGTGATTTTGCAGTAGACCCTATCATGTTACAACTTATTTTAAAGGTCTTGATATTTCCTGACCGTTGGTGCTTATGTATAGAATACGCTGCGCCCCCTTGCGGTGGAAAGTGTAACTAAAGGATTTTGCAGTTGACACCACCATGTGACACCTTATTTGAAAGGTCTTGGAAATTCAAGGCGATTGGTGATGTTCGTGTACAACATACTGCGATCCCAGGTGGAGGAAAGTGAATTTTGCAGTGCGTGCGTAGCATGCCTGCTATACGTTGCCGCTGCAACAGGCAGCGGTAACACGAATCAGAGGTTTGTTCGGTTCAAGGATAATTTTTGAGAATTTTTCCAAGTTATTAGCGGCCTGCATATACGTGCCGCAGGCACTGGGTCACGAACCCGAGTTCCGTTCTGTTTGAGGTAATTTTTTTTTTTGTTACAGATGATTATTTATTTTTAGATGTTTTCATTTAAAAATAGAAATTCAAAGAAAATCGAGTTAAAGATATGAAACCATACAAATTTAAGGTTCATTTAAGGTTATTATCAAGCGCCTGGGCATTGCCGGGCGGGTTCGTTCGGTTCCAGGTTAATTTTTGGGAATTTTTTTTATGTTGTTAGCGGCCCGCGTATGCACTGCCGCAGGCACCGGGGTCACAAGGCAGAGTTTCGTTCGGTTCAAGGTAATTATTTTTTGTTACAGCTGATTATTTTTTATCGCAATGCTTTTATTTAAAAATAGAATTTCAAACAAATTCGAGTTAAAGATATAAAATCTAACAAATTTAAGGTTCATTTAAGGTTATTATCACGGGCCCAGGCATTGCCGGGCTGGTTCGTTCGGTTCCAGGTTAATTTTTGGGAATTTTTTTATGTTGTTAGCGCCGTGTATGCGCTGCTGCAAGCACCGAGGTCACAAATCAGAGTTTCGTTCGGATCGAGGTAATTGTTTTGTTACAGATGATTATTTTTTTCGTGATGCTTTCATTTAAAAACAGAAATTCAAACAAAATCGAGTTAAAGGTATAAAATGATACAAATTTAAGGTTCATTTAAGGTATCATGGGCCTGGGCAACGCCGAACGGGTCAGCTAACATATAGTCTTAGTATTAAACGAAATAGAAAATAAAAGATAGTAACTGTTTATTTGATGTCAGTTTGACGTCACATTGAAAGTACTTTGTAGAAAGTGATGTCATACATAGTTTTTCCGACTTTCTTTTAGGTTGATTTCTTTATAAATCGACCTATTGCAATCACTTCGTTTATCTATCTATATATATATATATATATATATATATATCTATAATGAAAATTTTGTCATCATGATAACTCCCGAAATAATACTCGAAATCGAACTAAATTTGGACAGTGAACTAATCATATAAATATCTTGGATGAGTTCGTTAACCAAGTTGCTGCGACTTTTTGTTTTCAAGTGGCAGCCACTTGAAAATTTCAAACCGACATTGTAAAAAGCATATTTAAAGCAAGATTTGCTTGAATTTTGATGTAAATACAGGCCACATAATGATCTCAATGAAGTTTATTAATGAAGTTGATCCGCCATTTTTAATAAAGTGGCGGATATTTTAAGTTAAGCGGGACCACTTGAAATCAGGCTACCACTTGAAAATTTAAAATCACTATAACTTCCAAAATAATACTCCAAATCGAACCAAATTTAGACAGTGTCTTAATTTATCTTATAAATATCTTAGATGAGTTTATTAACCAAGTTGCTCCGCCATTTTCTTTTCAAGTGGAGACCACTTGAAAATTTCAAATTCAAATTGTAAAAAGCGTATTCCGAATTTGTTTGGAATTTTGTGTAAATATAGACCACATAAGGGTCTCAATGATGTTTATTAATGAAATTTATCCGTCATTTTTAATAAAGTGGTAGATATCTTAAGTTAAGCGGGACCACTTGAAATCAGACTACCACTTAAAAATTTAAAATCACTATAACTTCTGAAATAATACTCCAAATCGAACCAAATTTAAAGAGTGTCTTAACTTATCTTATAAATAATTTAGATGAATTTATTAACCAAGTTGCTCCGCCATTTTGTTTTCAAGTGGAGACCACTTGAAAATTTCAAATTCAATTTGTGAAAAGCATATTCCGATTTTTTTTTTATAATTTTGATGTATATATAGATTACACAAGTGTCTCAAATAACTTTATTAATGAACTTTATCCGCCATTTTTAATAAAGTGGCGGATATCTTAAGTTAAGCGGGACCACTTGAAATCAGGCCACCACTTGAAAATTTAAAACGATGATAACTTCCGAAATAATACTCCAAATGGAACCAAATTTGAACAGTGTCTTAATTTATCTTATAAATATCTTAGATGAGTTTGTAAACCAAGTTGATCCGCCATTTTGTTTTCAAGTGGAGACCACTTGAAAATTTTAAATTTAAATTGTAAAAAGCGTATTATGAAATTGTTTGAATTTTGATGTAAATACAAACCACATAAGGATCTCAATGAAGTTTATTAATAAACTATATCCGCCATTTTTAATAAAGTGGCAGATATCTTAAGTTAAGCGGGGCCACTTGAAATCAGTCTCTTACTTGAAAATTTAAAATCACGATAACTTCTGAAATAATATTCCAAATCGAACCAAATTTTGGCAGTGATATTATCATATAATTATCTTAAATGTTTTCACTGGGCAACTTCTCCCGACATTTTGTGTCTAAGTTCCAGCCACTTGAAATCACACTGCCACTTGAAAATATGCCATCACGATAGCTTTTAAAATACTAAACTGATTCAAATAAAAACTGGATAGTGAACTTATGGTTCAAATATCTAGGATAAGTTCACTTGGTGACTTGATCCGCAATTTTATTTCCAAGTGGCGGCCACTTGAAAATTTGTCATTATGGCAACTTTAGTATTACAGAACCAATTCGCATCAAATTTGGGTAGTGGATTTATCATTCAAATATCTCATATAAGTTCGCTGGGCATCTCACTCCACTTTTTTTTACAAGTGGTGCCACCTGAAAATTTCTTATGACGATAATTTTTGAAATACTGATTTAATTTGAACTAGAACTGGACAATGAACTTATCGTACAAATATACTGGATGATTTCGATGGGCAAGTTGTTTTGCCATTTTGTTTTCCAAGTCGCAGCCACTTTGACTGCCACTTGAAAATTTGCCATAATAATAACTTTTGAAACACGGCACTGATTTAAACCACAGTTGGACAGTAACCTATGCTTCAAATATCTTGGATGTGTTTACTGGAACTTTAGAAATACTTGACCAATTCAAACTAAAGTTGAAAAATGGATTTATCATTCAAACAACAAAAATTAAAAAAATTCACGTAACTCGTGAACCAATCACGTTATTGCGTCCATCTTTGGCATATCGATAATAAGTATTTTCTCGCCAAAAGTCGCCAAAAAAGTCGCCATAGGGGAAAAGTCGCCAAATTTTGCGCCAAATCCATTACCTGCGTTATTGGATCTTTTTAATGCGTTTTTAAGGAAAAATTATGCTATTTTAATGCTAAAACTAACTAGAAATGCAGAAAACTAACATTTTATCAGCTTACTAAGCCTCTTTGAAAGAATTTCTACAAAAAAAAAAAAAAAAATATTTTCAAATTCGCAACGATATCTTAGATGAGCAACTTTCTCTGCCATTTTGATCGAAGTGGCAGCCACTTAATTTTTCAACACGATGACTTTTGAGATTTTGAATTAATTCGAACTATATGTGTACAGTAGACTTATCTCAGAAATACATTTCATATATTTGTCAACTTAACCCACCATTTTGTTTTCACGCGCCGGCCACTTGAAAATTTTAAATTCACATAAAAATGTATTTATGAATCGATTTGCTTAAAACTCCATATGTGCATAGCCTACATCAATATTTCTACCAAGTGCATTAATAATTTGTAGCCGCCATTTTGAAACAAAATGACGGCTACTTGATAAGGAAAAAGAAATCAACCTACCCGTCTGAATAAGCCGGAAGGACTTGTTTTTAAGTGAAATGTCGTAAATTACATTAGATGTTTTAACATGAAATACATTTAAATAATGATGCGACGGTTTTTGAAACATTAAGGTCAATAAAGTGATCGTCGAATTCGACGGGTTCCAGCTAGTCTCGTTCTAATAAAGTTCATTATCTGTTTATTGGTTGCGTTAACAATTTTTTTTTTTTTTTTTTTTTTTTGATAATAATTGTGTATAATTTTCTTTTAAGCATTATATGATGATCAGTTAATACGAATTCTTGTAAGAAATGAATATAAAAAAAAATAAAGAAATTTTTAAGCAAAACTTTTCCTCTTTCTTTAATTTTGATGATTCCGCCATAATTTCGTTGCTTTGAATCTACTGTTTAAACAGTTTCTTATCAGTTATAAAATATTACTCGTATTCAATATTTTTTCTTTGGAGTTGCAATCTTTTTTATTAAAAAACACCTTTTAGTAGGATGTTGTAATTAAAATTACACATTTAGAAGTGCTGCTTGTAAAATTGAAGGAGAAGAAAAAAAATGAGATAGGGATCTCTTAGACTAGCTGGCTGCCCAGCGACATTATAGAACAAAGATGGAAAGAGGAAAATATATAGGACTCATAAAACTTGAATGGAGCATCGCAAAAACAACTCCAGGCTAGGGAACGACAGGCCACCCGCACGCCGCACACACAGACTCTCCCTTCTGCCCTCGACTTAAGAAGAGCATTTTTTTTAGAAGTGCGAGGACGGCTTCGGGTCAACTTTTCGGCGAGACAGTGATGGAATCTCCCGGTGGTTTTAGAGATATCCGACTTCCTCCCGCATCTACTGCCCTTGAATTTTAATCTCAAGATATGAAAAATAGGAGCAACCCGAAGAGCCCAAAACACCTATGATTCACCTTTGAAAAGAATCTATCGAATGGAGCCTCCAAGTGTATTCCTATTCCAGGATCTCTAAGTGCCCTAGAATTGTTAAATAGAAGTCCTCTATGATTTGCTTGAGGAAAGAAGTAGAAATATCCCACTGCCGTTTACGATGGAATAACCTCTATAATGCTCATCTGGGTGAGTCAAATTTTAATAGTCTAAGAAAAAAGAAAATATTTAATTGTATCTATCCCCATTTATTCTATTATTTAGTCATGTCTGAGTACTACCTATAGTAATGTTGAATAAAATTAAACTTGAATTGAATAAAATATTAGTTTTGTATAAGAGACCAAAATATTTAATAAAATGCATTATTAATGAAATTCTTTGTATATCTATTAATTAAGGAATTATTTATTTTGGAAAATTTATTTTAATTTGAAGTTATATCCTTAATAAATAGATAAGTTTTATGACCCATTAAAAATAGTTACAGAACTTGGGTATAATTTAAATGAAGAGAACGCAATGTACTATACAGTTTGGAGAATGCCTTGGATTAACAATTTCTCTCCAACACTGTAAATCAACCGAAAAGCGATTTGGTGCCTATCCAGTTGAGGTCATAAAATGATATAATAAAAAGAAAAAAAATAAATAAAATAAGATAAACTAATTTAGGAAAACTTTAAGGTGGACTCAGACAAAATAATAATATAAAAATATACTAAGCAGTTGCTTAAATAAAATTGGATAGATATAAATAAAGGAAATCATAGCATTATAGTGTTATTGTATTTGTATATGAATAACTGATAAAAAATATATATAATGAATAGATATGCAAATGTGTACATATAATATATATATAGATATAAATTACACTTTCATTAATAATGATAAGTAGAATATGAAAATAAATGAAGTGTATTTGAAATAATTACAGTTGTAAATTTTGAAAAATTACTGGAAATATTTTATATGTACACAGAAACAGCAAGATTGCTCAGGAAGGTTTCTTGAAATCAATTAATCTGATATTTTGTTTGTTTGATAATATTATTTTGGATGCCTGTATACATATAAAATTTGAATATTTTACTTTGAAGAAAGTAAATAGTTTCCTAAAATAAGGAATAATAATAATAATTGAACTAGAATAATCTAGCTAGTCAGTAAATATATGTATACAAGCATAATTTGTGTTAATGTTAATACATATAAGAATGATTTTTTAAGAGTTGATTTAAAGTAAAGATTAGAAAGTAGGTGATGTAAATGAAAAGTACTTATAAATTCAGAAATAAAGTTGCGAATAAGTGTGATACAAAAACTCAAAATCAGGAGAAAACGGTGGAAACAAAAACTGAGAATATCCTTAATAAATAGATAAGTTTTATGACCCATTAAAAATAGTTACAGAACTTGGGTATAATTTAAATGAAGAGAACGCAATGTACTATACAGTTTGGAGAATGCCTTGGATTAACAATTTCTCTCCAACACTGTAAATCAACCGAAAAGCGATTTGGTGCCTATCCAGTTGAGGTCATAAAATGATATAATAAAAAGCAAAAAAATAAATAAAATAAGATAAACTAATTTAGGAAAACTTTAAGGTGGACTCAGACAAAATAATAATATAAAAATATACTAAGCAGTTGCTTAAATAAAATTGGATAGATATAAATAAAGGAAATCATAGCATTATAGTGTTATTGTATTTGTATATGAATAACTGATAAAAAATATATATAATGAATAGATATGCAAATGTGTACATATAATATATATATAGATATAAATTACACTTTCATTAATAATGATAAGTAGAATATGAAAATAAATGAAGTGTATTTGAAATAATTACAGTTGTAAATTTTGAAAAATTACTGGAAATATTTTATATGTACACAGAAACAGCAAGATTGCTCAGGAAGGTTTCTTGAAATCAATTAATCTGATATTTTGTTTGTTTGATAATATTATTTTGGATGCCTGTATACATATAAAATTTGAATATTTTACTTTGAAGAAAGTAAATAGTTTCCTAAAATAAGGAATAATAATAATAATTGAACTAGAATAATCTAGCTAGTCAGTAAATATATGTATACAAGCATAATTTGTGTTAATGTTAATACATATAAGAATGATTTTTTAAGAGTTGATTTAAAGTAAAGATTAGAAAGTAGGTGATGTAAATGAAAAGTACTTATAAATTGAGAAATAAAGTTGCGAATAAGTGTGATACAAAAACTCAAAATCAGGAGAAAACGGTGGAAACAAAAACTGAGAAGGTAGTACCGGGTAAAATAAAAATGGAAAAAAAATTAACAGTGTCATTAGATACGCTATTAGTGGGTCTTCCACACTTCAGTGGGGACAGTCAGGCAAATATAGATAAATTTCTAGAATCATTTGAGACATTAACAAATGCGACAGAATTAGACGATGGAATTAAATTATTAATTTTAAAAAGTAAAATCAGTGGAAAAGCGAAGGAGAAAATAAACTTGGATGAGGATTTAATAAATGAGAATGTGTATGAGCAATTCAAACTTAAATTGAAAGAAAAATTTAAGAGCAAAGTAAATTTCTCAAAAGCTCAGGCAGATTTCATGAATATCAGGCAATCACCAAAACAAACTATATAAGAATATGCAACGGAAATAATAAAAAAATCAAATGATTTTTTAAAAGGGTCTGGATTCGAAAACAAAGATGGGGCAAAAGAATTTGTAAACAGTTTAAAATTAAATAAATTTATTGAAGGCATGAGGGCAGACATAGCATTTGAGTTAAGAAAGGCAGATATAAAAGATTTTGAAAGTGCATTAAAAATGGCTAAGACCATTGAAAATGCAATGCAATTTAACGTGGAGGAAATAAATACTATAGAGAAAAAAAATAGCAACGAAACCGATATGTGTACATTATTATTAGAATTAACATCGAAACAAACTGAACAAATCAAACAATTAGAAAAAAAAATCGAAGAATTAGAAATAAGAAATAACAGATCAGAAAGTCAAGAGAGACAAAAACATGACAGCACAAGATTTTGTGCAATTTGCAAAACTAGATCACATAATACTGAACAATGCTGGTACAATTCAAGAACTAATCCCAATATTGTAAACCATACAGTCCCTATAATACAAGAGAGTGAAAATGCAGGGGTTAGAAACGTAAGATCAGACGAAAATAGATCTAGTTATACAAATTATGGAAATTTCGATAGGGGTACTAGAAATTATTTCAGAAGAAGTTCACATAGAAATTTTAGACAAAGGGGTACAAACCGCCCTGCTATAACGTTTCCAAGGCAGTCGGGAAACTAAATGAGGGGTTTACCAAGAGTAAAAATAATAATAACATAGTCCCTCGTAAATCCCTTAACATATCCAGGGGACTAAAAATGCATCAAAATAGCGATAAAAAATATGAGAATCAAACAGACAAGGAATTAGACAGAAATTATTATGAAAAATATTATAAAGTAGAGAGGCAGAGAAGCGAGAAAGATAACAATTCACGCAGGTATAATAAAAACAAAAAGAAATCAAATGTAATTCATACACCAGATCGATATCTGTGCACAAAAAGTTGGAAAAACACACAAGAGATTAAATATTTGACAAATATTGATCAAAATGATATAGGTAACCTACCCATCTTAGATTTGAATATAAATGGGGTACCTACACGAAATTTAATCGATACAGGCGCAACTTTAAATGCAATGTGTCCCAAAATATTTCAAAAAATCAAAGAAACAGGGATAAAAATTCAGTATTTGTCAAATAATGTAAACATACACACATTAAACAATCAGAGAATTAATTTCAAAAAATGCATTAAAATTACATTTAAAATTAAAGGGAAATTCGTGACAGGTGTATTTTATATATTGAACTTTAATTTTGATAAGACGTATAATGTAATATTAGGTTATGACTTTCTAAAAAGAAACAAAATGATAGTAGATTGTAAGGCAGGACATGTACTATTTAAAAACATGAAATTGGAATTAAATAAAACTCCAAACAACCAAGAAACTCCAAATCATATAAATACCATGTCAATAGAAACAAATACACACACATCACAGATGGAGGACAAAATACAATTCCCGCAGTCAGGAGTGCATGATCAGGAACAGGAAGAAAATAGAAAAATTTATGGGTATTTTAAATGCTCAAAAGATCAGACAAAGTCAAAAAAACAATGAAAATGAACTAATAAATTGGGAGGCATCTTCTAGTAAACAAGTGATAGAATTAAATGAGAAAAATGAAGAAAACATTATAAGGCAGGATACGTTAAATCAAAATTATCACTTTGCAAGACTAATAAGAAAAATGGATGTTGCACCGAAACAAACAGTTTGGGCGGAAATAAAAGTTCCTAGAATATACCAACACGAAACAATATTCCTTGAACCACAGAGAAATAATTCGGGTACAAACATAAATTGCTCTATACATAAAATAGATAATGAAAATAAACTAAAAGTTCAAATTTCAAATACAAAGGACCACAAAATTACTTTGAATAAAAATATGAAACTGGCGAAAGTTACACAACAATTCATAATAACGGACAAAACAAAACCAAAGAGAGAAATTATTAACAATTTAAATTTGGTAGATGTTAAACAAATGAGAAAAGCTGACTTAAAAAAGGAAGATTTTAATCTAAGTCATTTAGATTCAGTAACACAAAAAGAAATGCATGAAATATTAATGAAAAATTATGCGGCATTTTCCAAAAATTACAAGACACTAGGGCAAACATCATTAGTTACACCAATATTTAAATTAGCTCATAATTACCCCCATTCAATTAAAACCGTATAAATTGGCTTATAATATGAAAGATGTTGCGAAAGAGGAGATAAATAAATTATTAGAGGCAAAAATTATTGAACCAACAAACTCTCATTATGCAGCCCCCGTAATTTTCGTAAAGAAAAAATGTAACTCAAAAACAAATGATCCAAAACACATTAAAGTGAGAGCAGCAGTAGATTACAGGGTCCTTAATGAAATCATAGAAGTTTCACCACATCCCATCCCAGATGCGAAAGAAATAATTCAGAGACTTAGTGGCAAAAAATACTATACTGTGATGGACTTTCACTCGGCATTCTTCCAAATTAATTTAAAAGAAGAAGACCGAGAAAAATGAGCATTCATTACGGAATTTGGTTGCTATCAGCCAACCAGATTAAATTTTGGTAATAAAATATCAACTATGACATTTGCTAAACTTATGGATAAGATTTTAGGTCACATAGACAAAAATAAAATAGGGTACATCATCGATGACATTATTTTAGGAACAGACTCAATAGAAGATATGAAAAAATTAATGCAGGAAGTTTTAGACATTTTAATAAAAAACAATCTAACTATTTACCCGCAAAAGATGCAAATATGTAAAAATGAGATAGAGTTCTTAGGGTATAAAATCAATGAACATGGTTATTCACCTTCGGAGGGAAATTTAAACAAAGTAAAAAAATTAATGAGACCAAACAATAAAAAAGGTATCTTACAACTGTTAGGGTTTTCGAACTATTTCAGAACATTGATAAAAAATTACAACGACATAATAGATCCATTATCACAACTTACAAGAAAAGACATAAAATTTAAATGGGGTGAAGAACAATATAAATGTTGTAATTAAAATTACACATTTAGAAGTGCTGCTTGTAAAATTGAAGGAGAAGAAAAAAAATGAGATAGGGATCTCTGAGACTAGCTGGCTGCCCAGTGACATTATAGAACAAAGATGGAAAGAGGAAAATATATAGGACTCATAAAACTTGAATGGAGCATCGCAAAAACAACTCCAGGCTAGGGAACGACAGGCCACCCGCACGCCGCACACACAGACTCTCCCTTCAGCCCTCGACTTAAGAAGAGCATTTTTTTTAGAAGTGCGAGGACGGCTTCGGGTCAACTTTTCGGCGAGACAGTGATGGAATCTCCCGGTGGTTTTAGAGATATCCGACTTCCTCCCGCATCTACTGCCCTTGAATTTTAATCTCAAGATATGAAAAATAGGAGCAACCCGAAGAGCCCAAAACACCTATGATTCATCTTTGAAAAGAATCTATCGAATGGAGCCTCCAAGTGTATTCCTATTCCAGGATCTCTAAGTGCCCTAGAATTGTTAAATAGAAGTCCTCTATGATTTGCTTGAGGAAAGAAGTAGAAATATCCCACTGCCGTTTACGATGGAATAACCTCTATAATGCTCATCTGGGTGAGTCAAATTTTAATAGTCTAAGAAAAAAGAAAATATTTAATTGTATCTATCCCCATTTATTCTATTATTTAGTCATGTCTGAGTACTATCTAAAGTAATGTTGAATAAAATTAAACTTGAATTGAATAAAATATTAGTTTTGTATAAGAGACCAAAATATTTAATAAAATGCATTATTAATGAAATTCTTTGTATATCTATTAATTAAGGAATTATTTATTTTGGAAAATTTATTTTAATTTGAAGTTATATCATTAATAAATAGATAAGTTTCATGACCCATTAAAAATAGTTACAGAACTTGGGTATAATTTAAATGAAGAGAACGCAATGTACTATACAGTTTGGAGAATGCCTTAGATTAACAATTTCTCTCCAACACTGTAAATCAACAAAAAAGCGATTTGGTGCCGTGACCAGGATAAATCGCTTTTTTGTTGATTTACAGTGTTGGAGAGAAATTGTTAATCTAAGGCATTCTCCAAACTGTATAGTACATTGCGTTCTCTTCATTTAAATTATACCCAAGTTCTGTAACTATTTTTAATGGGTCATAAAACTTATCTATTTATTAAGGATATAACTTCAAATTAAAATAAATTTTCCAAAATAAATAATTCCTTAATTAATAGATATACAAAGAATTTCATTAATAATGCATTTTATTAAATATTTTGGTCTCTTATACAAAACTAATTTTTTATTCAATTCAAGTTTAATTTTATTCAACATTACTTTAGGTAGTACTCAGACATGACTAAATAATAGAATAAATGGGGATAGATACAATTAAATATTTTCTTTTTTCTTAGACTATTAAAATTTGACTCACCCAGATGAGCATTATAGAGGTTATTCCATCGTAAACGGCAGTGGGATATTTCTACTTCTTTCCTCAAGCAAATCATAGAGGACTTCTATTTAACAATTCTAGGGCACTTAGAGATCCTGGAATAGGAATACACTTGGAGGCTCCATTCGATAGATTCTTTTCAAAGATGAATCATACGTGTTTTGGGCTCTTCGGGTTGCTCCTATTTTTCATATCTTGAGATTAAAATTCAAGGGCAGTAGATGCGGGAGGAAGTCGGATATCTCTTAAACCACCGGGAGATTCCATCACTGTCTCGCCGAAAAGTTGACCCGAAGCCGTCCTCACACTTCTAAAAAAAATGCTTTTCTTAAGTCGAGGGCTGAAGGGAGAGTCTGTGTGTGCGGCGTGCGGGTGGCCTGTCGTTCCCTAGCCTGGAGTTGTTTTTGCGATGCTCCATTCAAGTTTTATGAGTCCTATATATTTTCCTCTTTCCATCTTTGTTCTATAATGTCACTGGGCAGCCAGCTAATCTAAGAGATCCCTATCTCATTTTTTTTTCTTCTCCTTCAATTTTACAAGCAGCACTTCTAAATGTGTAATTTTAATTACAACATAGGAAAATTTTAATTAAAAAATACATTAAATTAAATGTAAAATTAAATTAAACATATAATTTTTGAAAAACTGCATAGGATATACTTTTCGTTCAACAGCATGGTAATTTGGCGCAGAATTTATGACTCTATTTGTTAAAAAGTCTCTACCTACTAAACAGATGGTTTGAAAAGGAAAGATTTATTTTTACAAATGAGATATGATTCCCCGCAACCACATTTACACGCATATACAGAATGTTTTTTAGATATTTTCAAAACTATCTTTACGTATATCTTTATATAAATTTAAAAGAGTTTATATATATATTGTTACGAATTTGGGAATATTAGTAGTTATTTTTGTGAGATTTCATTCAGAGAGAGACTTTGTCAGGTTACAAAATGTTAATTTTCTGCATTTTTAGCTTGATTTTGCGTTAAAAAAGCGCATTGCCTATTAAAAACAGGTTAAAAAATTTCACCAAGGCAGGCAATGGTATTGGCATCAAATTTGGCGATTTTTTCTCTCCTTGGTGACTTTTTTGGCGACCTTGGCGAGAAAACCCTTATTATCAATATCTCGAATATCTAAGATCTAACTCCATTTGAGACGTTATCAGAAAATTCTTTGTTTATAGAAGGCTATAAAAGGAATCCCTATCCGGTCATTATGGTCAGTTTCCTTGCCAAGCGGCTTACTGTTAAAAGCTCCTGACTGAGTCTCTTGCTACTTTTTAATTACAGCCTATTGTTGTGTGTTAATACTATGATACAGTTCATACTGTGAATTTGGTGTTGTCAACTGCTATTTAAGCTGCGTTTTCTGGTGAAAGCGAACTGATGCTTAGTTTACAGACCTTAATCTTCTGGAAAATTCTGTAAATAAATTTTTAAACCTCTGCAAGATTCGTCTTTCATTCACAGACATTTCATGAACCATGAATACGCAGAAATACATACATACATATATACATACATGCATATATATTATGTATATTTATATTGTATGTTATTATATTTTATGTATATTTATATTGTATGTATTATATATTATTTATATTATATTATACATAATATATATATATGCATACATATGCATGCTAGATGTACAAATATGCTTACCTATGAATCAGATAGTGTCTTTCTATGCATTAAAAATTAAAATGTATTATGTTTTAAGTTTCAGGACTTATATTATATATAAATTAAATTTTTCGAATGAACAAAATACAGTAGAACCTCGATCCATCGTTTTACAGGGGTGTATGAAAAAAAAAAAAAAAAAAAAAAAAAACGATGAAAGCGGGAAAACGACGAATGCGGGTAATAGCGAAAACAAGAAAAAAATAATGTTTATGGATTAATACACACAATGTATAGAGTATACTACTAATAAAAACTAATTTGTTACTTTCCAAACTGTCAAAGAAATAATCAGGTCATCACTGTTGTAGAACGTAAAGTAAAATTTATTAATAGAAATCAAAAATTTTATGTTGAGTTTTTTGTTATTTTTATAAATTAAATAGGGTTTCTTCGAGATTTGCAGCATTTTCTGGTTCTTTTCCGTAATTTCATGTACTTATATAAAAGTTCGTGCATTTTTAAACGCCATGATTGAGTCATCAGCGGGAAAATTATCCACTCTTTCTTTGCCATTATTTTCCTTTTTTTGAAATCACACATTTCTTCTATGCTTTAGGATACCGCCTGTCACAACGTCTTGATTAATACAAATATTATCACTAAATTTTGCACCAGATGCATCGCCTTCTACACGCAACCAATCTTTATCTGCATTATCATCATCATCATCATCATCATTTTCTTGCCCTTTTGTTTGATATTCTTCATCATTTTTTTGCCCGTAACCGCATTTCAGGAAACAATTTTCTGGATTACTAAAGAGGTTACTTCCTGCCATGCTGAAATTACAAGATGAATAGATGGTCCGGAGACATGGCATCACAATTTTAATTCTCCATGGAAATGGGGATATGAGTTATTTTAGGATAAAAGAAGTAATTCCAGTTTGTATGCCATATGGAACAGTTTGACCTAGAAGAGACAATTTTTACAAGGTCAGGAGAAAACTTTCACAACGATGAATGCGGAAAAACGACTTTTTGAAGCACGATAGATGCGGGTTTCGTTAAAATTATTTAAATACAATTTGTGCAGGGACCACAGAAATAAAACGATCAATGCGGGAAAACGATGGATGCGGGAACGATAGATTGGGGTTTCACTGTAGTCGTTTTTACTGTTAGATACATTTCCCTACAAACACACTTATTCACAGTTCATACTAAAGATATCCCTTTCATCCAAATTACATTCTAAGGATGTCTATTTCATCCACAAGTTGTCCTATAAATGTCTTGGAAAGAAGATGTGTCTGTAAGGATGTTTTCTTTAATTTTAAATAAAAATTGAAAGATGGTATCTTTTAATATTCAAAACTTACAGTAAATTTAAGCTTAAATATTTATTTTCTGTACATTTATTAAACAAAAAATAGTAGTTTTTAATGTTACCTCACTGTTGCTTTCATGTACTACCAAATTAATATACTAAATAAATATATGAAAAAAATTTCTTAGGAGTCTTTTAATTTGTAATTTTATTTTCCTATTCTCTGAGCTTTCTTCAGACGAAAAATGATACAATAAACAATAACATTCAATTCTATACCAAAATTTAAGTTAACCGGAAAAAAATAAATCTTTTCAAGTTATATTTAAAAAATTTAAAATCCATATTTAGTCTAGAAACTTCTAAAAGAGCCGTTTTAAATATAAAAGCCAAAACTATATTTCAAGCTGGCACACTTTCAATGTGACTCCAGCAAACTTACTCCATAAAATCTTGTTTGCATACTTTTCTCTCTTATCTTTAAATTCCATGCTCCCATTTATAGCGTCTACAATGTAACTAGCACTAAACATAAATATTACTATGCACAGATCTATTTCTCATCAATGAGAGAGAAAGTAATTTAAAAAGCCTTATTTTTGATATCACAGGCTCTCGATTTGCAAGAAGAATCATTATTTAAGCTTTAAGCTACATTAAAGATAAAAGCGTAAGATAAAAGCTACGGTAATATATACAAAAGAGATTTTGTGTTCTGTATAGGTTTTATTTTAAAATACAAAAAAAGATATTTTTTATTTTACTATAAAATAACAGTTGGTTTAACGATCTCTTTAATAAGTTGTAATAGTTTTTATTCAAAGCAGTATTTAAAGAACCATTTAAAGTAAAATTTAAAGTTCTATTAATTCGAGAATAATGAAACAGTTTTATGCCAATTACGACTTTTTACTTTCTTTTAACCATATGGTAGCGAAAGTATTGTCTTTGGGTCAAATTTTCGAAATTGAGTTTTTGTTATATTTAAACGTTTTGAGGTCCTCTGAATCCAAAATCCTGTTTTTAGCGGTTGGTCTGTGCGTCTGTCTGTATCTTTTTTTTTGTGTGTGTCTATCTGTTATCAGCATATCTAAAGAACAAATGATCGCAGAAAGTCCATACTTGGTATTCTAAATGTGTGTCATATAGGGGTGCTACACTAAACTGTTCGTTGAGATCAAGCAAATAGTTCGTGTACAGTGACACCCAAGATAATTCAAATACATTACGTATATGGGGGAAATTATACTTATATAAAATTCGTGCATTTTTAAACGCCATAATTGAGTCATCGGCGGGAAAATTATCCACTCTTTCTTTGCCATTATTTTCCTCTTTTGAAATCACACATTTCTTCTATGCTTTAGGATTCCGCCTGTCACAACGTCTTGATTAATACAAATATTATCGCTAAATTTTGTACCAGATGCATCGCTTGCTACACGTAACCAATCTTTATCTGCATTATCAGCATCATCATCATCATCACCATCATCATTTTCTTGCCCTTCTGTTTGATATTCTTCATCATTTTTTTGCCCGTAACCGCATTTCAGGAAACAATTTTCTGGATTACTAAAGAGGTTACTTCCTGCCATGCTGAAATTACAAGATGAATAGATGGTCCGCAGACATGGCATCACAATTTTAATTCTCCATGGAAATGGGGAAATGAGTTATTTTAGGATGAAAGAAGTAATTCCAGTTTGTATACCATATAGAACAGTTTGACCTAGAGTAGACAATTTTTACAAGGTCAGGAGAAAACTTTCACAACGATGAATGAGGGAAAACGACTTTTTGAAGCACGATAAATGCGGGTTTCGTTAACATTATTTAAATAAAATTTGTGCAAGGACCATAGAAATAAAATGATCAATGCGGAAACGATAGATCGGGGTTTCACTGTAGTCGTTTTTACTGTTAGATACATTTCCCTACAAACACACTTATCCACAGTTCATCCTAAAGATATCTCTTTCATCCACATTACATTCTAAGGATGTCTATTTCATCCTCAAGTTGTCCTATAAATGTCCTGGAAAGAAGATGTGTCTGTAAGGATGTTTTCTTTGGTTGTAAATAAAAATTGAAAGATATCTTTTAATATTTAAAACTTACAGTAAATTTAAGCTGAAATATTTATTTTCTGTACATTTAATAAACAAAAAATAGTAGTTTTTAATGTTACCTTACTGTTGCTTTGATGTAGTACCAAATGAATATGCTAAATAAATATACTTAAAAAAATTTCTTAGGAGTCTTTTAATTTGTAATTTTATTTTCCTATTCTCTGAGCTTTCTTCAGACGAAAATTGATACAATATTTACATTTTCTATAAACAATAACGTTCAATTCAATACCAAAATTGAAGTTAACTGAAAAAAAATAAATCTTTTCAAGTTATATTTAAAAAATTTAAAATCCGTATTTAGTCTAGAAACTTCTAAGAGAATCGTTTTAAAGTATAAAAGCCAAAACTATATTTCAAGCTGGCACACTTTCAATGTGACTCCAGCAAACTTATTCCATAAAATCTTGTTTGCATACTTCTCTCTCTTATCTTTAAATTCCATGGTCCCATTCATAGCATCTACAATGTAACTAGCACTAAACATAAATATTACTATGCACAGATTTATTTCTCATCAATGAGAGGGAAAGTAATTTCAAAAGCCTTATTTTTGATATCACAGGCTCTCGATTTGCAAGAAGAATCATTATTTAAGCTTTAAGCTACATTAAAGATAAAAGAGTACGATAGAAGCTACGGTAATATATACAAAAGAGATTTTGAGTTCTGTATAAGTTTTATTTTAAAATACAAAAAAAGATATTTTTTATATTGCAAAAAAAAAAAAATAATAATAATAATAATAACAGTTGTTTTAACGATCTAATTTAATAAGTTGTAATAGTTTACATTCAAACTAGTATTTAAAGAACCATTTAAAGTAAAATTTAAAGTTGTATTAATTCGATAATAAGAATAATAAAACACATAATTGTTTTCTGCCATTTATAACTTACTTTCTCTTATTCATGCATATGGTAGCGAAAGTATTGTGTGTGGGTCAAATTTTCGAAATTGAGTTTTTGTTATATTTAAACGTTTTGATGTCCTCTAAATCCAAAATCCTGTTTTTAGCGGTTGGTCTGTGTGTCTGTCTGTATCTTTCTCTTTGTGTGTGTCTATCTGTTACCAGCATATCTGAAGAACAAATGATCGCAGAAAGTCCATACTTGGTATTCTAAATGTGTGTCATATAGGGGTGCTACACTAAACTGTTTGTTGAGATCAAGCAAATAGTTCGTGTACAGTGATACCCAAGATAATTGAAATACATTACGTATATGGGGGAAATTATACTTATATAAAATTCGTGCATTTTTAAACGCCATAATTGAGTCATCGGCGGGAAAATTATCCACTCTTTCTTTGCCATTATTTTCCTCTTTTGAAATCACACATTTCTTCTATGCTTTAGGATTCCGCCTGTCACAACGTCTTGATTAATACAAATATTATCGCTAAATTTTGTACCAGATGCATCGCTTGCTACACGTAACCAATCTTTATCTGCATTATCAGCATCATCATCATCATCACCATCATCATTTTCTTGCCCTTCTGTTTGATATTCTTCATCATTTTTTTGCCCGTAACCGCATTTCAGGAAACAATTTTCTGGATTACTAAAGAGGTTACTTCCTGCCATGCTGAAATTACAAGATGAATAGATGGTCCGCAGACATGGCATCACAATTTTAATTCTCCATGGAAATGGGGAAATGAGTTATTTTAGGATGAAAGAAGTAATTCCAGTTTGTATACCATATAGAACAGTTTGACCTAGAGTAGACAATTTTTACAAGGTCAGGAGAAAACTTTCACAACGATGAATGAGGGAAAACGACTTTTTGAAGCACGATAAATGCGGGTTTCGTTAACATTATTTAAATAAAATTTGTGCAAGGACCATAGAAATAAAATGATCAATGCGGAAACGATAGATCGGGGTTTCACTGTAGTCGTTTTTACTGTTAGATACATTTCCCTACAAACACACTTATCCACAGTTCATCCTAAAGATATCTCTTTCATCCACATTGCATTCTAAGGATGTCTATTTCATCCTCAAGTTGTCCTATAAATGTCCTGGAAAGAAGATGTGTCTGTAAGGATGTTTTCTTTGGTTGTAAATAAAAATTGAAAGATGATATCTTTTAATATTTAAAACTTACAGTAAATTTAAGCTGAAATATTTATTTTCTGTACATTTAATAAACAAAAAATAGTAGTTTTTAATGTTACCTTACTGTTGCTTTGATGTAGTACCAAATGAATATGCTAAATAAATATACTTAAAAAAATTTCTTAGGAGTCTTTTAATTTGTAATTTTATTTTCCTATTCTCTGAGCTTTCTTCAGACGAAAATTGATACAATATTTACATTTTCTATAAACAATAACGTTCAATTCAATACCAAAATTGAAGTTAACTGAAAAAAAATAAATCTTTTCAAGTTATATTTAAAAAATTTAAAATCCGTATTTAGTCTAGAAACTTCTAAGAGAATCGTTTTAAAGTATAAAAGCCAAAACTATATTTCAAGCTGGCACACTTTCAATGTGACTCCAGCAAACTTATTCCATAAAATCTTGTTTGCATACTTCTCTCTCTTATCTTTAAATTCCATGGTCCCATTCATAGCATCTACAATGTAACTAGCACTAAACATAAATATTACTATGCACAGATTTATTTCTCATCAATGAGAGGGAAAGTAATTTCAAAAGCCTTATTTTTGATATCACAGGCTCTCGATTTGCAAGAAGAATCATTATTTAAGCTTTAAGCTACATTAAAGATAAAAGAGTACGATAGAAGCTACGGTAATATATACAAAAGAGATTTTGAGTTCTGTATAAGTTTTATTTTAAAATACAAAAAAAGATATTTTTATATTGCAAAAAAAAAAAAATAATAATAATAATAACAGTTGTTTTAACGATCTAATTTAATAAGTTGTAATAGTTTACATTCAAACTAGTATTTAAAGAACCATTTAAAGTAAAATTTAAAGTTGTATTAATTCGATAATAAGAATAATAAAACACATAATTGTTTTCTGCCATTTATAACTTTTTACTTTCTCTTATTCATGCATATGGTAGCGAAAGTATTGTGTGTGGGTCAAATTTTCGAAATTGAGTTTTTGTTATATTTAAACGTTTTGATGTCCTCTAAATCCAAAATCCTGTTTTTAGCGGTTGTTCTGTGTGTCTGTCTGTCTGTCTCTTTCTCTGTGTGTGTGTCTATCTGTTATCAGCATATCTGAAGAACAAATGATCGCAGAAAGTCTAAACTTAGTATTCTAAATGTGTGTCATATAGTGGTGCTACACTAAATGGTTCGTTGAGATCAAGCAAATTGCTCGTGTACAGTGACACCCAAGACAATTCAAATAGATTACGTCTATGGGGGAAATTACAGGTAAATAAAGTTTAAGATCTATAGACTGCACTAAACCAAATGTAACAAACATATATTTTTTATATGCGTAAAAACGTGTTTCATGTAGAATATTGTATGGAAATCTTTCACTGTTCGTTTACAAGGCTACACTAAAGATAACACTTGAAAATTGATTGTAATGCATTTCAGGTTGTGCCGTGTGTTATTAATATAGGATTATGTTTATATGCACCATGTAGTGTGTACATAACCTTCATAAGATATACGGGGATGCCAATATATAAGCAATAATTATTTTTTATTATTATTATTGTTAGTGGAAGTGCTTTACTATAATATTTTACCATGTCCAGGAAAGCTGTTCGGAAATTGAAATTAATTCCTTATAGCCCTATGTTAAATAACGTATTTTTTTAAGCTAAATAATCATTGTTTGTTTGTTTTTGTATATTAACGCGTTTTGAGACTTCCTTAATACCGATGTGAAGTTTGTAACGTTTGAACTTTGTCTGTGTCTCTTAAAATAAATTAAAAACAAATAATTTCAGGCGGTCTAAATATTATATTTTGAAATTAATATGTTTGTTGCTGAAAAAGTTTGATCAAGTTTGCTGAGTTTCAAGAAATGTTGCGCGTGATTGTAGTCTGAATAATTTTAAATGAACTTTTGAATTAACATATTTGAATTCTATATAAATGTAGGTACAATAATTAAATGGGGCGTAAGGGTGGTGGTAGCCCCCTCCCCCACCACCTCTTACAGAATTATTTGTCAAATAAAGCTGTTCCGAAGCCTAATTTAAATTGTTTTAACATAGGTTTACATAACAGTACTCATTATCTCACCCCTTATTTTCCAATCTGTATTTATAGTATTAAATATTAGGGTAAGAGAAAGTCGTGTGAACACATGTATTGTGTGTTCGCACGACATGTGTGTTCACACGACAGTGTTCACAGTTACGTGAACACACTGTAAACACATGTATTCACAGTGTTATCAGTGAACACATGTAATTCCACATGACCACCCAAAGCTACACCAGTCAGTAGTGACACAACAGATTATTTTTAATGATCCCTCCTCCCCTAACAGTGCTAATAAAAATTCAAAATTGTTAATTAAGATTGTTGAATACTATTTTTAATCTTCAATAATGGTTTGATAAATTTTGTATGAATAAATGTTACATGAATTAATGCCGTATGGTTGTTATACGAATACAGTCGTAAGGATATTATATGCATGAATATCATGTAAATACTATAGAAATGGATGTTGTATATATATTTTTAGGTATAAATTTTTGTATAAATAAATATTGTTTGAATGAATGTTAAGAGGAAAAATAATGCTGTGTATGGTGTTTTTTCAGAAAAGATTATTTTATTAGATTTGTGAACTAGTTGAGAAAGTCATACTTGGTGTAAATCATGGGGCAACTCAGATGCATAGTAAAAAAAAAAGTCCTATTTGCTGCCAGAAATTCTCTGTAATTTGAGAAAATACGCGTAATTTACGAAAAAATTACGTTGTTAGAACTTATTTTCTGTAATTACGAAAACTCTCTAGCAGCAAATAGGACATATTTTTTACGGTGTAGGCTTTAACCAGGAGTCAATATATTTCACTATTCACAGTGCCTCCAGTGAATACCTGTAAGTCTATAGGACCATCCAAAGATACACCAGTGAGTAGTTTTCTGACTATGGGGTCTAAAAGTTGTTATTTTAGATTATAAGTGGAAAATTTGTGCTATAGTGTTTGTAATATGCATAAAACAAAATGTACTTTGCATTTTCAACCTATATAAAAACTGTTTTCATTGAACAATGACTGTGATATTTACACTCAGTTTGTCAGGTAAAGCATCATATGTTATATTCTTTTACGTGTATCAAAGCATTTCGATCTGTTAAAAGTTTGTATCGAAGTTCTATGTTCATTATAAACTTTAGGCGGGAAATTATGCATAACGAAGTTATTGGAACGTTTCCAATGAAGCTTGAAGGAAGCCTCAAGCTGTCTGAAGTGTAGTGATATGAAGAAAATTAAACAGCAGTTGTTGAACAAGCAACAAAAAATGCACCTGGTAACAGGACTATGCTTGCAATATCGGGATTTAGACATTATTTAACTGTGTGGATTGTAGGTATTATATTAAAATTGTAGGTATTATATTAAAATCGTCCGATTAAAGTTACACCACAGACAAAAAACAAATACGTTTAGTTTTATGCAAATTGCATGCCATCGGTGCTTTATCAACACAAAACCATTTTCTTACCTATCAGTTAAATCATTTTCTTTTTTCTTTTTCTTTTTCTTTCTTTCTTCCTTTTTCTTTTCTTTTCTCTCTCTCTCTCTATTTTTTTCTAAATCAAAATCGTTACTTGATATACTGGTCATCTAAAATACATTATGATCCAGCTAGTAGTTTTTGCATAGGTACTACCTAAACACTTTATGTTTAGTTTACGCCATACAGAATATTTTAAAATATTTTATAAATGACAGATTTGAAAATTATCTTTATGATATTATTATAACATAAAAAAAAAAAAAAAAAAAAAAAAGCACTGTTCTTTAATTGCATTTCTTTGCATACAAGTAAATAAAGAATAGGGAATTTTATAAGAAATAAAAATTATAGTACTGAAAAACATTTCTGTAGTCTATTTTTAAATAAATATATGTGCATTAGAGTTTGAAATAAAATCCCCATATGTACTTGAAAACCAATGTAGTGTTTACTGAATAGTAAATCTCATGTTCAAGTTATATATGCATAAAGAATGGTAAGAAAGATTCGCTTGCTTTTAAATAATTTCTTTTTATATGGAATTAAAATGAATGGTTTTACACAAAAAACACATTCAAACGAAAGTTATGAATTTATTCAATTCGTAGATAAGTAAAAATATATAAATATTTATCTAAAATATTTATTTAAACATACGTTAAATGTATATTTAAATATATTTTTAATGATTAGTAGAAAAGAATTTTCGTTATTCTTTCATAATTTTAATTTAACAAATTTAAGATATGTGCATTTACGATAGCTTATCGTTGGATAAAAGTCTTAAAATAATTTAAACCTTTTGAAAATAATACATTGGAATTTTGGAAACGATTTGTATTAAGAAGTGGTATTTTCTGCAGTTTTTACTGCCAAGTTATGCTGCTCTACTTTGTAGAATGTTATATAAGAGCAGCTGGCTTTTAACTGAAAGATTGCGGATTCTATCCTCGAACCGGCTGAGGACTTCGTGTACGCTTTTGGGGACTGGTCGAGGTTAAATTTGTCATGGTCATAAAATCCTCAAAGTTCCTATCAAAATTAAACCTCTGGAGGTGTTGGATCATGGGATTACTCGGACCTTATCTGGATCAAAATTTTAGTGCTTGTTGTTTGTTAGTGCTTCCATGTTTCTCTAGTCTCTCGAGTTAAGTCGAGTTAAGTATTCCACCGTTTTTGGTGCTTCTCTAAGACAGAAGACGCACCCCTGCCGCCTTAAATTCGGATAGTTTCAATATTGGCGCTCAGAATTTCCGATTGGCATAAGTAACAACAAAAACAACAAAAAACAACAAAATATTGTTTAAAATTATTATTTTGCTATGTATTACATAATTTTATCCCTTAAAAAAATTTCACAAAAACAGAGAATTTTTTTTAAGAACATTTAAAAATTAATTACATGAGATTTTATATCTTTATTTATCGCCTAAATGAACTTTTATATTTTATGAATCGAACCTATATTGTTGTGATTGTTCTATGTGCCCTTAGATCCAGTAGATAGAAAATCCCAATCTACAAAGTTTTGGATATTTATTTGTAGGTTAAAAGCAATTGTATTCACGAATATTTGGTGGTATGTAACCTTAATCACTTTTGTACTCATACTGAAGGGTCTAGGGATTTTCACCATCCTCATTCATTTTGATCTGCTTGCTTGGGTGATATGCATGTCACATGATCAGTTGGTAAGGATATTTAATTGCAGTTGGGAATAAGCAGATTTATTCTGTCGATTTTCAATTTCTACTTATCCAAATAACTGTGGCAGAGCTCAGAATGTAATGTTCCGAAGGTTTGGATCAACAGGTACTCACTAAATTTTGATATGAATAACTAAAGAAAATTAGTATTACCAGTAGCCAACATGTTCTGCTCTCAAAGCCGTTAAACGGGAAGTTCCAGGATTGTTTCTATGTTGCAATCGTCGACTTTGTAATTTGGAGATTTCCATGGCTCTCTTTGAAATTCTCATGAATATAGGATACAGCATATTAAGGAGACCCTCTTTCCCCAACGAACTTAAACCAGGTTTAGAGCCCACATCGGCTTTAACCTGTACATCACTTCGCCATCCAACTTAAATAGAAAAAATATGATTGTACCACTAATAGATGATACGGTGTCAGAGGATCAATAGTCATGAATGAAAATTAACGTCAAAAGCTGTTTTATTTAGTGAACGAAAATCGACTGGCCCAAAGATTCGAATAAAAGATGAATACGATATAAGTTATAAAAGAGTTTCGAAACATAAAGTTAAGCAGTTTTTTGTGTATCACTCTTACGTGTTACTGTAAACAGTAAACAACGCATCCAGGCACTTACGCCCGCAGTGCGCTTGAAAGCCTCTTGATTGGATAATAGAAAAGTATAGTTAATGGGTTCGACAAATTACATTTTGTAACGGGCTGTGTTAGAGAACACCTTCTTTCATGGAACAATTTCACAATGCATGAACCACGGGACATAAACAGTTTGATGGTAGGGGTGTTATAGATTGTTTCATGACATCAAGGGCGTTTCAGAGGTAGTGCACACCATGAAATGTGTAGAATATTACAATATTACCATAGCTGCCAATATTTTAATTTATTCCGGAGTATTTTTAGCCCCGCCTTTGTTTCGCACCACTTTATTTATAGAAAAATTTTCTTTAATATGTAATTTCGATAAAATAAGAAAAAATTACTTTTAAAAAATAAGTGGTACGAATTAGAGGCGGGGCTAAAATTACTCCGGAATAAATTAAAATATTGGCAGCTATGTATTACAGCGGACTGTTTGAATTATTAAAAACGGTCTGTCCGCCGTACCGAGAATAATTTTGTCTGTTTTGTTTTGGAGGTTTGCGGAAATTTTGTACTCAGCAAGTCTAACTTTTCTGCAACCTATTTGGTTATACAGTCGTTCAACAGGACAAAGGTACTGAGCAACTTATATGAAAACCCCAAACAAATATCATGTAATTTCAAAATGTTACAAGAGATAGAATAAACAGAATTTAACTTCTCTGAAAAACGAAATATTAGGTAGTTTTATCAATATTTATTTATAATCAGCGAAAGCACTGTAATATCATTGGGCATTGATTGAATCAAAAGAAAAATGTGAGTAAAACCCTTACATAGCTGCCAATATTTTAATTTATTCCGGAGTACTTTTAGCCCCGCCTTTATTTCGTACCACTTTATTTATAGAAAACTTTTCTTCAATACGTAACATAGATAAAATAAGAAAAAATTACTTTTAAAAAATAAGTGGTACGAATTAGAGGCGGGGCTAAAATTACTCCGGAATAAATTAAAATATTGGCAGCTATGCCCTTATAGCTTAGCTTTTATTTTGAGAGAACTGAACTTTTGTTCATTCTAGTTCTCGTAACGTTTTGAATTTACATGATATTTGTTTGGAGTTTTCATGTAAGTTATTCAATACCTTTGGTTATTAAATTATGCAAATGAAATCTTTATAAAGCTTATGCATGCGTAGTTAAAAATTATTTATTAAAAGTGCTCGTATTTCGTAAAATATTTAACATTTTTTCATTCTGATTTCTATATACTATGTCTAATGTAGTATGCAATATTTCTTGAAAATGGCCTTGAACTGGGTCTAATACCCTACGTGTTATAATTTTAAATGTGGAATTTTTTTTGCAATTTTTTAAAGAAACTGTTATATCTCCATGAATATATGTGGTAGCCGCATAAAATTTTATAGAGATAATGATAAAAGTTATCATAATCACATGCTACAGCAAAAATGCATTTAAACTTCTACCTTTTATAGGTTGATCCAAAACATTTTGATTTTTGTTTAATTTTTTACTGATCCCCTTTTCCTTTTCATGACACAACTTTACTGAAAGATATGAGATATAACATGCTCTTTACAATACCAAAGTTTCAAGGTGATTCCTAATGAACTTTTCATTATATTTGACAAAACGTAAAAAAGCAAAAATGTTTACATTATTTTGTCACCCATCTGCATATCTTGCGATATATCCCTGGAAACGTCTCTTTAAGACAATGAATTTGATATAAATAGTTTTGTTCCGAGGTATTTATTAAAGGAGATACCTAAGTATAAAATTCACATTTCAAAACTTTAAAAAATTATTTATCTCTTTTTACAAAATAAAAAGATATAAATGAAAACCATTATGTGATTCGCAACATTCAGTTTTGTCTATTGTTACTCGGTTTCTTCTGTGATTATTCGCTTTTTCAGTTATTAGGTTTCTTTTGTTATTCGTTTTATACAGGGTCCGCCAAAAATCTCACACTCCCTTCCTATCTTGGAAATGCGTCGGAATTTTCAAAAATGGCAGTGTAGATTGACAGCATTTTCCATGAGACATATTTCATCTTTATCATTTTTATTCTTCTCCTGAAATCAATTTTCTCATATTAGAGTGTTCTTTTTTCTATGGGAAAATAAAAATTGAATATACAGTCTGTAACAAAAGTCTCCGAACACTAGCGAAAATTCCTATGTAAAAAAGGTACATTTACTACAGTTTTGTTAAACAAATCCTTGTCGAATCCTGTTTTTAGACTGACTAAGAACAGGATTCAACAAGGATTTATTTAACAAAACTGTATTAAGTGTGCTTTTTTACATAGGAATTTTCGCTAGTGTTGGGAGACTTTTGTTACCGACTGTACAGGTCTGCGATGAAAACAATACAATTGAATCGATAGTTCAACTTTGCGAATTTTTTTTGTGCTGATTTAATAACAAATAACAAAAGATTTCAATAACGTCTTTTTTTTTTTTTTTTTTTTAACTCAATTTTACTTCGATTTTTAACTCATAGATATTTGCTCCTTTAGGTCACTCCTCCCTTGCAAGTTACCTTAATGAACACAAATAAAATATAATGATGTTGATTTTTCTTTAGAAATTGCACCATAATTTGATGCAAGAAGTACCCAAGTGAACTTCTTGTTTTCTGTCAACTAAAAGCAGCTCGAGCGATGTAGCAATAGTTTCATCCATTTAAACCTATAAAAAATAAATGAATTACGAAAAATTCTGTTTGCTACAACAAGAATGGATTATTTTTACATAGATTTAAGTGGGTAAAATGCACTTATGCCAGATAGCACATGCAATATTGTTCGAGAAAAAAAATTTATGTCAATTTTACAAAAAATCCTGACATGATGGGGGGAAAAATGGAGATAATTTTCGAAATTATACACCAAATAGCATAAAAATCAACGAAAAATTCTCTTGTATTTTTCAAAAACTGGATTGTGATACCAACAAAAAAGTTTTTTAAGTAAAAAAAAAAAAATCATTGAATGCACGTTTTAGTCTTTCTTAAGCTTTCAGAAAAAATACATGCGCTTAAAAAAATCTGTTTGATATTTGGAAGTTTGGATTTAAGAGCAATATTTAAAATATTTTTCCTTTATTAAAAAAAAAAAAAAAAGAAAAAAACTAAGAAAGTATCACATGCATATCAAATAATAAATAAATTTTAAAAAATCTTCAATATATACATATAAATTTCATTTAAAAATATAGAAAAAGAACGAAAATGAAACTGCATGGAAATAAATTCAAGAGTTACGAAAATTGAATACATGCAGATACTTTTAAAATATTTCTCAAAAAGTCACACATTCAAAAATTAACCAATTTAAAATATTGCGTTGATTTGTTTTTATCAGAGCAATAACTGCCTTTTCAGAGATAACGTTTGCACTCGTGTTTGTTTAAATTAAAATTTATGTTCAACACTTAAAGAGGGAATCTTAACTCAAGTACTTATGGAGAAGCTAATGTGCGTAAAATTTTATAGTGTGGAATCATGACGAAATTAAATTCCAGAAATTTTTATTTATGAAAAATTTATATTTAACTTCTCTGCAGTATATAATTAGAATATTAAATTTAGTGGTAGCTCACAGACATAAATAAAAATGATGTATGGTATAACAGTATATTATTTTAATATAATATAATCACTAGATGGCTAACTTTTCTTTATTACGTAAAATGTATTTCAGAAAATTTTTGTTATCGAATACTTGCAAGGAAACTCTTTCAATTGCTAATCACCGATTTTCATGAAAAAATAACTGGCATAAGATTTAATCTTAAATACTATTAACTAAAATATTAGCTTCTGAGTCACTATAGAAAAGCTGTAGAAAATGACTAAATATGGAGCATGTCTCCAATATCTCTAAATTATCGCCTGTTTGGCGGTTTCATTTTTCGAATTGTCATGTTAAGAAAATTAAATGCATGTACAGTCGGTAACAAAAGTGTCCGAACACTAGCAAATATTCCTATGTAAAAAAGGTACACTTCGTACGGTTCTGTTAAATAAATACTTATCGAATTATGTTCTTATACTGACTAAGAAGAGGATTCGACAAGGATTTATTTAACAAAACCGTATGAAGAGTACTTTTTTTACATAGAAATTTGTACTAGTGTTCGGATACTTTTGTTACCGGCAGCAGATGTTCTACTGATTTTCTAGTTCAACGAAATTCATATAAAATCGAACACTTGACAGTGCACGGTGCCGCGGTAGCTCAGTCGGAAGAGCGCCGGGCTCGTAATTGGAGGATTACAGGTTCGGTACTCAAGCCGGCCAAAGACCACAGTGTACACTAATGGTGGCTGGTGCACGTAAAATCTGTCGTGGCCGCAATGCCCTCCATGTTTCCATCAAAATTATACTCTGGGGGTCACCGAAACGGGAGAGCCATCTCTTCTGTGGAGGAACAAAATTGTGATGGTATGTCTCCGGATCACCCCTAGGGGTGAGCCCCAGACCGTCGCCGATTGCCCATTGCGCATCACTAGTGTGATGTAAAACCCAACCAACCAACCTCGACAGTGCTCAAGAATTTAATGAGGGACAGACAGTTCAATACCTGAAATTCTACATAACATTATTCGATATTTATGGTTGCTAAATTAATTAATCAAATGTAGATGGTCGGCCAGATCTTCACCAATCACCCGACCAACGTCAGCTACCCATAGCGCTGTATTAGTGCGACGCTAAACCCAACCAACCAACCAACCATCGTCGATTATCCAATGCACAGTTACAGCGCGATGTTTAAATTTCTCACTCACTATGTAAATGTAACATTATGTAAAGAAATATAAAAATAAATCTAAAATTTAAATTTATTATTTTAAATCTTTGTAATATTGATGTTAGTTGGGTTTTATGTCGCTCTCTGAGATATGCCACACAAATTTAAAACTCCGTGGAGGGGATGGCTTTTTACTTATGTAACCCACAGTGGTTTTAATTTCAGAGCAAGTAGGACATTGCGACCACGAGAGATTTTATGTTGACAAGCCATCATTAATTTACAGAACAGCTTTCGGTCCGTTCAAGCATCGAACTGACAGGAATTTTCTGTAATATAACAGGTTTTATTGTTTGTTTGTTTGTTTTACAGTGTATAGTGTGCCAGATGTTTTATTTAAAAGTATTAAAAAATAAAAGATATTGTTTTTTAAAATTTAGAGCTTAAATTATATTTAAACTAAAATTAAAGTTTTCTGAATACTGAAGCAAATAAGAAATTTGCGTCATTATTTAGCGATTCTTTTCATAGGCTATCAAATAAATATGACAAATAAATATATTAAAACATTTTTCTTAAGAAGCTATTTTTTAAGTTTTCAAGTCGTCTACTAAGCAACCTTTCTCCAAGTTTAAAAATTAGAATCTTTTTATTTATTATAAACAATAAAAATGAATAAAAGTAAAAATTTCTTAAGTTTACCCAACAAATATTTAGTTCCACTTATATTAAAAAAAATTTAAATTCGTATTTAAACTTTATCTAGAAATTTTTAAAGTATAGTTTCAAGTGTGAAAATCTAAACTATATTTTAAGCTGGAATACTTTCAAAATGACTCCAGCTAACTTATGTGAAAGTATCCATAAAATCTTGTTTGCATACTTCTCTTTCTTATCTTTAAAGTCCATGCTCCTATTTATAACGTCAACAATGTAACTAGCACTGAACATAAATATTACTCTGCGCAGATCTATTTCTCATCAATGAGAGAGAAAGTAATTTTAAAAGCTTTAGTTTTGATATCATAGGTTCTCGATTTGCAGGAAGAATCATTATTTAAGCTTTAAGCTATATTAAAGATAAAAGTATAAGATAGAACATAGAAGTCAGAGTAATATATACAAAAGAGATTTTGAATTCTGAATAGCTTCTATTTTAAAATTCAAAGAAGCTATATATATATATATATGTGTGTGTGTGTAAAGAAAAGAAAAAAAAAAGTTATTTCGAAGAAGTATTTTAATAAATATTAAAATTTTTATCAGTGAAATCATTAATGTAAGTATAAATTCTACATTAACAAACTTTTGTTGCACTAGATAAATAAAGGCAGTGAAAATAATAATCATCAGTAACACTGAAGGAAATAAAGCAGCTGATAGCTGCTTCGGTAGCATTTAGTGAACTGACATCAATGCATGAAAAAAAAAAAAAAAAAAAAAAGGAGAGAGAGAGATTAAGAGAGGAATCGAATTTTTCGACTGTATAATAAACCGATATGTATGGGAAGAGCCAATATCTTTATGCACTGATGACAATATGCTAAATGCCATCGAAACAGCTGTCTGCCTTTTTTAAAATTATTTAATTTTGCATTATTGACGTTGATTATTTTTCTTGAATTCATTTATCGAAATGCTGCTAATTATCAATAGTTTCTTTCTCTCTTCGAAAAACTTCATTTCTGAGTAAGATATCCTTATAATACAAGCAACAATAATCACATAGGATAACGTGGGAAAGAAAAAAGGGTTAATTGGACTGATGGGCAACCTTACTGCCTTCATTAAGAAAGCATCTCTCTACAAGCATAGAGCGATATCGCTGAAGATTATCTTCCCTAATAATAAAATTAACACCAATATCATCAGCATAGTGCGTCACGTATTAATCAGGGATTTCATTGCAATATTCTTTACCAGTCACATTGCTTTCAGTGTTTACTTACGAACCTATATGGCCAACCAAAAAGATTTCAGTCAGCAACTGAACTCCTGTTTGTTGCAACCCCTTGTGCCTTGCCACTTCCATCGGCTTTGATTTCCCCGCCTACGCTATATCTGTTCCGGATCCCCACAGCTTGCATTTGCGCCTTAACGGACATCAATTTAAGTGCAAAACGATAAGTGGAGCTCATATTATTCAATAACTAAGTTTATTGGACAGGCATTTCAGAGACAGGTTATCATCTTCACTATCTGGCAACAGATGGAAGCACTAGACAATCTCACCAGCTGCAAAAATTTTAATTTATGTAAAAGAATTTAACTAAAACTTATAAATCGGGCTTCAGGATGCATCAAGAGTGGTCAAAATTGACTACCTTGTAAAATTCTGTAGCTCTGCGAACAGGCATTGACCACCAAACACACCTCTAGGTATAACAATATTTTTTGTCACTTTTTCGTCATCCGTACTATTTTGGATACTGTGAAGAAACTGAAAGATTTTCTTTTATCAACTGATACCTTTTATCTGCAAAATGTAACATATTGGCTTTTGGAGAATCGACCTACGACTTTCGCGTTATTAACATGACGCTTGAACCAACTGAGCTAATGGGCTACGCAATTACTTCTTACATTTTATCTCCAGAGACGATCATTACAGAAATTTATATATTTAAAAAAAAAAAAGCTAATAAAAAATGTGGAAATCAGGCTTCGAGTTGCATCTGGAGAGGTCCAAATTCTACAGCTTTATGATCAGCCGTTTGCCTACAAAGTGATGGTCATACACACACACACACACACATCTTCTTTTATTATATGTAGAGAAGATATACATGGATTTTTCTCATCCAAATTACTTCACAGTTTAATTGTTAATTTGTGTCATAATTAAAGGGTAAAAAAAAAAAAAAAAAAAAAAAGGGGGAAACACATATTTTTGTCACACTGATGTGTTTTGAATTTTTATTGAAATATCTTTCTGTAGGAAAAAAAATAAAGAAATATAAAAATGAAGAAATATAAAAAATAAAATTTTAAGCTATATACCAACAAATTCCTATTCTTGAATTATAAAAAATAAAAATAAAAATAAATAAAATAATAATAATAATACATACATACATAGTTCGAAAATATTTTCCTAGTACAGCCATGTTCAAATATTTGCTGTTTTCTAAGTTCGCAGTGATTTATTTTTATTGAAGTGATTTTTGTCATTTAGGGTAATATCGACCGTCCTATGTTTGCACGTATATAAAATTTATGCTCCAAGCTGGAAGAACAATACCTTGATACTTATTCAGAATTTCCTTTTTGGGAAAATTTAACCATTACAATTTTGCGCCAAAATGAATTCGTGAAATTTTACATTATTCAAAACAAAAGTTAATTTTTTCTTCTTTACTGGATAAGATGAAATTTTTATGCCATATTATTTACTTACATGTGACAGATGATCATCTCTTAAATGATTCTAGAAATATTTCAAAGTGTTTCATTTTGTTTATTTATTTCTTCATTTTATTTTTCGCAGTTTTTTTTTCTTTTATTTTTCTGTTTATTTTTTTTTTCTTTTTTTTATTCTTCTATAGACAAGAAGGAATTATTAGAGTCATAAAAAGTTTCAATTCCCGAGATTTTCGGTACATTTACACGTTTTGAGATGTACTGAATACGATTAGACCATTTTTTGAAAATGTCTGTGCATCTGTGATTTACAAGAATTTTGTGAACGCTGCATCTCACAGATCAATGGAGAGAAATGAAAAAACTTTATATTTAGTTGAGTCTCATTTTAAGTTGGGGATGAATACATTTTTGAATATATTACTGAAAAGGTGGCGCTGCTATTTCGAAACACCTTCCATTTAGGAGAAGACAATATCTAGACTTCCATAAATCAAAAACTTACCAAACTTCATATATATGGTGGCGGTAAAAAAAACATGTTCATTCCATAGATATAGTAATAAGACATAGATTGATCAGCGAGAGAGAAAAACAGAGGCCTTTTTTTTCGGGTAAAGTCACTCTAATGGCTGCCTTTCCCCGAGTAAATCACACACAGGAATACACACGGATAATTTAGTAAATAAAATTTATGAATAATTTATTTACTAAAGGTGAATGAAAAACTTCAGATACAGTTTCAAATTCATTTTTCTTTTTATTCTTTTTTTCAATATTCTGTAATGGCTGATTTTAGAATTTTTTTTTTTTTGATCTCAAAATTTTTTACTCGGTAACATGCGGATGATAGATCTATATATATTACTATATCTATGGTTCATTCTCTTTGGATGCATATCGGCCGAAAGGTAGTGCTGCTGTACTGCAATTTATTCTACTTACCGAAAGGCAATATCTAAGTTTTTATGATGCATAAATGCACGAAATTCGGTATGTGAGATAGATATTATTAAAAAATAGCCGAATTTAATCTTGGTGTTTATTAAACGGCAAATGACGTTACTATGTTGCAATGTGTTCCATTTATGGGAAGCTGTATAGCCGCTGCTCTAGTATTGGTATGTGAGATAGATATTATGAAATTGTGATTATTCAGTTTAGGTGTATATCGGCCGTCAGGTTGCACCGCTGTTTGTTTCGTTATATGTGATTTTCCAAATGATTATTTATCAGTAAGCATTGGCTGAAATTTCACCAAACTGCATGCGTAAAATGTAAATTTTAAAAATGTTTGTTGATTAAATTTTTGTGCATGCTAACCAGTAGATGGCATTGTTCTATACAAGGGCTGTTCAATAAGTAAGAAGACTACTTTTTCTGTAATTTGTAATATCTAGACCATTTTGCGTTATAGCTTTAGTGTATGACCCCCTCTTGGCAACATTTAAAATGTTGTCATTATTTGGCGATGAAGTTTTTGGCATAATTACTTGTTTTTAATAATAATAATAATACAGTGGTTATTTTTTCTAATGCCTATACTTTTAATATTGAAATTTGTAGCTAATTTAAGGCAATATATAATACTCTATGTATAATTGTAATGTACAGCTAGGTAATAATTTCACACAATCGAAATCAACTGAAAAGAAAAAGTTTGTTATTATTATTATTATTTTAATATGGCAAAATTTCTTACAGCTTCAATATTTAATTCTCTACTGCCTACAGCTTAAAATAACGAAGGATAAAATGTACTCGACTTTCTATTAGAGTTTTAGGTGGTAGACTTTTTACTTTCCATAATTAAAAGTCTGAAATGTATCATAAAAATGTTCAATTCCGTAATGTCAAAAAATTTTCAGCGCGAAATTAGTAGATGCTGTCATTTATAAATAAATTTGAATTTGACTCAAAAATATTTTTTTGGTGTCAAAATGTATCCGAAGTACTTTAAAATATGTTTTTAAATATATATATATATATATATATATATATATATATTATGCATTAATCACAAAAAAGTTACATCATATTTCGTTATTCACAAAAAAAGAACATGTAAATAAATTGATAAACAACATAAGAAATTGCCAGTAAAAAAAAAAAAAAAAAAAAAAAAAAAAAATTTACTAAATGTAGAAGATAACTATCTCTAGACAGTTAATTACAAATTCAAATTATTTTTCAATTGAAAATATCTAAGGTAACTCTTTTATATATTTGCAGACTATAAATTACTTTATTACAAATAGCAACACTGACATTTATTTTATTTTATTTCATTTTTTACACCATTGATAATAATTTAATTTCAAATGACATCATTGACAGAAATGAGAACGTAATAAAAGAAACTATTTGCAAATTGGAAAATACAGAACCTTTATTAACGTGATGTTTTTAATTGATAACTTCGTTAATTAAGGCGATAGAAATTTCTAACAAATAAAAATATCGTCCTTGAAACATTCGACAAACCTCACATGTCGCAGAGGACACTTCAATTTGCGAGGAGAATCGGTCACATACAAAACAATTTGAACCTAGCAACAGAAACTTTTTTTAATATAATATAAAAATAAATTACGAAGAACTCAAAATTTTTCAGAAAGGGCTAATTATATGCTAGTTTTTATGCTAAATTTTGAAAGACAACCGTAAATTAATTGGAATGTACTTTAAGTAATCTCATTACCAGTTAAGCAACACTGAGAAAAAAGTATACGCCTTCATCTAGAATGAATAAGTGGTCATTTTCTAAATCCCTAAACTAAAAATATAGATTTCCTATTTATGCGCATAAGGCACACTTAAACTGAATAGACGAAATGATCAAGAATTTCTAGTCTACAAATTTCTAGATGGTGAAACAATATTCTGAATATTCCGCATTTTTGTATTGCGAGAAATTCTTGTTTGATTTTCAAGAATTGGGTAATAAACCAAGATTATAGTTGCTGAAACCCGCCTCTTGTTTTCATATTTATTTGCAGAGATTTTTAAATAACTTTGCCCTCGGTAATATAAGCAAACGCTCTAGAATTCTAACAGGGGTTTCTAGAATTCGCTTTCAAAAGTGACTAGATTTATAAGGATAACATGGAACTATTTTTTCAAGAGCCACAATTTAGATTCTAGATGTCAGTTACAGAATTTTTTCTCAGTGCACTATCCTTATCAAAACATGTTGCAAACAACACTTTAATTTTATGTAATTTATTTGGAACTATAAAATTTTTTCCCAAGAAAAAGTCGGCCTATTTCATTTCATGAAGACACGATTTTAACAATATCAACAGTGCTAGAAAAATTTAATTTTTTTAGAAATTTTGTCATACTTTATTGAGTTTACAGATTTTGTTATGGATAAAATAATCGCACTAAAAATTACAACAACAACAATTATATAATAACAATAATTCTAAAATCACACTGTAAAAAAAAATCAGGAACGTTCCTGGGAAATTTAGGGTAGCTAATATGTGCCTAATTTTTACCAGTAAAACCTTCCTGGAATTAACTAGGAACCTTTCTGAAAAATTCGGAAACACTCCCTCTAAAAGTCAGTAACCTTCCTGGAATTAACAAGGAACCTTTCTGAAAAATTCAAAAACCTTCCCTCTAAAAGTCAGTAACATTCCTGGATTTAACGAGGAACCTTACTGAAAAATTCAGAAACATTCCCTCTAAAAGTCAGTAACCTTCCTGGAATTAACCAGGAACCTTACTGAAAATTTCAGAAACATTCCCTTTAAAAGTTAGTAACCTTCCTGGAATTAAAAAGGAACCTTTCTGAAAAATTCAGAAACTTTCCCACAAAATATCAGTAACCTTCCTGGAATTAACCAGGTACCTTTCTGAAAAATTCAGAAACGTTCAAACTAAAAGTCAATAACCTTCGTTTAATTAACCCAGAACTTTTCTGAAGAATACATAAATCTTTTTCACTTAAAGTCAGTAACATTCCTGGTAAAAAAGCAGGCTGTCTATATATTTCAGAGATATACCTGAAGAACCATTTTAATTTTGACCAATACATAGTTCACAATTTAGTTAGCTTAAAAGTTTTGCAAGGTAATTTTTGTTTATCTCACGAACGTTTTAAAATATAACACACACATATATATATAGTTCATAAATGCAATATTTATCTTAAAATTTTGTACAGACTAGTTTGATGGTAAAATTAAATATGTTTAACTATTATCGTATTTTTTTCCCCCTTATAGAATAGATATTTAAAAAAAAGAAACTAAATATACGTTGTATTGTATTAAAATTGTTATCAAGTCAAATATTTTGAAAATTCATTAAATATATTAAAATTCTGAGAGAACATGCTAGTCTTTCAACCTCTCCCCATTTGACAAGACAAAATTAGGTTGTGGGCCACCCTTTGCCACGGCAGAAAATGGTTGCCCCTCCTTTACTGTGACTGAAAAATATTGTGTATTCCCTCTCAGAAGGCTTATAATATTTTACCACTCCCCCCTCTACACACAGATCGAAACCCATAACAACATTTGGGATTATAAAGAAATATAATTTTGTTATCTATGTAATGATCGCCAAATATAAAAATTGTACCTTTTTGCTTTGATTTTTTTTTTTTTTTTTTTACAGAAAATCAGTGCTTGTATATGACAGGTATTGGGAATACAAAAGGTGAAGACATTGCTTTTAGAAAACAAGATTAAAATAATTAACAATCAAACATTCCTTAATACTCAGTTCTAAAGTGTATAATGAACATTTTGGTGTTTCTGTAATTAAACAAATAATCTGGTGTGTCACTCACACGACTTTTTCTTACCCTGAAATTTAATACTATAAATACAGCTTGCAGATTAATAGGTAAGATAACGAGTACTGTTATGTAAACCTATGTTAAACAATTCATATTAGGCTTCTGAAGAGATCATTAGTTCTCATTAGATCATTAGATCATTAGATCATTAGAATATGATCATTAGTTCTGTGTGAGGGGGGCTACCGCCCCCCTCAACCCCCCGTTTCATTAATGCACCTACATTTATATAGAATTTAATTCGGTTATTAAAAAATAATTCTCGTTTTAAAAAATAATTTATTAAAATTATTATTAAAAAAATTATCTTTTATGATAAGCATACGATTTCCATATTAGAGAAGTAGCATAACACCAAATACCCCAAAAAAGTCCATTTTATTCTCTATATTTAAAAAAAAAAAAAGAAAGAAAGAAAGAAAAAGTACGATTTTTTTTCTAAGTTTCTTTTTTCATTAAAAGTAAAAAAAAATCGATAACTTTGCTTTAAATTATCGCAGATCGATGGTTTAACCATTCGTTTTAAAGGTATTGGCGAGCTCTTTTGAAAGATACCCATCATGAAAATTTACTTCCCTCGAGGGGGGGACTTCCCCCCCAGGAGGGGAGGCGAGGCCCCTACATACACAATTTTTTTTCCCAGTTAACTATCTCTTTTACAAAAAGTATATATTCGTTTCATTTGGTTTAGTGCAGTCTATAGACGTTAAACTCTACTTTCCTGCAATTTCCCCCATAGACGTAATGTATTAGAATTCTCTTGATTGTCCCTGTACACGAACCGTTTGCTTGATCTTAACGAAAAGCTTACTGTAGCGTCCCTATATGATACACATCTAGAATACCAAGTTTGAACTTTCTGCCGTAATTTGTTTTTGAGATATGCTGATAACAGACAGACACACAGACATACAGACATACACACAGACCATTTGCTAAAAACATGATTTTCGTATTCAGGGGACCTCAAAACGTGTAAATATAACAAAATCTCGCGTTCGAAAATTTGACCCAAAAACAATACTTTCTCTACCTTATGGGTAGAGCCCCTAAATAAAAACCCCCCTTATTTTTAATACTCAAATGAGTTTAAAGCTAAGTCCTCCAGTGCTTAATAACACACTTTCAGTTTTTTCCAACATTCAGACCAGTTCATTACCAATTTATATATATATATATTTATTTTATTTTTTTCTGGGGGGGGGGGGGTTGTTATTGAGAAATTATCACATTTTAAAAATCAAAAATTTTGCATTTTTACAATGATACACTAAAATTTCAATAACTTGTATGATATGCTAAATTGTTAACGGTTTTGTAAAATTTGTTGTAGTGATTTGACTAGAAATGCCGTTAAGTTGATGGCAGCAAAAAAAAAAAAAAAAAAAAAAAAAAAGAAAAACAGTCATGTTTATCAGATACACCAATATCAATTGTAAACATTAATAAAATACATTTAAAAAAAAACAGAATTTAAAGGAGAAAGTAGTAACATTAAATCAAGTTCTTTCCAAAACAAAAGAATTCTCTCTCGAACTGTGTAATGTAGTTATTGAAAAAAAGTAATGATATTTGTCAGATAAGGCATGAGTAACAAAATGTTAAACAAGTGTTCATTTTGTAACCTATTTCAGTACAGTGTAGCATATAAAATTTCCTTAATCGGTATGGGAAAAATCTCAAAGTTCTACTATGTTTTTGAAGAAGCTGCAAGTGTCATCAGAAAGCCATCACTTTTTTATTTTATTTTTTTTTTTTAATCAACACTAATGAAAAAAAAATCATTAACACAAAATCTTTAATGTGTTAAGGTGGTTCTGGAAGTATACATGCATAAGTAGATATTTATTTTTAAATGTTATAGATTTTTAGGGCTTTGACACACATTTGGCATACTGTTTTTTCTTTTTTGATAGAACAAATTCTTGGGGGGGGGGGGGGAGGGGGGGTTAAGACAAACCATTAACGCCTAGGGTTGCATTTTTGCAACATTTAAAATGTACAAAATTTATTATAACTAATAACAGTAGTTTTATTGAAAATTTTATGTTACAGAATAATTTTTAAAGTTGTATTTGAAAAGGAATTCCCCCAATAAATAATGATGAATAGGCTACTTTTGTACACATCCCTGATTTCATTTAGTTACTAAAAGAAAAAAAAAAACTTAATTCTAGTGATGATTTAGTGAAACTTTATTCCACTTAGTTAGGATATTAAGATACAAAGTAAACATTCAAATAATTTTTATTTACAGTTTAAAATAGATAATATGAGCAAGATACCAACATTATTCAGAGTAAAATGTCTATCATCAAATTTATTCATACAATCTTCTTTACAATGATACATGTGTTTATTTTACATACTTGCCAACAAAAATCACAAAAAACATTCAGTTTAGAAAATACGATATACAAATATATAAAATAAGTGGATTATATATAAAAATACTGCCAACACAATAACATTTTTAAAATAATAATCCAATAAGAAACTACCATAGCAGTTCAATCAGGCAAGAAAATATAATGAAATTAAAGACATTCAATTATGTTTTGAACGATATACGAAGATATCAAAATAATGGAATATGCATAAAATATTGCACATTCTGTAATAAACTAATCACGCACTGATTAATTTTATGTAAAGCAGCTTCTCTAGTATATTATCTAACAGTTGTTAATATAAAAATCAAAGCACATGCAACACAAGTGAAAAAAGTTACGAACGATACGAAGCCAAGATGGCGATCTACCGATATCAAAGATGTTGCCACGCAAAAGAAACACCTACTTACTGAATTCAGGAAATTTTTCGCCCGAAAACTTATTTTTCCCAGGAATCTGAAAAAAACCCGTGAAAACCATGAACGTTGCTTGAAATAAGGCGTAACGTTACGGAATTTTCTTACAGTGCAGTACGTAAATGTTTTTTTTTTATATATATATATATATAAAAGTATTTATTGCAACAACAATTAGGCACATGTAGAGCGTCAATACAAACTTTACATTTGTCATAACGCAAAATTTTAAGTGTTAGCATTTTACATTACACTAAAAATACTTTTTAAAAATATTTTTACTGTAAAAGCAAAGAGCAGTTTTCTGCTAAAACAGTATTAAATTACTGTTTCAGTAAAGACCTTTGTCCCTCATGGGAAATATAAAATACAGTTTTAAAGATTCAAAGAGATGCGGGAATTAAAATCGTGAGATTACACATGTAATCTCTGTTGTACATCAAAAGAAAGAAAAAGTAGTTTTAAAAGGATTTTATCATTATTATTTTATCATTATGAAATAACATTACAGATAACAAAGCCAGTATTTTTAAAAAATTAAATACAATACGTTTAACATGGTGTATTTCAAACTAATTATACTGTTTAGATGCTTTATAACATTTAAAGAATTGATTTTGATCAAATCTAAGTTTTAAAATGGAGAATGAACAGAAAATTAAGTGTATGCTTTTTATGTGAAGAAAAAAATTATATGTAATGAAATATTTAGATTTGTTCATTAAAGTGAACTTTTATATGAAAAAATTGTAAAGTATTTTGATAAAGCTAAAGAACATTAAAAATTAACCAAGCAATGTCTATGGGGAATGTGTTCATCCGATTGGCCGCCATTTTGGGCGATGAGCAAAAAAAATGTTTACCGTCATTTAGAGATGAAACGACGTAAACTTCGCACACGAAATATCAAGCCCGAAATGAAGGGAAAATATCGTAAACGCTGCGCATACCGTAAACCAGTGTTGGGCATAATTGATTAAAAAGTAATGGAATTACAATTGAATTACAATTACATTGCAATTATAATTATTATACTGCCAATAAATTAACAAATAATTGATTACAAATAAATTGAATTACTTATTCAATTTATTTGTAATCAATTACTTGTTAATCGATTGAGAAAAAAAAATTAAATGTAATTCCACTACTTTTTAATCAATTATGCCCAACACTGCCGTAAACGCCTTACATGGCGAAATCGACGCAGTAAAGTAAACGTTACTATTTCAGTTAGTGAAAAATGTTATAAACGTCGCACATATTTATTGTAGACAAGAGACATTCATTAAAAATTACAGAGAAACTTCTGTAAATGGCCACCTCTACTTCTTACTCAAATCTTTTGTTTTTAAAAGTGAGGTTGAACCATATTATAGCATTGCTTATAACTAAGCTCCATATCGTAATTCAGCTTTGAACTGAAATTTTTAATAGTGTACCATTCCTTACCTAATAGAGATACTATATGCAAATCCTTGTAAATAAGCAAGTTGACTGTAGAACTATGAATCTCACATACTTTTTTTTTTTTAACTTTAATTGAGGAATTACTGGGGGAAAAAAGGTTAAATGTGGTACTAAGCGTAAACGCTGCAGACTGATATTTTTTTTTTTTTCCCCTCGTAAACGCCGCGGCGTTTCTTCCATACATTACGGTACTCTATTAGTAATTTGCCTGATGATATGATTACGTGTAATTTTCGATTTTAAGGTTTTTCTAACTTATCCTGCAATGTAAGTGTTGATTTTGATTGTATGCTTTCTTCCGTCTACTCATAATTAGTCCAGGCAACGAAGGCCAAAATTTGATGAATAGAGGAAAAAAATCGTGTAGTTTTGAAATTTTACATACTCATAGCCGAGAGGGTCCTGAACAACATACTAAAAGTCCCCGCCCGTGGGGGGTGAGCGGGGGGCATTCAAGGGGGGCACTTTTCAGTTTTTATTAAATATCTTGAAAACTATCGCATTTAGAGAACAAATGTCAATTACAAAATTAATCTACGTAACATTTCCTACAAAAATGTATATTACATTTTGTTTGTACGATCATTAGTTTAGAAGATATAGGGAGATGAAATAACACATTTTCTTGAAAAATTCTTTTTTGCAATAGTAAAATCAACTGAAGTGTACAATTAAAAGGGTTCTTGTCAAATATTTTCTAATGTAAAAAACAAATATATACATAGGGAATATTCAAAGATAATACAGCATGTTTTGTACGTTTTAAATAATTTTAAGGCTAGTAGGCGTAAGTGGTGGTTTGAGTAAAAATCCAGATAACGAAGACCCAATATCGATCAACATTAAAAAATATAGTGTAGCTTTGAAATTGAGCACAGTTATAAGGTTAAGTTTCCTGAACAACAAACTAAAAGTCCCCGACCGTTGTGGGTGAGCGGGGGGCAGGGGGGGGGGCATTTAAAGGGGGCAATTTTCAGTTTTTATTAAATATCTTGAAAACTATCGCATTTAGAGAAAAAATGTCAATTACAAAATTAATCTACGTAAAATTTCCTATAAAAATGTATGCTACATTTTGTTTGTACGATCAAAAGTTTAGAAGATATTGGGGATGATACAACACATTTTCTTGAAAAATACTTTTTTGCAATAGTAAAATTAACTAAAGTGTGTAATTAAAAGGGTTCTGCTCAAATATTTTCTAATATACAAAATAAATATATACATAGGGAATATGTAAGGATAATACAGCATGTTTTGTACGTTTTAAATAATTTTAAGGCTAGTAGGCGTAAGTGGTGGTTTGAGTAAAAATCCAGATAACGAAGACCCAAAATCGATCAACATTAAAAAATATCATGTAGCTTTGAAATTGAGCACAGTTATAAGGTTAAGTTTACTGAACAACATACTAAAAGTCCCCAACCCTATTCTGTGTTTTTTATTTAATTTTTTATGTTATTTTCAATAGTAATAAAAACTATATTTCGTAATTAAAAAGGTTCAGGTTAAATATTTTTTACTCATACAAATAAATATTTGTATATAAATATTTGTATGTGTGTGTGCGCGCAATGCACCAAGTTTAAAGAGTGGAAGTCAAAATATACAAATCGAAAAATTTCACTTTTCTGTAAGATATCCGTAAAATACAAAGCAACGGCTATCACAAAGGATTGCATGGAGTAGCGAAACAAAGGGTTTTCGCTAGTACTGCAATAGAACGGAGCAAATTCTCCGAATTTTTATCATTAAAGACTGAAAAAACATGTAGAAGATGTAACTAATGTGTAAAATGCAATACTTATATTTCAAATGTAAAGGTTAAACGAAGGGTAATGGACAGGTTTCGATAAGGATACCCCTTCGCTTTGAAATGAGTGTGCTCTATAAATTGTGAGAACGTTTGTTACATATTCTTATTTCATTTCTCTTACGTTTAGTGTGTATTTAATGTTTCTTCTGAATTGTTTGCGATTACTTAGTGTATCGATATGACAGAAAAATGTTTAATATGTGAAAATGATATAGTGAATGATGTATGCAACATAAATGGGAAAGGAATAGAGGGATTAGTAAAAGCGAGCATTTCAAGAAAAGATGGAAAAGATGAAATTTTTAGAGGTAAAAAAATGATTGTTCTGCATTCTTCTTGTAGAAAATATTACACAAGATACTTAATAAAAACTGAAATGTGCCCCCTTTAAATGCCCTCCCCCCCCATGGTTAGGGACTTTTAGTATGTTATTCAGGGTACTTAACTTTATAACTGTGCTCAATTTCTAAGCTACACGATTTTTTTTTTTAATGTTGATCGGTTTTCGGTCTTCGTTATCTAGAATTTTACTCAAACCGCCACTTGCGCCTGCTAGCCTTAAAATTATTTAAAACTTACAAAACATGCTGTATTATCCTTGCATATTCCCTATGTATATATTTGTTTTTTACATTAGAAAATATTTGACAAGAAGCCTTTTAATTGCACACTTTAGTTGATTTTACTATTGCAAAAAAGAATTTTTCAAGAAAATGTGTTATTTCATCTACCTATATCTTCTAAACTAATGATCGTATAAACAAAATGTAATATGCATTTTGGTAGGAAATTTTGCGTAAATTAATTTTGTAATTGACATTTTTTCTCTAAATGCGATAGTTTTAAAGATATTTACTAAAAACTGAAAATTGCCCCCCTTAAATGCCCCCTCTGCCCCCGCTCACCCCCCACGGGCGGGGACTTTTAGTATGTTGTTCAGGACCCCCTTGGCTATGAGTATGCAAAATTTCAAAACTACACGATTTTTTTCTTCTATTTTTCCTATTTTGACTGGACTAAATCTAACCTTGCTGCCGTCCGACTGCTTCAGGCATCTGGCGCTGCTGTAGGCGGACATTTTTCAGCATTCCGGTGCATTGCATCGCTTACCTTGCATTCGCTTTGATTAAATAAACATGATTTTTTTTCTATTTATCTTTGTAATAACAAAAATTTATTATTTATCATTATGATATTTTCTTTCATATAATTTAAAATGTATGTGTATATATAGATACCGAGTGTCTCATACGTCCGTAGACATTTTTAAAATTTTTAAAAAGTGAAGGAATTGGTATATTTGAATGCGGTTTTGGGAAAAAGTTATTATGATGAAGGGGGATTATTTATTTATTTATTTATTTATTTATTTATTTATTTATTATTATTATTACTTAGTAAGCAACAACAATAAATAAATAAATAAATAATAATAAAAGTAAAACTTTCATCGTTAGAGAACGCTGTACGTGAGCAAATCACAAATTTCGATGAAAAACTTGATTTATTTCCATGCAAATGTCTGAAGGCATATTAATCCTATTCTGCGTATCCGCCATCACCACAAATTACAGTTTGCAAATGAGTTACAAAACCACTAATTACAGCTTCAGTCGGTGGTTTGTAGCTCAGGGAAAATATGATCATAAATGACGCTTTATCCACTAAGTCAGCATCGCAATTAAAACTTCATATATGCACAAGTAAGAAGCAAAATAAAAAGATAATCTGTGTTAATTAGTAAATCGTGCAATTTATAGGACTTTTATTTGTATATATCTCACTACGCATCCGTGCAGCGTCCTCTATCGACGGCAAGCATGGGAGGCTCTCCGCAAGTGGGGAATCAACGAGTCCAGTGTTAAAATAGGGGTGATAGCCCTTGTTGTTGGAAAAAAATAAGCGATAAGAGAACACCGAGTGACTGAATGTTTATTAAATTCCTACCTTCTGGTTAATATGGCACCCCTCGAAACCTTTATTATCGTCCTCATTACTAGGCGTAAGAAACATCGTTAGACTATAATTGCTAGACAACTTTGTTTACTAGATAATCATATTTCCAAAGATTTTACATTTTTTCTTTAAACAGTCAATATTAACTAAACTAGTCAATATTAACTAGTTTCTTTTAACTAAAAAAAAGAGAAAAAAAGAAAGATAAGAAAAGAAAAAAGAAAAATCAAATCCTATTTTCAACTCAGCTTTTTCCTCTTTATACAGCTTTAAACTCATATTCTATAACACACGATATTTCACTATGAAAAATTGAAGGTGGGCTACAGCAAATGCATGCTTTTTACTTTCTTCTATATGTATATATAGAGAAAGTATTGGATTCGTGAAAATTTTCAAACTCCAATTTTCAATGGATGTACACGTTTTGGGATGTCCTGAATACGATTTGACTGTTTTTAGAAATTGTCTGTCAGTCTATGTGTCTGTGTGTGTGTGTATCACAAATTTTGTGGACGCTGTATCTCACGAACTAATGAACGGAATTTAACCAAACTTGGTATTTAGTTGGACCCTGACATAAACTGGTGCTGATCAGATGTGTGGAACAATTACTCGACAGGTGCCGCTGTGATCGCATTTATTCTAAATTTTTAACATGGCAGTATAGGCCAAAATTTCGTATAAATGTACATAATCAGAGTTATTTTAATTTTTTGATTGTAAAATTAATATAAATTATTGATATTAGTAGTAGTTAACTAGGAAAAAAGGTTTGTGCATGTGGGGTCGAAGTACCTTCCGGGGGGAGTAAATTTTCAGTATGGGTATCTTTCGAAAGATCTCGTCAATACCTTTAAAACGAATGGTTGAACTATAGATCTGTGATAATTTAAAACAAAGTTATAGATTTTTTTTTTTTTTTTTTTTTTTTTTTTAACGAAAAAAAAAAAAATAAATAAATAAAAAATAAAATAAAAATATCGTATTACTTTTGATATTGGCAAAAAATTGAATTTCTTTCGGCATTTAGTAGTATAATTCTGTCAGATAAAAATCGTCTGCATTTATAATGGAAAATAATTTAATAAATAATTTGTATTCAATGAATTTTGTGTAAAAGTATATAGAAGAAAGTCACGTGGTGGCAACATCATACTAGTTTATTCTTGACTGGGAGAAACTCGATTCTGATCCTAATGAAAATTCGGTTATTCCAGGTAAGATTAAAATATAAAATAACTTTAGTTTCTTTTTATTGAAGAACGAGAAAGTTTCAACATAAAAAAAAGAAGGGAAAAAGTTTTTTTTTTTTTTTTTTTTTTTTTTTTTTTAAGACACATTCCTTTTTTTTTTTTTTTTTACTCAAACTTTAGATCAACTTCAAACTTTACTTTATTTCTGCAAAATGTAAGTTTTTGTTTACATCTCATTGATCAAAGAAACAAATTTCTCTTAGATAAAGATCAAATATATTTATATCTAATATTTGATCATATTGTAAGGTTTTGAATATGAATGAATGTGAAATCAAAAGCAAGGAAAAGAACTTCACGATATCTTGATGTTATTCATATATAATGAAAAGACATTCATAGAATAAGTTTGGATATTCAAATGCAACTTTTAAATATTAGAAAATCTTTCAAATATTATATTTCGTTGAACAAAAAGATAGGATATGAATATATATGTATAACAGAATACTGGAAATAAATTAGAGGGACATACTTTTAAGATATTTGATAAAAGTTACTGAAAAGTTAATATTTGCGACATCTTACTATGTGGCATTATTTATATATTGAAACAGATTTATCATTTATTTCTGATGGAAATTTGATTTTAAAAACTTTAATAAATTTAGTATTGCTTGTTATACTCTGTTCGACGGGAAATCTCAAAACAATACAGTAAATACGTCAACAAAGTTCAGGAACACAGCGTTATACAGTCGGTAACAAAAGTGTCCGAACACTACCAAAAATTCCTATGTAAAAAATGTAAAAAAAGTGCATTTAATACTGTTTTGTTAAATAAATCCTTGTCGAATCCTGTTCTTAGTCAGTCTAAGAACAGGATTCGACAAGGATTTATTTAGCAAAACTTTATTAAGCGTACTTTATTTATATAGGAATTTTTGCTAGTGTTCGGACACTTTTGTTACCGACTGTACGTAGTGCAATAAGGCAAGAACAAAGAACGCATATTGAGATAACTCAATACATAACTTGTCTCACATTCTTTTAATGACGAACGTACAGTCGGTAACAAAAGTGTCCGAACACTAGAAAAAAAATTATGTAAAAAAAGTACGCTTAATACGGTTTTGTCAAATAAATTCTTGTCGAATCGTGTTTTTACACTGACTAAGAACATGATTCGACAAGGATTTGTTTAAGAAGACAGTATGAAGTGTACTTTTTTTACATATAAATTTTGCTAGTGTTCGGACACTTCTGTTACCGACTGTACAGCATATGCTTCAATGAAATTCACTACATATAAGGCGGATTTTTTGTAGTTTTTAGCAAAAATTCGTGTCGAAAATTGTGTAAGCTGCATCTTAAAAAAAAAAAAAAAAAAAGCCAAGAACGTCACCAAGTTAGCCGCCCAAACGAACTTGATTTGAAGTTAAAAAATTGCTATTATGTTTCACGTGCCTTTATATGTTTTTACTGGGACAACAGTTCAAATAAAAGAAAACGTTTCTTATCCTTCGTGCCATTGCAATTTTATTGGTTATAGAAAATGTTATATAAAATTACATCTCATATAGAGATATCATAACCACACGCGTCTTTGTAGAAAACCACAATTTTTATTAAAAAATCCACTTTAAAACACGTATAAAACTATACATTTAATTAAAATCCTTAAAATTACATCGTTTCAAGGCCTTTCGCCCTGAACAACAGGGCATCATCAGGGCAGAGCCATTTTAACTAGAAGTACAATAACATTTGATTTATATATACAAAAGAGCCATATTACGGTTACAGTTATTATACATGAAACAGATGAAACAGTTGAATACAGATCAATCACAAATGAAACAGTCCTGATTGATCTGTGTTCAACTGTTTCATCTGTTTCATGTATAATAACTGTAATCGTAATATGGCTCTTTTGTATATATAAATCAAATGCTGCTGTACTTCTAGTTAAAATGGTTCTGTCCTGATGATGCCCTGATGTTCAGGGCGAAAGGCCTTGACACGATGTAATTTCAATGATTTTAATTAAATGTATAGTTTTATACGTGTTTTATAGTGGATTTTTTTTTTTTAAATTGTGGTTTTTTATAGAAAATATTATTGAAATCTCTCTAACGGAAATCATATGATGACCAAAAGTTTTGGGATTTCGTAAATATCTCTAAAAAAGGTAAATAGTGACCAAACAGAGAGGTGCACAACTGGATGTTATAATAACTTTAAATACAACATTTTAACGTTCTATTTCCAACTGTGTCTGAATCACGTTTGATCATTACATACGCACACATATACACTCACGCGCAAACATATGCACATATAGGCATCTAGAAAAACTTGTGAAATCTGAAATAACTCTTATGTGGGAATTTATACTAGGACTAGAATCAACTACATATTATAGCTTTATAAATAGGAATTTGAAAAACCCTAGTGTCAAATATATTGGGCAATGCAAGATACAATATGGCTTTCCTTAATCGGTTTTATGGCCCACCGTGGGCGAGTGTTTATGTCGACACTCAGCCTTCGAATGTAGGAGAGTTGGCTCGATTCCCAATTTAGCTCTGGAAGTTTTTCCAATTCTTCTTCGTATCCCTTCCGTAGAAGATCAAAATTGTGATGGCATGCTTCCGGACCACCTCTAGGTTAGAGTCCCAGACCATCAGCTATTGCCCATTGCGCAGCACTAAAAGGTTGGCAGTTGGTTGGTAAAACCCAACCAACCAACCAGCCATCCAATTCTTCATATTGTAACCTTGTCATGTGCTATCTGTCCTCATTTCGACGAAGACTTGCAAGCGGACTTCGAGTGAAGCATGCAAGTTTGAAGCATATGAAGTTCAAGTCAAGTGGGATTTATGTCGCACTAGTGCTACACTTTGGGCAATAGACAAATGTCTGGGACTCATCTTAAAGGAGACATGCTATCGAAATTTTCATACAGAATTGATAACTCACCCTTTTACGGTGACCCTAGAATATGGTGGCAAGATTAGAGTACCTTAATAAATTAAAAGCGTAAATAATTATTACAAGTTTCTAATTAGGAATGTAATTTTATATTCTTTGTAAACGGGGATCAAAATGCTAATAATTATGGTGAATAATTTTCCTATGAAAAGTTTTAAAATTTAAACATTGGCAGGGATGGAACACGGGCGCAGGATTCACACCGGAATCTGTTGAAGAAATTTCTCTACCTATAATATCGTTGATTTAAGAAGTAGAAAATTTTCTTACATTGATAGTGGTATGAATTCTGCGCCCGTGTTCCATCCCTGCATTGGCTTATGAAAACGGACTGTTCTAAAAAAAAAAAAAAAAAGAACATCTTTTCAGCATACCTTATAGATGTATAATTTGGATTGGAACAGTCTGATGTGTCTGTTAAAAATAAATGAAACAAATAAAGAAAACAATTTTACAATATTTCCTTTAAATCATACAGATAAGAAAAAAAAATGGCTGTATCAGTATAAAGAAAAAAAAAATTGGTTTATTGATAAACAAGAAACTTTTAAGAATCGAGCTAGAATATCCTTCCCGCCATCCTATCAACAAAAAAAAATCCATTTGCTTTGGCAAAGCAACACTTGTTTCTATTAAAAACTTACGGAGGTCTTAAAATTTCTTTTACATTATTTTTGCATCATGTAAGTTTTTCTTTTTGATGGGTCAGATCAAAGTAGTAAAAAAAAAAAAAGTCTCTGAGGTAAAGATCAAATAAAATGTATTTTTATTTCTGATACTTCATGATACTCAAAAACTTTAAAGATAAATAAATGTGGGATTTCCTTTTTTGTTGTTGTTGTTGTTTTTGAAGGGGGAAAAAATGAAACAAAGGAAGAAATTTTGTTTGAACTTTTTAGTACATGAATATAGTGACAAAACGTTAAAAAATAGTTTGAATAAAAAAACATAAGTTTAAAAAGTTTAAAAAACATTTTAACAACTACAATTCTAACTATAGATAGACATATGTGATATAAAAATATTGCACCCCGCTCGCTCCGCTCACCAATCCCCGATTCGCTTCACTTATTAACCCCTGTGGCGTCCTGTTCGCCTATTTGCTTCTTTAACTTTCACAGAATAGAAATATTATTAGTGCATAGTGCATACGCTAGACAAAAGCAAAATAAATAAATTAATTAAATTAAAATATGTTATAGAAATCCCCTTGTTTAACGTCAAGTTAAATACATAATATTTATTACCATTTTTTCTTAATGAAATATTGTGCTAAAAATCAATAATTTTTCTTCAGCAGAGAATTAAATATGTAATATCTAAGCTAATGTGCGTTACAGCTTTAGTATATGACTCCTTTGGCAACTTCTAAATTTTTGTCACTACTTGGTGATGAATTTTTTGGTATAATATTAAAAAATAAATAAATAAATAAAAATCTAGTACCAATTTTTCTAATGCCTATACTTTTTACTATTGAATTTTTTAGATAATTTAGGGCAGTATATAATACTCTCTATGTACTTTTAATGTACAGTTAGATAATAATTTTACACGCTCAAAAATATCTGAAAAGAAATAAAAAAAAATTATCATTATTATTATTATTATTTTAATTTAGAAAAATCTCCTACAGCTTCAATTTTTAACTCTCTCCTACCCACTTCTTAAAATAACGAAGAATAAAATCTACTCGATTTTCTATAAGAGTTTTAGGTGATAAATTTTTTTCTTGCTGTAATTAGAAATATGAAACGTATCTTAAAAATGTCTAATTCTGTAATGTTCAAAATTATTAGTGCTAAATTAGAAGATGCTATCATTAATAAATAAATTTGAATTTCAATCTATTTTTTTTTTTATGTCAAAGTATATCCGAAGTATTTTAAAATATGCATTTAAATAAAAAAGATAAATACACTTTAAAGACGAATAGAAATGCAGTCACAGATAGGACATTATTTCGCTATTCACAAATATACAGTCAGCAGCAAAAGTATTCGAGCACTAGCAATAATCCCTGTCTAAAAAAAGTACTATTACTTAGTACACTATAAATCCCTATCGAATCATGTTCTTAGTCAGTTTCAGAACAGATTCGACAAGGATTTATTTAACAAAATAGCATTAAGTGTAGTTTTTTGATATCGGAATTATTGGCTAGTAATCGGATACTTTTGCTGCCGACTGTATACATATATATATATATAATAAACAACAACAACAACAAAAAAAAAAAAAAAAAAAAAATATCTGCATACGACAATTAACATTTTTTTTTTTTTTTTCACCATTGATCACATTTTAATTTTCCTGACGAAAATGACGGCATAAGATTGAAAGAACAAGGATTTCAGAAAATATTTGTAAGATGGCAAATAGAGTGCCTTTATTAACTCCTTAAAAGCCCCGAGCGTATATATTCGTCTTGCTAAGCTGACGTGTTAACTGCCCTGCTCGTATATACACGTCTTTCCTTTGTATTATTCTGCTACCAATAAAACTAGTTCCACTGTTTTGGAATGCATGACCTTGAATGTGACCTTGATAGTGTTTTCAATATATTTACTTATTTTAGAGAAGAGGGGTGTGAGAGGAATCTGAAAGGGAATGTTTCTGGAATAGTGATAGCATAACTACGCACGCTTGTGTGAAAAACAGTGGCACTGGGCAGCGAACCTTGTAAGTTTTCCTCTGCAGGTAAGGGGTTAACCCGATGTTTTTAAGTAATAACTTCGCTAATTAAAATGACAGAAATTTTAACTGATTAAAATCTCTTATTTGGAGTATTCGGCACATATTGATACCTCTTATGACTTGGAGAACACTGCCCTCCGCGGGAAGGTGCGGTCGCAGACAAAAATATTTGACGTCAGCGAATGTAACTTTTTTTTTTTAATATATAGAGATATATTTTTAAAATATTAGCGAAATTATTATGATTTAAAATGACTGAAAAAATTCATTATTGTGCAAGTTATAAAGTGCAAATTAGGTCTCAATTTAGGTCCATTTTCAAGTTAGTTCTCGATCTAGAATTCGTTAAAAAAAAAAATTGTCACGCACACATAGAAATAAATGGACCTTTTTTAAATTGTTGAAATCTCCTTCAAGACGTCGAAAAATGTATAAACGCTTTGAAAACTGGATGTTCGAAATTTTTTCGAATTCAACATTTATTTTCTGAATGCTGTAAAAAATGAAAAAAAAAAAAATCATCTGTTAGTTAATAAATAAACTAAAAACTATTTATTAACAAATGTAAAAACATAAAGAAAAGAAGACAAAAAGAACAAAAAGCGCAAAGGAACTTTTTTGCTTTCAAACAAGATTAGTTTTTTACCCCCCGTAACTTTATGGATTTTTTAAAATTTTATTTTACGTTATGTATACACCTGGCAAGTTTTTCCATTTTATTTTTACTTTTCTGTTTTTTTCTTATTATTATTACACAGTTTTATTTAACTTTGTGTTGTTTATTGACGCGTGAAATGTTTTTTATGTATGTGTAGGTCATTCAATGTCCAATCAACATGGCTAAAAACCTGCCCCCCTTGGATTTTTTTGAAATTGGGCTCATTTATTTGTTCCATAGAGAAATGAATATATACCAATTAACAAGTCCTTATCTGCTTTAGTTTTTGACCTATAGGGCTATAAACATGGATAAAAAGAACACAAATCTTCAAAATTCACGTATTACGAATGTACCCATATTTTGTTCATTATCTAACTCATAGACCTAAATTTAGTATCTATCATTAGAAAGTATTTAACACAGACTTACAAATGATATATCACATGCACATGCTTTTAAAATTTTTTATTTCAGGGTCAAACATTATGACCTTTGACCTTTAATATCTTAAAAAGTACAATTTTAATTTTCTTTTAATATTTATATGTTTTTCAAAAATTTATTGTCTATAATTATCGTGATGTTTAACTTCGGATAACCATGGGATATTGAGTTCTTCAATAACAATTCATGATGAAGTACTAGATTACTTACCTGGGTTCTCAATTCTAGTTCAAAGATTGTTTCCGCATTTTAACCCTTCTTTTGTTCAAATGATTTAACAAAACTTTTGTTGTCAAAAAAAAAAAAAAAATGCGTGTGTGTGTGTGTGCGTGCACTGTAAAAAATTTGTGTAATATTACACAAAAATATTGAGGATGCTTACCATGTAGTAAAATACCACAACCGTGAAGAGAAACGTTACCAACTGTACCTGTGTAACCGGATCATAATTTGTAAGATTACACAGTTACATCTGGTAACATTTTTCTGCATAGTTGTGGCAAGTAGGCTGCCTCAATATTGTTGTGCAACATAGCAGCAAAAATTTTTTACAGTGTGTGCACTCGGCAGCCTAGACGTTGCAAGATTTTTTTTTTTTTTTCCTATGAATCCGGGCTAACATTTTCCCCACACAGGCCATCAAGCAAATCTTTAGAGTTCACGATCGGCCTTGAATCATATAGTTTTCCACCTATTTTTTACTTTCTCTTACCCATAGGGTTGAGAAAGTATTGTTTTAGGGTCAAATTTTCGAACCTGAGTTTTTGTTATATTTACGTGATCTGAGGTCCACTGAATACGAAAATCATGTTTTTAGCGAATTGTCTGTGTGTCTGTTATCAGCATATCTCAAGAACAAATAGTAACAGAAATTCCAAACTCGGTATTCTAAATGTGTACCATATAGGGATTCTACACTAAGCTTTTCCTTGAGATGAAGCAAATGGTTCGTGTATAGGGACACCTAAGAGAATTCAAATACATTACGTCTATGGGGGATATTGCAGGTCAGTAGAGTTTAACATCTATAGACTGCATTAAACCAAATGAAACGAATATATATTTTTTGTAATAGAGATAGTCACCTGGGAAAAAAAATTGTGTATGTAGGAGCCTCGCCTTCCCCCCCTGGGAGACGAGTAAATTTTGATGATGGGTCTCGTCAATACCTTTAAAACGAATGGTTGAACTATCGATCTGCGATAATTTAAAACAAAGTTGTCGATTTTTTTCATTTTTAACAAAAAAATAAATAAATAAATAAATAAAAATGTAATATTGAGAATAAATTCAACATTTTTTTTTTTTTTTGGATATTTAGTGTTATACTACTTCTCTAATATGGAAACCGTGTGCATTATCATGGAAGATAATTTTTTTAAATAATAATTTTAATAAAATATTTTTACTGAGTGAATTTGTATAGGAAAATATAGAAGAAAGTCGTGTGGTGGCCACAACACACTAGTTATTTGTTGTTAGTGGATGATAAAACTCTTCCTAAGCCTAATTTGAATTGTTTAACATAGGCTTACAGAACAGTACTTGGTATCTTACCTCTTAATCTCCAACCTTTATTTATGGTATTAAATTCAGGGTAAGTGAAAGTAGTGTGAGTGACACACCAGATTATTAAAATTTAATTAGAATAATTTTCATTGACCTGTCAGCCCAAAAATGATAAATGCAAATTATTTTGTAATTAATTTAAGTAAACAAATACTCTACATAATTAACATTACATTAAACTTAAATACAATTAATTTATCAAATAATAATTTTTCTTTTCCGAGAATGAATACAGATACTTTCACTATTAAAAAAAAAAAAAATCTTCTCTCAGTACTTTTTGTTATTCAAATTTTATTGTATCTTAAATCGCAATCAGCATTATTTTTGTAGCATGTAAGCTTCTTATTTTTATAGCTTACAGGAAAGCAATTGATATCTGATAAGGATCAAAGATAAAAGGTTTTTTATGTCAGTCTTAGCTTATGATGCTCTAAACTTTTAAGGACGATTTCAATGAGAAAATCATACTAGAAGAAAGAACTTAAAATATACATTACTGTGTTTTTAGAGAAACAAAAAAGTATTTCGGAAGAATACTTAAGTATAACTTTCAATATCAATAAAATGTTTTTTTTTTTTTTAAAGAAATTATAAGAGTTGTAGTGGAATGGAAGAATTTCCTTTAATTTTTTTATAGCTAACTAAAATCTGTTTAATAAGAAATAAAAGGTTGAACATATATATATTTTTAGAATATTAATTACTGACTTTGAATAATGATTAACATTATATTGGATCATTTGCATCCAAAAAAAAAAAGAATTTGAGAAAATAATTTTTTTTAGGTTATTTTGTTTTTTTAAACCAAATTTTTCTTAGAAATATAAATCCAATTTTGTTCAGCATCACAAAAAGTATTTTAAACAAATTTACAAAGTTTAAAATTATTTTTGTAATTACTTTCGTTACAATTTTTTTTGTTTAATTTTATTATAACTATTGTTCACATGTAATTGAAAAAAAAAAAACAATTTATTGTAAGAAAAAACTTTTTGCAAAACAAGTTAATTAAAATGGTTTTGTTAATCTAATCAAAATTTCCACAAAAACAAAGTTTAACATAAGTTTCATTAATTCAAAAAAATATTTCTCTGAATGTGTGACTAATTTTATTAAATTTACTATAATTTAGTTATTTTTATTAGGTGAATTAAGAATCTCTGCTTCCTCGCTCTAATCAATATCATAATATTATTGAGTGAGATTTCGCTAATTTCGCGTATTGGCTTGGACTTGGACGACCTTCTCTACTTGGCAAAAGCACTACAAGGGCGGATAGTCAATAGATTGTGACAACCGACAACAAAAAAGACCTAAGCGTCTTTAAATTCCTCAAACTAGGACTTCATTCAGTCTTCGAAGAATGGGAACTTTCTTGACCTACACTGTAAAAAATATGTCCTATTTGCTGCCAGAAATTCTCTGTAATTTGAGAAAATACGCGTAATTTACGAAAAAATTACGTTGTCCGAATGTATTTTCTCAAATTACAGAGAATTTCTGGCAGCAAATAGGACATTTTTTTTTACAGTGCAAGGTCTTTGATAATCTTCGTGTACACGTACTTTTAAACCAGCACACGCACACTCCTTAGAGCTGCCCGACGATGACCACCCACTTCAACAAATACCTAGGAGTCACGAAAATTTGCAAACCACGACTTCTTTCCGTCTTTAAAGAAAAAGAATAGGCTTGAGCTATCATCCTCAACACTCTTCTTGTACGCGTACTTTCGACAAGCATACATACAATTCTAAAACTGCACCACGATGACCCTCCACTTCTACATGCATCTAACTGTCCCAGAACTTTGCAAACCATGGCTTCGTTTAATCTAAAATGAAAAGGATCTTGCTAACCTAATATCTTCGATATTGTTTTAAAAAATACGTCCTATTTGTTGCCAGAAATTCTCTGTAATTTGAGAAAATACGTTCTGACAACGTAATTTTTTCGTAAATTACGCGTACTTTCTCAAATTACAGAGAATTTCTGGCAGCAAATAGGACATATTTTTTACAGTGTACTCTTCTTGTACATGCACTTTCGACCAGTAAAACTCCAAATCTGCATCATGATGTCCATGTACTTGTACAAGCAAGTAAGTGTCACGATACTTTGCAAAGCACGGCTTTATTCAGTTTTCAAAGAAAAAAAAAAAAAAAAAAAAAAAAAAAACTTGCTTGACTTAGGATTTTCGATACTCTTCTTGTATAGATATATTTGACTAGCACACTTGCCCCTTTAACCCTTTAACGTTCACTACTTAATTTATTTTAAAAATTACTAAACTAATTTAAAAAATGGCTTTTAGACACATGGCTGATCATAAATATTTAAAAAATAAAAAAAAAGCATTGTTCCTTTTCGAGAAACCTTATTAAATTCAAATAATATTTAATTTAATAAATAAATCACTTTATAAGTAAACATTATCGACAACAAAAACTCGTAAAAGTTGCATAGATCCCAACATTTCAATTTATTCTGGAGTATTTTAATCCTTTGCGGCGCAAGGTAATTCGGATTATTTAAATTACACTGCCACCGGAATTTACGAACATAATTAAAATAGAAGAAAATTTAAATTTTCACGTTAAAAAAGGGCCTTTTCTGCTATGTTATAAATGTAAATTTTTGCTAAAAATTTCCGGGATGAGTTTTTGCACTTGAGAATTAAAATTAGGTGTTCCATCAGCGGGAAAACTGCGACTGAAAGGGTTAAAAGTGTACAACGATGACCACCTGCTTCTACAAATACCTAAGACTTACGAAAATATACAAACACTTTATTCAGTTTTCAATGAAAAGGAATTTACTTGATCTAGGTTCTTCGATACTTTTCTTTTACACATATCGTCGACCAACACCAGCATACCCACACCTCGAAAGCTGCACTACTATGCCCACCCACTTTTAAAAGCACCTAGTTGTCACGAAACTTTCCAAACGATGGCTTCGTTCAGTCTTCAAAGAAAACGAACTTGCTTGACCTAGGATTTCCGATACTCTTCATGTATACATACCTTCGACCAGCACACTCACACCTCTAAGGTTGCACCAAGCTGATCACCTACTTCTACAAGCAGCTTTGTGTTACGAAAGGTTATATGAAAAAATATTAAGAAAAAATATTTTTCATCTAACAGTATGTGTAATTAATTCTTAATGTGTGTATGTCAATTTTAATTAACAGTATTTACATTAAAATTTGTAATTTGCAAATGCTTAGGATCAGCTTTGTCTATCAGAGGTATTACAGTATATGGGATTGATTGGGTTTAACTGCGCTATTACTGTTTATAGGGAAAGCTTACTAAATTTTGTAGCTTCATTTTACTTTCTATCGTATTTTATAAAAACTTTTACTAAGTTATAACAAGTTATAAACAAGAATGAAAACTTTTATATAAACCTTTCATCTTGTGCATTTTAATATAATTAAGAAAAATTGGTGATAAAGTAGCTACTAAGCGAAAAGAGTCTAACGGCCGCTGGTCATTATTAAGTTCACTGAGAAAAAATTCTGTAACTGACATTTAGAATCTGCACTGTGGCTCTAGAAAAAATTGTTCCATGTCATCCTTATAAATTCTAGTTCCCTTTGGTTGCGAGTTCTAGAAACCCCTATTAGAATTCTGGAGCGTTTACCTATATTATTGAGGGCAAAGTTATTTAAAAATCTCTGCAAATAAATGAGACTACAAGAGGCGGATTTCAGCAACTATAATCTTGGTTTATTACCCAATTCTAGAAAGTCAAGCGAGAATTTCTCGCGATACAAAAGATTCAGAATATTCATAACTAGCAGGTAAAATGTAGTGTGTCAATTTCTGTGTTATAACTAACCTAGTATGTTCAACTACATCATTGTTACTTTCTCGTACCCATAAGGTAGAGAAAGTATTGCTTTTGGGTCAAATTCACAAAATTGAGTTTTTGTTATATTAACACGTTTTGAGGTCCCCTGAATCCAAAAATCACGTTTTTAGCAGTGTGTGTCTGTGTGGTTGTCTGTTATCAGCATATCTCAAAAACAAATTATAGAAGAAAGTCCAAACTTGGTATTCTAAATGTGTATGATATAGGGATGCTACACTAAACTTTTCGTTGAGATCAAACAAATGTTGCGTGCACCCAAGAGTATTCAAAGACACTACGTGTATGGGAGAAATTGCAGGTAAGTAGAGTTTAACATCTATAGACTGCACTAAACCAAATGAAACGGATATAGATTTTTTATATGCGTAAAAATATGTCTCATGTGGAATATGGTATAGAAATCATTCACTGTTCATTTACAGGGCTACACAAAAGAACTAGATTATAGTCCGACAATACTTGAAAATTGATGAATGTGTACTTCAGGTTGTGCCGTGTGCTTTTAATATAAGATTATATTTATGTCCACCATGTGATGTGTATGCATAACTTTCAGAAAATATGCAGGGCTGCCAATATTTAAGCCATAACATTCTTTTTTATTGTTAGTGGAAGTGCTTTACTGTAATATTTTACCATGTCCAGGAAAGCTGCTCAGGAATTGATATAAATTTCTCATAACCATATAGTAAATAATGTATTTTTTTAAGCTAAGTATTCATCGCTTGGTTTTTTGTATGTATTTACACGTTTTGAGGCTTCCTGAATACCGAAGTCAAGTTTTTACGTTTGATCTTTGTCTGTGTCTGTTAGAGTAAATTAAAAACGAATAATTTCAGGCGATCCAAATGTTGTATTTTGTAGTTAATATGTTTGTTACTATAAAAGTTTGATCAAGATTCATAAGTTTCAAGAAATGTTGGTGTGAAAGTTGTCTGAATAATTTTAAATGAACTTTTGAATTTAATAACAGATTTGAATTCCATATAAATGTACATACAGTAATGACACGGAGGTTGAGGGGGGCGGTAACCCCACTCACACAGAATCGCTTGTCAAATAAAGCTGTTCCGAAGCCTAATTTGAACTTTTTTAACATAGGTTTGCATAACAGTACTCGTTATCTTACCTTTTAATCTCCAATCTATATTTATAGTATTAAATTTCGGGGTAAGAGAAAGTCGTGTGAGTGACACACCAGATTATTCTTTTCAGCGGCAAAATGCTATTAGTTGTCATGCAACAATGAATAATTTTTGAAAGAAATAATTAATATTTTTAACAATTAGGCATTGTCCCTTACTACCTTGCACAACAATACTAGAAAACAATACCACAAACATTTTTAACAATACACGTCCAAATACTTTGTGACTTGTGCGAATCATAACAGCATTTCAGAAAATATCACGATTTTCTCATAAATAATTGTAATAGGTGATTTTTTAGTGACTGAAATCTTTGGATAACTTTCATGATGGAAAGTGTGAGAGAAAAGTATTCTAATGGTCTCATTACCGAAGATGAATTTAGGAATGAAGCCATTACTAGATGAGTAAATAGTCTGAGAGAGGAAGGTTATGAGTTTCTTATTATTTTAGGAGAAGGTAGTTTCGGCTTTGTGTTTGAAGTGAGAAACGAACAGCGCCAAAGTGTCGCAGTCAAACTAGTACTGCAAGAATTTGTCAACAGAAGTGAAGTCGAAATATGGCCTGCATTAAAACACCAAAATGTTTTGCCTCTCATCGATTTACAATACATACCATCTGCTGAGACATTCGCATTTGTTATGCCTTTGATTCCGTCGTCTTTGGATTTGGCACTAGAAGATTCCGTACTTTCCATAAACAAAGCTGCATTCGACTTTGCAAAATCTTGTTTAAAAGATGTATTAAACGGAATCAAGTACTTGCACGGACAAAAGTTATGTCATCTCGACTTGAAGCCTGCTAATGTTTTAGTATCCAACTTGCGAAAAGCAATGATAGCTGACTTTAGTTCATTGATTTTCACAGAAGGTGGCACCGACGCTAACGTCTCACCATTCTTGTACCGTCCGCCTGAAGCAGTCATTTCTGAAAAAGATGAAAAAACAGTAGTGAATGGCTTCACTTATGATGCTTATACAGTGGGCTTTCTTGCTCTGGAAATGTTTACAAATCAGGCTGTCCTAAAATCCTATCAGTCAGTAAAAGCAGGTAAAAAAGAGTGGACGTGGAGCAAACAACTCTATCCCAGAATTTTTAAAATTCTGAAGAAAAATAATTTTGAAAAAGCAGTCCAGATGACGTTTTTGAAATCTAAGGTAGATAAAGAAGTTATTAGCATCTTACGAAATTTTGTTAAGGGGTGTTTATGTTTGAATCCTTGACTTCGACCTTCTTTGGATGACATGCTCGACGGAAATAGATTGCTTCCACAAAATAAAAATGATGTATGGGAAAATAAAGCTTCGCCTGAAAAGCTCCGTTTCTTGATTTCTTTATTTATTGCTAAAGCTTCATCTTTGAGTCTTCCATCCGATTCTGACGACTTTGTTCAGACAGAAGCAAATGAAAATCGAGAACAACAGAGACTAAGTGATGAGAATGATGCAAAGAAAACAAATCATGTTGAGTGTCATCCAAAAGAGAACTTAACTAAAAAACAGACATTTATGCAGTGGATGGCCAAGAAAAAATCAGGTCTTTCTGATAGATTTCGTCGCATAATCACCATGTTTAGTCGCACAAGAAAATGATTGATGTCATATCTGCAAATAAATCTTAAAAGCATATTTGAAAATAGACCAGCTACCATTTGTGAAGAAATAGTGCAATAAAGAAGCCTATAACAATAGTCCATATCTTGCAATAGCTAATATCAACCCTCCTTCCAGACGGGGATTTTTCTAAATTCATTGACTATTACAGTTGACTATTACAGCTCGTTGTTCAAAATTAAACTCCGATATTCTAAATTCCCATCCATATAGTTACAGTGTAACCTCATCTTATTTTCATGTGGCTAATAAAAATCCGCGATTTTTCTGTCTTTTTTTTTTTTTTTTTTTTTTTTTTTTAATGCTATGTTCTTTCTGTATTTGAATGATTTATTATTGTGAGACAATTCATTATAGTTATAGCATAGCCTCCTAAACCAGATGCCTGTCGCGTTGCTCGGAAACTTGGCAACAGTTGAAGCGGTAGACAGCGCCACCTGGTACAGATTTCACGACTTTTTTATTCAACAGCCACCAAAATTTTTTAAAAGTGAGATATGATATACATAAAACGCGAATAGAATCGAAGAAACGTCGATTATATATATCATATATCACTTCTTAAAATCATTGGTGACAGTTGAATAAAAAAGTCGTGCAATCTCTACCAGGTGGCGCTGTCTCCCGCATCAACTGTTGCCAAGTTTCTAATCCACGCGACAGGCATCTAGTTTAGGAGGCTATGGTTATAGTTCAAGAAACAATCTGAATTCAAAGATAAAGGGTTTTATTCTTTTCCGCATAACTTTTAAAGAAATAAATATAAACATAAAATTTCGATGGAATGTTATTATCATATCATTAATAGAATTTTATGTAACTTTAGAATAAGTAATAATTTTTAAACTATTAATTATTCTTTTTTTTTTTTTTTTTTTTTTTTTTATGTATGCTTTAGAAAAGAAAACTAAATTAAAAATGATGTTAAGGACGCATTACAGATAGGTGAAGAGGCACATGCCTTCAAATGTCAAACTAAATTCCAATTTTCTTTATACATGTACCTTTCTTTTATTTACATTTATAACACATTTTGAAAAAATATTATTACTAATTTGCAAACTATGAGCATCAACAGAATAATAAAAATGTCGGTAAATAATTTTATAATGAACGTCTTATCCAATTTTCGTGTTGAGTGTCACCTTTACTTTCATTTTTACTTTCCGAACACTATAGTGAGGAAAGTATTGTAATCATGTCAAAAATCCGTATTGAAGATTTTGATGTTTCTATACGTTTCGAGGTCCCCTGAGTCCGTTTCCACTATTTTTACGATGATGTATGTATGTGTGTATGTATGAATGTGCGTATATATGTGTGTATGTATGTGTGTATGTATATGTGTGAGTGAACACGCTAGCGTCTAAACGCTTTGTTCGAATAAGCTGAAAGTTGGTACGTATATTGTAAGTCACCATAGTACGAATCCTATTGATTTTGGTGAATCTCGCACTTATAGTTTTTTACAGGGACACCAGGAAATATTCTTTATCATTATGGTTTATGGGGTCAAATTTTTAAAAGTGTGATAACGTCTAAAAGCTTATTAATCTGATCAAAAAATTTGTACACATGTTATAGGTCACAGTTGCACCAACTGTATAGATTTTGGTGAATTTATCACTTACAGTTTTTTTACAGGGACACAAAGAAAAATTCTTTAACATTATGGCCTATGGGACCAAATTTTTAAAAGTGCGATAGCATCTAAACGCCTTATTCAATTGAGCTGAAAATTTATATGAATATTATAAATCACTGTTGCACCAAACATAAGCATTTTGGTGAATCTAGCATTTATAGGTTTTTACAGGGACACAATGAAAAATTCTTTATCATTATGATCCATGGGCTCAAAGTTCAGCAGCGTTAAATAAAACATTGTGCAATATATGGAGAAAAATACTCAAACACTCTTTTATGGTTTTCTCTCTTTTGTTTGTTTAACAACTCCTCTTTCTTTACTTTATCTACAAAACTGTTAATTACTCAGAGTTCGGAAAGTCGAGTGGAGTCACTCCAGATTTTGTTTTATATCGCATTATAAATAAAAAAAAAAAAAAAAAAAAATCTGCATTGAAATCGCTGTATACCTCACTTTGAGTACTAGTTGCCTATATATATACGAGGGTTGTAAATTAAATAGTGGCAACTTAACCTTGAAACTCACAGAAGGGCGGGCATGCACAAATATAATATGGGAGCGGTGAGGTGGCGTTGTTGTCGACGTGTAGAGTGAAAAAAACAGTTGATCTGCTAAGAAGGGTAGTTGTTGTGAGGCTTTAAAGTGAGGAGTTTCGTTTCCATCGCTCTAAAGCATGTTTTCAAAAGGTGATCAGCGGTCGTGGCTTAAAATCGAAGCTGCCCGTGGCAAAAATGCAACAGAATGCTATCGAGGATTAGTGGAAGCCTGTGGCACAAATCCTTTACCGTATATTACAGTAGCACGATGGGCTCAAGCATTTCGTTCGGGTCGGAATGAGACTGCGGATTTGCAACAACAAACATGCTTTAGAGCGAGAGAAACGAAACTCCTTACTTTAACGCCACACATCACCACCCTTCTTAGCAGATCGACTGTTTTTTGCACTCTACACATCGACAACAGCGCCACCTCCCCGCTCCCATATCAAATATGCGCATGTCCGCCCTTCTGCAAGTTTCAAGGTTAAGTTGTCACTATTTAATTTACAACCCTCGTATATATGTTCCTCGCTCTTTATACTACATTAAATAAAATATTTCTTCCGTTTTGTATTCGTTTTGCTTCCGCGGAGGATCAATTGCAACAATGCTCTATGATCTTATGTGAATGATTCTCAAGAATGAATCAATAATTGCTTAAAGATTTAATAGATTACGTATGGGAAATACGTACGCTGTAATTTAAAAATTGCATCTCTTAGAACTTCAAAAAATTTTAAAAAGTTATTCATTATATTTTTTAATTTTAGACCATTTTTTGTTTAATATTAGACTCTTATTTTGAGATAAAAGCAATCAAAGATATCGCGTTGTGAAACTTTGCAACGTAATATCTTTAAATCTAATAACTTGATGTATATAGTGTCCTCACAAAAAAATGAACAGTTTTTAGAGCTCTTTTAAAAAAGTGTGTAACATCTATGCAGAATCCTTTAAAAAAATTCATGAATTTTTACTAAAAAAAAAAAAAAAAAAAAAAAAAAAAAATGGCCGACTTTCATCGCCAAAGAAGTAATTAAAATTTTTTTAAGTTATTCATACATGAAATAAAGAAGAAACAGAAAATTGAATACACGAAGAAAAATTGAGTTTTAATCTAATACATGGATGCATATAGTACATCTTCACTTATTTGTAACTAGCAGGCTACGCCCGCTTCGCTGGTCACTATATTTCAATGAATTTTCACAAGAATTGGATCAGTATTTATTTTTTACATCACATTACAAATAAAAACTTAATTAAAAAAAAAAAAAAAAACAAACACTGAAATCGCTTTAGATCTCGCTTCTTCGGGTACCCGTTGCCTAAGGTAGCTCTTTTTTCTACCCGTGCTGCATCGGATCCAGTTTCCCACTGTCTACAGAAAGTTCTTTCCCGGTCATTTCAATCTGGGTATTTATCGACGACTTCTGGATTTTCTGTTATTTAAGAACTGCGATTTTAAAGATGACTGTATCTCAGCATCTATTATATATTTTAGTTTTTGAACCATGTGTTTTAGAGCCCCCGTTATTTACACTATATTACGATTTGATTCCGACCATTGCAATAAAATAAAATTAAAAAAGTAGATTTTCTTTTAAAAGGAACTAAATACATGAAAAACGAATTTTAATCAGTTTATCCTTTCTACTATAAACTACCATTTTTTTCACCCATCAAATATTATAAATAATAATAATTAGAAAAAAGATTTCTCTTTTAAAGGAATTAATTAAAAAAATGAAAAATAAAAAGTTACTATACTATAAAATTTATACATAAGCGTAACAATTTATTTCTAATGCATTACCATTTGATTTTCAATAAATATAATCTTATACTATTAAGTGAGCAATATTTGTATGTATATTTCACTGTTCTCGAAAACGGTAGCTCGGACAGTCACGAGATTTAACACAAAGGTGCACCCCGAAGGATCATTGCGCACATCGAAGTCAGAATTTCGAATTTCTGTTTAGTTTCCTTTTAATTAATAAAAATATGAAAATAATAAGCTAATAATAGCAAAAAATTAGCCATTTAAATTTAATCCTTAATTTAATTGCTGCAAAAAAAAAAAAAAAAAACGAGTTTATTTTTTTTTCCAACAGGAAAATAAATACATTTATCTAAACATGAACAATACTAACACACTACTGATCGCAGAGCTTCCAAATTTGGCATATAGGTACCTGGGACCTTACAGGTGTGCACCTCATCGAGATTTTTTCTAATTTCTAATTTGAATTTTTCAAATTAATGTTTTTTCAATTTTAAACGTTGGCTTTTATGTTTCATTTTTCATGAATTTATTCTTCGATTGTAATCGTCTGCGTATCTTAGCAACGGCTATATTATGCAATTTATTTTTTATTTAATACATTTATTTGAGGGCGAATCTTTTTTCCTCTTTTTAATTTATTAGGTTGATTTCTTTAGAAATCGACCTATTGCAATCACTTCGTTTATCTATCTATCTATCTATCTATCTATCTATCTATCTATAATGAAAATTTTGTCATCACGATAACTCCCGAAATAATACTCGAAATGGAACCAAATTTGGACAGTGAACTGATCTTATAAATATCTTGGATGAGTTCGTTAACCAAGTTGCTCCGACTTTTTGTTTTCAAGTGGCAGCCACTTGAAAATTTCAAACCGACATTGTAAAAAGCATATTTAAAGCAAGATTTGCTTGAATTTTGTTGTAAATACAGGCCACATAAGGGTCTCAATGAAGTTTATTAATGAGGTTTATCTGCCATTTTTAATAGAGTGGCAGATATTTTAAGTTAAGTGGGACCACTTGAAAATTTAAAATCACTATAACTTCCGAAATAATACTCCAAATCGAACCAAATTTAGACAGTGTCTTAAATTATCTTATAAATATGTTAGATGAGTTTATTAACCAAGTTGCTCCGCCATTTTGTTTTCAAGTGGAGGCCACTTGAAATTTTCAAATTCAAATTGTAAAAAGCGTATTCGGAATTTGTTTGAAATTTGATGTAAATATAGACCACATAAGGGTCTCAATGAAGTTTATTAATGAAATTTATCCGTCATTTTTAATAAAGTGGTAGATATCTTAAGTTAAGCGGGACCACTTGAAATCACGCTACCACTTGAAAATTTAAAATCACAATAACTTCTGAAATAATACTCCAAATCGAACCAAATTTGGATAGTGTCTTAACTTATCTTATAAATAACTTAGATGAATTTGTTAACCAAGTAGCTCCGCCATTTTGTTTTCAAGTAGAGACCACTTGAAAATTTCAAATTAAAATTGTAAAAAGCATATTCCGAATTTTTTTTTTATTTTGATGTAAATACAGACCATATAAGGATCTCAATGAAGTTTATTAGTAAACTATATCCGCCATTTTTAATAAAGTGGCAGATATCTTAAGTTAAGCGGGACCACTTGAAATCATGCTTCCACTTGAAAACTTAAAATCACGATAACTTCTGAAATAATACTCCAAATCGAACCAAATTTGGACAGTGATATTATCATATAATTATCTTGAAAGTTTTCACTGGGCAACATGTCCCGACATCTTGTTTCTAAGTTCCAGCCACTTGAAATCACACTGCCACTTGAAAATATGCCATCACGATAACTTTTAAAATAATAAACTGATTCAAATAAAAGTTGGATAGTGAACTTATGGTTCAAATATCTAGGATAAGTTCACTTGGCAACTTGTTCCACTGTATTGTTTCCAACTGGCGGGCACTGGAAAATTTGTTATCACGGTAACTTTAGAAATACTTAATCAATTCAAATCAAAGTTGAAAAATTGATTTATCATTCAAGCAACAAAAATCTAGAAAGTTCAAGTAACTCGTGAACCAATCACGTTATTGCGTCCATCTTTGGTATATCAATAATAAGTATTTTTTCGCCAAAAGTCGCCAAAAAAATCGCCATATGGGGAAAAGTTGCCAAATTTAGCGCCAAATCCATTACCTGCGTTGCTGGATCGTTTTAATGCGTTTTTAAGGAAAAATTAGGCTATTTTAATGCTAAAACAAGCTAGAAAAGCAGAAAACTAACATATTATCAACTTACTAAGCCTCTTGGAAAGAATTTCTACAAAAAAAATTATTTTCAAATTTGAAACGATATTTTAGATGAGGAACTTTCTCTGCCATTTTTATCGAAGTGCCAGCCACTTAATTTTTCAACACGATGACTTTTGAGATTTTGAATTAATTTGAATTATATGTGTACTGTAGACTTATCTCACAAATACATTTCATATATTTGTCAACTTAACTCACCATTTTGTTTCCAAGCGCCGTCCACTTGAAAATTTTAAATTCACATAAAAAGGTATTTATGAACCGATTTGCTTAAAAATCCATTTGTGCATAGCCTACATCAATATTTCTACCAAGTGCATTAATAATTTGTAGCCGCCATTTTGAAACAAAATGACGGCTACTTGATAAGGAAAAAGAAATCAACCTACCCTTCCGAATAAGCCGGAAGGACTTGTTATATTTATTGAAAATAAAATGGTAATGCAGTAGAAATAATTAAATATATTAAATTTAAAATTTAAAAACGTATTTATAACAGTTATGTTTATGTATAATTTTTGTAGTATAACAACAGTTATTTTTCATTTGTTAATTTAATTTCTTTAAAAGTTTTTTTTTTTTTTTTTTTTTTTTTTTTCCTAATTTATAGTATTTGTCAGGAAATAATTGTAGTATATAGTAGAAAGGATTAAACTGATTGGAATTTATTTGTTTTTTATGTATTTAATTCCTTCTAAAAGAAAATCTACTTTTTATTTTATTTCATTACATTGGTCGGAATCAAATTGTAATACAGTGTAAATAGCATGAGCAATAAAATATTTGGTTCAAAAACTAAAATATTTAATAGACGCTGAGATACAGTTATCTTTAAAATCGTAGTTCTTAAATAATGGCAGACCCACCTATCGTCAATAAATACCCATATTGAAATACATAGGAAAGAGATTTCTGCAGGCAGTGGGAACCTGCTCCCGATACAGTGCGGGCAGAGAAAGAGCAGCCGTAGTCAGCGAGTACCCGATGCGAGGTCTGGAGCGATTCCAATGTAAATATTTTAGTTTTTATTTATAATGTGATGTGAAAAATAAATAATGATCCAATTCTTTTGGAGATTCATTTAAATATAGTGGCCAGCGAAGCGGGCGTAGCCTGCTAGTAATAATAATAAAAAGAAAAAATAGAAAAAAAATCTCCTTCAAATGAATGTTTTAAATAAAAAATGAATTGCATAATAGCCGTTGCTAAGATACGCAGACGATTACATTCGAAGAATAAATTCATGAAAAATGAAACATTAAAGCCAATATTAAAATCGAAAAAACATTAATTTAAAAAATTCAACTTTGAAATTCGAAAAAATCTCGATGAGGTGCACACCTGCAGGGTCCCAGGTACCTATATGCCAAATTTGGAAGCTCTGCGACCAGTAGTGTGAGCGCCAGAGCGCAGACAGACACACACACAGATACACACAGACACTTCTTTTTATTTATATAGATAATGAAAATATTGTTTCACCATCTAGAAATGTGTAGACTAGAAATTCTCGAACGTTTCGTCTACTCAGCTTATTGGCGTGCCGCTCGGAAATCTATATTTCTAGTTAAGGGATTTAGAAAATGACCAGTTATTCGTTCTAGATGAAGGCAGTACATTTTTTTTCTCAGCGTTGCAAACAAGTTATATGGGGTCTACTTGCAAATGGCGACTAACTGAACATTTCGATTTTCATGTCTAAACTACAAAATAGTTGTATTTTTGTTGTTAAAAACTTCTTGCATTTAGCGTTTTTATTCCTCTTGAAAACTGTTACATTCTACTACAGGTTTATATCTAAAAGCAATCATGTTTCGTAAAAGGTAACAAACAATATCTAGATGATATATAATTGTGTTATTGATTAATGTTAAGGGCTGAATCTTTAATCCAAATTTTTCTACATTTGTCCATTCTTGTGTATTCTGAGAAGAAATACGTTGGATCTGTGAAATTTTCAGTGCATTTACACATTTTATAAAGTTTTGAAGATGATTTATTAATTTTTAGGAAACTTCTGTCTGTATACCTGTGAGCGTGTGACTAATTTTTTGTTGAAGCTCTAGTTCAAGAACTAATGCATAGAATTTCTATTTAAATGCACATTGACATAAATTGGTACTTATAAGTTGTGCATGCAGCCAAATATGTGGCACTGATTTGCTTCTATTGCTTCCATTTACGGGACTTCAATATTGCAGCTTCTATAGTGTATAATTACACAAAACTTGATATATGCGGGAACCATTGTGAAAAACTTCACTTACTTAATTTGGGTGCAAATAGGTAGAAAAGTGACGCTGCTCTGCTGCAGTTTTAACCAGTTACTCTATATATCAGCTTCTGTAGCATAAAAATGTATTAATATTAATATGTGAGAGAAACATTATGAATACTACATGAATTCAATTGGGGTGAATATAGGCAGAAAGGTGACGCTAGTATGCTGCAATTTTAACTGTGGAGTTTATATCTCAGCTTTTTTAGCGTATGAATGCACCAAAACTGACATGTCGGATGAAAAAAGAATTAACTTTTCGTGTATGTGCATTCACCGATAAGAGTTGCTGCTATTACTCAGCTTCTCTTGGTTAAAATTACACCAAATTGCATATCTAAAAAGTATATCATATGAAGTTATACATGTAAACCAATAGATGACGCTGTTTTTCAGAATGTTATAAAATAAGTTATAAAATGAGTTATAAAATATTTAAAGTTTTGTGATGATCACAACATATACTACTTTTCTTCTAGGGAGAAAATGTTAGTTTTCAATAAAAACATAAATAGAAAAGGATCATTATCCCATATATAATTTTGACTTTCTTCTATATATATATATATACATAATAAGAAATTACTGGATTCGTGAAAATTTTCGATTTCCGGTTATCGATGGATTTATGTATTTTGAGATTTCCTGAACATGATTTAACCATTTTTGGAAAATGTCTGTTTGTGTGCGCGTGTGTATCATAAATATTTTCAACGCTGTATCTCACGAAATAATGAACGAAATTTAACCAAACTTGGTAAGTTGGAACTTTAAATAAACTGATACTAATTACATTTTGGGATCAATCGCTCAACAGATGGCACTGCTATCCATTTTTTGTTTTTTTTTACATGGCAGTATAAGTCAAAATTTCGTACATAATGGGTTATTTTTAATGAATGATTGTGAAATTAAATATTAACGAATTCATCAATGAAATTAGTTCTTAACGAATGATTGTGAAACGGATTATTGATAACTAGCAAACCTGTGCGACATTTTCGCTCTTTATTTCTTTTCTTATTTACTTGTAAAATTTGAAACTCATAAATATTATACAAATTTTACTACCAATTAAAACTTTAACTTAACAGAAGCCAAATTAATATTAGATCCAAATTAATATTGTGCAATAGCGAAACGATAATTATTCAAAGAAAGGTTTCAAAATAAAATTCATGGTTGACGACCCAGTTTTCATACTTCCACAGGCAGTACAGTTTTTTCTTATTAGACCATTAAGCTGAAACCGCGTTCTTAAATATTGTCCATTTATAAATATTATATTTTTTTTCCTTGCGTATTTTATTAATTACATCACTATCGTACCATTTTGACAAAATGTAACTGAACATAGGGTGTGATAATTTATTATTATTACTAGCAGTCCCGTCCGCGCATTGCTGTGGCTATGTTATACGTTGAATTATATTGTAGTAAAATAGTCAATACATTCAAATTATTATTTACGAATAAAGACTATCCTTGATGACATCCTTGATCCTAGCAGGCTTAGCCCGCTTCGCTGGTCCCTATTTTAAAATAATTCACTATAATTAAAGAATTCTCAAAATTGCATTAATTTTTATCATTTGAAAGAAAAAAAGAGAAAAAAAATCTGATTGGGAAAAATGTCGCATCGGGTTCCCATTGTGCTCTGCGCGCGCGCATTTATGTTCGACGCTCATAATGAATCCTTATATTATCGAAAGGGAAATGATATAAAATACAAAAAATTCTTCTCTCATCGGTGGAATAATCTGTCCGGACTCCCACTGCCTGCGGCAGCTGTTACATGTGCGCACGGCACGCGAGTTCCTTCGCCCACCGTTCCCTCCCTTCTTAATAATTCTTGACTTTTGAAAATATTTGCAATCGATTTATTGGGACTTAAGTCTTAATAATACTAATTTTCAACGATCTAACTCTTATTTCTATTATTTTGCCCCTTTGCTCCCCCCCCTCCCGTCTATTCTAATAATTTTACAAATTCGAAAATATCTGCAATTGATTTGTAGGTATCAAAACCCTGTATGCACCAATTTGAACGATCTAACTCTATTTATTTTTTGCTCCTCTACCTCCCCCCCTATTTCCGCTCCTCCTAATAATTTTACAAATTCGAAAATGTCGCAATAGATTTGTAGGTATCAAAAACTTCTATGTACCAATTTTGAGCGATCTAACTCTATTTTTATTTTTTTTTACCCTCCGCCCTCCTTCCCGCCCCTCCTAATACCTTTACACTTTCGAAAATATCCTCATTCGATTTCCAAGCCTCTAAAACCTATCTGTACCAATGTTGAACAGTCTAACTCTATTTTTATTTTTTTGCCCCTCTGCTCCCCCTTCCCGCCCCTCCTAATGATTTTACAAAATCGAAAATATTCGCAAAGGATACCAAAATCCGCTATGCACCAATTTTGAACAATCTAACTCTATTTTTAGTTTTTTGCTCTTCTGCTTCTCCTTCCCGCCCGTCCTAATAATTTTGCAAATTCGAAAATATCCGCAATCGATTTGTAGGTATCAAATACCTCCATGCACCAATTTTGAACGATCTAACTCCATTTTTATTTTTTAGCCCCTCTGCCCCCCGCTACCCGCCCCTCCTAATAATTTTACAAATTTGAAAACAGCCGCAATTGATTTATATGTATCAAAAACCTCTCTGTACCAATTTCGAACGATTTAACTCTATTTTTATTTTTTTCCCCCTCCGCCCCCTTTCCCGCCCCTCCTAATAACTTTAAACTTTAAAAAATATCCTCTTTCGATTTGCAGGCCTCTAAAACCTATCTGTACCAATTTTGAACGGTCTAACTGCATTTCTATTTGCTTTTGTTTGTGAAATCATGTTTTGTCTCCTCTCCCCCCTTGGGGGGGGGAGCGAATTTTGTAATAAAAAATATCCTATCTCTTAAGTTGGACTAAACTGCACACAGTGTCCAAATTGCATTAAAATCGCTCATTTGTTTAGAAGTTCATCGCGGACAAACATCGTGACACGTAATTTTTATATAAAAATATTATTATTATTATTACTACTATTTTTTGTAGTTCCGCATCATACTATAGGTATGGGGAACTTAAGTAATCGTGAAAATTTTCGACCTCGGTTTTTTGACTTTTTTACACGTTTTCAGGCGTGAGGAATCCGAAAATGACAAAATTTGTATGGTGTCTGTCTGTAGGGTGTCTGTTAGTGTGTTAGTCTGTTAGTGGGTTAGTGTGTTAGTCCGTTAGTTTGTTAGTCCGTGTACACGATATCTCAAGAACAAATTATCGCAGAGAGGTCAGATCAGTTTTAAAATATTACTTTCGACACTGGCAAGAACCCTATTCATTTGCAACATTCGAATATAAAAACTTCGTAAGTTATTAGAAATTTACGATTTTCTTTACATGGGAGAATAGGACAAAAATTCACTTAAACGTGAATTAAATGGAAAATGTTTATGTCATACCAGTTTTAAAATATCAGTTTTAATGCCGGAATAAACATCAGTAACTATAAATATGCTACTTTGAAAATTTCGCAAGTTATTGGAAATTTACGAATTTCTTAACATGGCATTATAGGGCAAAATTTCACATAAACGTCAATTTTGAGAAATATTTTCATCGTAAAGATGTCAGACTACTTTTGAAATATTATTTAGGACACTGGCATGAATATTAATGACTATGAATTTTCCAATATAAAATTTCGTAAGTTGTTGTAAATTTACGAATTTCTTAACATGGCAGAATAGAGAAAAATTTCACATAAACGTCAATCTTGAGGGATATTTTCATTGTAAAGATGTCAAACCACTTTCGAAATATTATTTAGGATACTGGCATGAATATCATAGACTATGATTTTTCCAATTTAAAAAATTCGTAAGTTATTTGGAATTTACGATTTACTTAACATGTCAGAATAAGGTAAAATTGAGCATAAACTTCCATTTTGAGGATCATAAATACATTAGACAACTTCAAAATTACATTTATGATATTTGTTTGAACATGATTGAATACAAATATCCTAATAGGAAAATTTCGTAAATTATTCGTAATTTACGATTTTATCAACATAGCGAAATTGTAAATTTTTCATATAAATTGGAATTTTGAGGATTATTGCATTGGAAATAGTAGCATGAAAACTAAACAACGGAATTGACCCTGATAAAATAAATTAATAGATTAGAATAAGATATATCGAAGTGAACGATGGATAGCCTATTAGGCGGGGATTTCGTTCTATCACTGTATCAAGCTTTGGTCAAATTCATTTTTTTTAAACATAATAACATATAATATGTCTCGCACTAGAAATTTATGAGAATATAAATATGGTGGGGAACTGAGCAGAGTCCACCTATTGCAACTAGTTTTTTTTTTTTTTTTTTTTTTTTTTTTTTTTTTAACGAAAAAGAAGAAAAAATGAATAAGTCACGCATTTCTTCTGTTGTCGGCAGAAAATTTACTTTCTTTCGACAGAAATTTTCTTTGAATGTTACTCTTCTGTGTTATGAAAATCGTCTGCATTTATAATAGAAAATAAACTTTAAAATTAATATTTTAATAAGTAATTTTTACTGCATGAATTTGTCAAATATATTATAGGAGAAAGTCTTGCGGTGGACACATACATACTAGTTTCTTCTTGGGAAAAAAAAAGTAAATTTTCTGGATATATATAAAATAAATAAATAGAAAAAGATTATTATCTCATATATATATATTTCAATTTTTATTGCATCTTAAAACTTATTCTACTTTATATTTCCAACATGAAAATTTCTTTTCATCATGACTTTCATCAAAGAAAAAAAAAAGTTAAATAAAGATCAAACGTAAAATTCTTTTTATGACTTTCATATTTGATGATGCTTCTAAGTTTTTAAAGGAGATTTGAATGAAGAAAACTTTTTCAGTGGAAGAGAACATTAGGATATCTAGTTACGCTCTTAGAGTAATGAAAAGACATATAAAAATGATTTTTGAGCACTCAAATAGGATATTTTATAACTAAAAAATTCTCTTGAAACAAGTGATGTCAGTAGGATATGACAAGATAGTGTAATTTTAAAATGTTTCAGTAAAAGTAGTCTAAAAGTAGTAAAATAAGAACTTTAAGTATTCCATTTTTTAAATTGCTCAAAGTTATTTTAGAATTATTATAAAAAGTTTCAAATGTTAGATGCTGAGTTTTTCCTGAAACGTGCATGTTACATTTTGCGCGATACATATTTCTTTTTACTGTATTCACACTTAAAAAGAAAACTCTTCGAAAAATTCTTAAGATATTGTGTAGTCAAAGAAAAATTTTATTTTATCAATTGACACCTTTTTTACTAATTATCCTCAAAAATTAACACGCCGGACCTTCCGGGGATCGAACTCTCGACCACCGCTTTATTAACGACATGCTCTAATCAACTGAGCAACGGAGCCACAAAGGGAGTGGCTTATATTTACTTTAATTGTTTACTAGCGTGACACGAAGACACGGTGACAAAGTGAATTTCATATAAAAAGCTCCCCCCCCCCCCCCAAAAAAAAAAAAAAAAAAAAAAAAAAAAAGATAGACTTTTGGATTATAAATAAAACAACTAATTAAAATGTGAAATCTATTTAAAGGTTTATTCGAGTAAAGAAAAGAGCTTCTGTTTTATCATTATTATCTTAAAATAATAATAATAACAATAATAATAATTCCTGTTTTTCCTTTATGTATAACTAGCACGTCTATTCGGCGTGGGCCAGGTTGAAATAGTGTTTCTAGAATTTTGAAATGAACGAAAAAACGGAACAAAAGTGTAAAATAGAAAGAGAAATGTATGAAACATTTCCCGAAATCTTTCTTTAATAGAAAATTTTACAAATAAATAAATGCAAAAGGCATAGCTTTAGTATGGGACTTCCTTGGCGACTTTAAATATTTTTGGCCAGTTTTGCGATGAATTGAAATGGCTATCGCAATTGCGTAACTAAAGACCTTGGCGGGAAACGTCGAAACTACTTCGGTGCCAAATTACAAATTTTGCCAAAGGGGAACGACTCTAAAGCTCTTTCATAAAAAAAGAAAAAAAAAAAAAAGTGTTCTGGTAATATTACTTTTTAGTTGGCTTAAAAATATCTGTCAAACAGATTAGCATTAAACATAGCTAAAAACCACCCTTATTAGTATTGCAATAATAAAAATCGTCTGTATTCATCGTGAAATTTTAATAAATAAATTTTTTTACAAATGGTTTACAAATTTGTATACGAAAATACAGACCAATGTTTTGTGATGGGTAAAACAATCCTTTTCCATTCTTTTTTTTTTTTTTTTTTTTAATCTATCATAGCATTTAAAAAAAGTCACATTTTAATTTTCAGTTGCTTATTTTTATGGCTATATAAATATTTTTTTTATTTTTTTATTTATTAATTATTATTATTATTATTATTATTATTTGAGATTAATACCAGAATTTTCTAAAATATAAATTTGTATAAAATTAATGAAAAACACACTTTTTTATCTGCTTCATAGCAGCAGCATGAAAAGAGTCATGACAAAGCTGCCTACATGACGGGCGGCTAATTTTAAGAAAATGAAACACTCGATGCATTTACCAAAATATAAGAAACGATAACTTTCAAATACAGTTCAAAGCAGAATGTGTTCTGAGTAGAAGCTTTTGCAAATATTTTAAAGGAAAAAAAAAAAAAAAAAGTAGCATTGCTTGTGCTCGCATAACAATTTCCTATAGCTTTAACATAAGAAATGATTCCTACGGTCGATATTACTTCTATAAAATTCAAAAATTCAAACTATATAACAAAATGCAACCAACATCGTTGCTTTCTTTATTCTATTCTATTTCCTAAAACAATTTTTATAGATGCCACATGCACCACATAAACTTTAAATTTTACATCTACTTTTTAAGATAGCACGCGATCATGTTTTATATAAAAATTAAATCATTAAATTCAGTGCAACAATTTCGCATAAACGTCAATTTCAATATTTTCATCATAAAGTTGTCAGACCATTTTTAAAATACCATTTATGATACTGGCTTAAATATTATTGACTACAAATATTCTAATTGGAAAAATTCGTAACTCATTCGGAATTCGAGATTATCTCAGTATAGCAGAATGGAGCCATGTTTTATAAAAACTTGCAATAAGGGGATCATTTTTCTGGTAACAGTATGGATTTGCACGGAAAATAAACTAGAAAACTGACCCTAATAATATGAATTAGAAAATTAGGATAAGGTAAATGTATCTAGATGAACGATGGGTAGCCTATTAGGTGGGGCTTTTCAGTCTGTTACCTTGTGGAGAGATCAGTCAGATTCATTTCTCTTAACATAAATATCCTGTACTAGAAATTTATGAAAACATGTATATGATGGGGAACTAAGCAGAGTCCACCTATGACAAATAGTTTTTTTAGTTATTTCAAATTAACTCAAAAAGTACAGATTTTCCCATTTTAATGCAACCGTGCATTTGTATTATTATTTTTTTACTTAAACGATTTTATTTCTAAACGGTAAATGCATTACTTATTATAAAAACAGACCAGACCATATTTATAAAAATTTTAGAATGAAAAAAAAAAAAGACTTTCACGGGTTTCACAGTTCTGAAAAATTATTTTCAAGATAAGAAGAAAAACTTATATTTCAATTTTTCCCTTCAAGATCTTGCATCTGAGGCCCTAAACTTCTTGTTTCATATTGAATTCCTTACTCTCCTCCAATCGCATCCTTATATATTTATTTCCCCCACGCCGTTTTCCCTTTTATCTGTTTTCAACTTTCTGACAAAGTTATAATGAAAACAGTGGAATTTACATATATACAACTCCAGATATTTCCACCCCTTCAGTTATCAATATTCGTGTTGCAATATCCATGGAAATATTTTATATTAAAATCATGATTCTAGGAAAGGGAAGAAAATTGAAACAAGCCCCTTTTTCCCTTTTCTGTAATTTCCTGCCACTTTTAGATAGATATGATACGTGAAATGAAGCCTTCATTTAAAATCCTTCATATTATTTCAAAGAAGAGGCGGTTCGTTTTAATTAAAAATCCCTTTTCCTTTAAAATCAGTTTAATTTTATGCTTTCCTTTTTTACTTTCTTCTATATGTAATATAGAGAAAGTATTGGATTCGAGAAAATTTTCGACCTCCGTTTTTTGATGGATTTACACGTTTTGGGATATCCGGAACACGAATCGATAGTTTTTAGAAAATGTCTGTCTGTGTGTATCACGATTATTGTGGACACTGTAGCTCATGAGCCAATGAATGAAATTTAACCAAACTTGGTATTTAATTGCACCCTGACATAAACTGGTGCTGATTACATTTGGGGATCAATCGCTCAACAGGTGGCGCTGTGATCGCATTTTTTCTAAATTTTTAACATGGCAGTATGGGACAAAATTTCGTATAAATGTACATAATGAGAGTAATTTTAAACTCATGATTGTAAAATTAATATGAATTATTGATAATAGTAGTAGTTAACTAAGAAAAAAAAATTGTGCATGTGGAGTATCGGTTCCCCCTTGGGGGGGGGGGGTACTTTTCAAGATGGGTATCTTTCGAAAGGTCTCGTGAATACTTTTAAAACGAATGGTTGAACTATAAATCTGTGATAATTTAAAACAAAGTTATGGATTTTTTTTTTTTTTTTTTAAATATTGTTACTGAGTGAATTTGTATAGGAAAATATAGAAGAAATTCTTGTGGTGACCACAACATTCTAGTTTTTTTTTTTCTTTTAATTGATTGTATTTAAAAAATAAATAATAATGATGTTTATGCTGTTTAAAGAAAATAGCTTATATTTTTAGTTTCAAAATGCTGTTTTTTGGCTGAAAATATAAAATGAATAAAATGTATTCTGTTTAAATTTAAATCTGTACTACCTTGCCATAAATTAGCAGCCAATTTCTTTTTTAGATGTTTTGTAAATAACTATAAAAAATACTTGGCTAATTAGTCTGTGATATTTCACATGCTATACTTTAAATGGAAAGTTTATAAACAAATTAAACAAAAATCAGAACATTTGGATCCCCTGTAAAATTTATTGCTTAAAATCCAGTGCAGCACGTCTTTATGTAGATTCTTCAAACTATCTGTATTCATTTGTATAAGAAAACTTCGTTTTAAGTAATCAATGATCTATGGTTCAACCGTTCGTTTTAGAAGTCTCTTCGAGATCTATCGAAAGGTATCCATATTGAAAATTTATAACCCCCGCACACAGAAAAAAAAATTGTCAGTTGACAACACAGAATTGACTAACCCAAACAGCTGACTAGAATACTTGAGTTAAAAAGTGCACTAGCTGAACTAGGCTCCAAAACAAAACCCCAGACTAAGAAGGTTAATATTATCAGTTAAGACGGCTATATCTGATAATATTAACCTCCTAGTCTGGGCATAGCCTTCTAAAGTAGATGCCTGTCGCGTTGCTCGGAAACTTGGCAACAGTTGAAGCGGTAGACAGCGCCACCTGGTACAGATTGCGTGAATTTTTTATTCAACAGCCACCACATATTTTTGAAAATGGGATATGATATACATAAAAGGCGAATAGAATCGAAGAAACGTCGATTATATATATCATATATCACTTCTTAAAATTATTGGTGAAAGTCGAATAAATAAGTCGCGCAATCTGTACCAGGTGGCGGTGTCTACTGTTGCCGCTTCAACTGTTGCCAAGTTTCCGAGCAACGCGACAGGCATCTAGTTTAGGAGGCTATGGTCTGGGGTATTGTTTTGGAGACTAGTTCAGCTAGTACACTTTTCAACTGAAGTTTCATAGTCAGCTGTTTGGGTTAGTCAATTCTGTGTTGTCAACTGACAACTTTTTTGCTGTGTACGGGGGTTTACTCCCTCCCTAGGGGGGAGTGATGCTACTACATGCGCACACATTTTCCCTTAGTTTAACTCTACGATTGTCAATAATTCACATCAGTTTTACAATCATGCGTTTAAAATAAATCTTATTATGTACGTTTATATGAAATTTTGTTTGATACTGTAATAATTAATATTCAGAAAAACTGGCATCACAGAGTCACCTGTTGAGCGATTGATCCCCACATCTAATCAGCACCAGTTTAGTTCAAGATCCAGCTAAATATCATGTTAAAACACGAATAAACTACTACGTTAGAAACGCCAAAAGAAAAATATTTGCGATGCATACATCTGTTTCGGTAGCTATAAGAGTACCGTCTTCAGTGCAAAAGGAATTATGAATCTGGAGAAGTGCTCGTATATATAGGAGAGGGACCGAATTTAGTTCAACCAATAGCTTATTGTTCATAGTATGTGTTTGTGTATAGGTTTAGTTCAACCAATACCTATTGGTTGAACTAAATTCGGTCCCTCTCCTATATATACGAGTCTTTCTCCAGATTCAGAATTCTTTTTGCACTGAAGACGGTACGCTTAAGGCTATCGAAACAGCTGTATGCATCGCAAACATTTTTCTTTTTGCGTTTCTGACGTAGTAGTTTATTCGGGTTTTAATATTCCAACTCCAAGTCTCCTGTTATTAAATATCATGTTAGGTTAAATTTTGATCGTCGATTCATGGAATACTGCGTCCACAGACAAAACAGTCAAAACGTGTTCAGTAAATCTCAAAACGTGCAAATCCGTCGATAACTGGAGTTCGAAAACTTTCACAAATCCATTACTTTCTTCTTGTATATATAGAAGAAAGTAATAATACAAATCTTACATAAATTTAGATTTTATGAATTTTTGTATATTATACTTTTGATTATTCATTTGAAGTAGTCAGTCTACAAAAAATTTATAATTATGTATTGATCTCGGTAATATATAACCTGTATACGAACTATTTTTCGATTTAAAAAAAAAATTTTCAAGTAAAATCTCTGTATGTTACAGATTTTGAATAATGAGTTTAAATTTCTTGGTAAAATTAGTTCTTGAGAATTTTGTAAACTGATTCACATACACCCAGATAGACTAACTGCTAAAAATGTCATTTTTGGAGTCAACGGATCTAAAATCTATATAAATAAAGCAAAGAGTTTGTCTGTGGAACACATCCGGGTGGAACACTCCTAATTTTGATTGGTCTAGATTTAACTACTTTGGTAATGAAAGTCGGCCATTTTTTTTTTTTTTAACTAATGATTTTTTTTTTTTTTTTTTTTTTTTTTTTTTTTAAGGATACTGTTACACTTTTTTAAAAGAGCTCTAAAAACTGTTCATTTTTTTTGTGAGGACACTATATACATCAAATTATTAGATTTAAAGATATTACGCTGCAAAGTTTCACAGCGCGATATCTTTGATTGCTTTTATCTCAAAATAAGAGAATATTAAACAAAATATGGTCTAAAATTAAAGAATATAATGAATAACTCTTTAAAATTTTTTGAAGTTCTAAGAGATGCAATTTTTAAATTACAGCGTACGTATTTCCCATACGTAATCTATTAAATTTTTAAGCAATTATTGATTCGTTCTTAAGAATCATTCACATAAGACCATAAAGCATTGTTGCAATGGGCTCTTCCCACCGTCGTCTGCTCAATCACATGATACAGGAAAACTAATAATCGAATTCTGAGAATCGAATTCAATTAAATATTGTTCTTAAGAACTACAATTTTAATATTTAATATAAAATAAAATAAAAGTAATATTGTGCATTTGTAAACAGTACAATAATTGTATTTGTAAATTTAATAATTTTTAAAAAACATTTTATGTGTTTATTTATTTTTACCTATAAGAATCGACTTTTGTACATTGTAGTGTAACTGTAACATTAACTGATCTAGCAATAAATAACAGCTTCTTGTGGAATGTTTATGGATTATAATTTGAAATTTTAAAATGTTTTCATTTAATTAAATTGCTTAAAGGTGGTACAACAAGTTAATTAACTTAGTTACTGGTCTAAATGGATTTACGCAGTACGATATTGCACTGTCACTGATTTAAGTACCAAAAATCAGAGTGTTAAACATGTTTTTCATGAACATCAATAACAAACATAAACTAAATGATGACTGTAAATGTATACAGCAAACAAAAGATGATGAATAATGATATAAAATGGATTAAAAATAATGATTTATAAAAAATAACACAGATTAAATACGATTGATCAAAAATAAGAATAGAAAATATGTTATTTCAGCAATCGCTATAGATAAACAAGACTTTGTCTGCTATTTGTTTTTCCTCTATCATGTGACCTCTGACGTCAGGTGGGAAGAGCCCATTGATCCTCCGCGGAAGCAAAACGAGTGCAAAACGGAAGAAATATTTTATTTCATGTAGTATAAAGACCTGGGACACATATATATAGGCAACGGGTACTGGAAGTGAGGTTTACAGCGATTTCAATGTAGATTTTTCTTCTTCTTTTTTTTTTTTTAGTTCTTATTTATAATGCGATATAAAAAATAAATTGTGATTCAACTCTTTTGAAAATTCATTTAAATACAGTGATCAGCGAAGCGGGCATAACCTAGTCCTATATATAGCAAAAACATAATTTCAAAAATCAACCCTAAACATTAATTTTATATGGTAAAGAGAAAGTAACAAAAGCATATTGAAATCGGTTTATTCATTCGTAAGTTACCGTCACCCAGACAGACAGGCCCACCAGCGGCCGAGCGGTTCTGCGCTCAAAACTGGTAGATGGGAGGTGCCGGGTTCGATCCCAGGTCGCACTCATCGACCTAGCCGTTCGGAGTTTTCCGTGGTTTCCTCCGAAACTCGCGTAAATACGGGCTAGGACCCCTTAGAAAGACCCCCACGGAGGGCATTCCTCCTGTAGGCCTAGGACACATCAGGAGTCAATCGGCCTTAAATCCTACAACCAACCCAGACAGACAATGGTTTCAAAATTTTGCCGGGGGTTAAAAACAATTTACGATTTTCTATATTAATTTACAAAAAAATTACTACTTGCTACGAAATTCAACGATACCGTGGCATCATTTCAGTAGATTTTTAAAGAAAATCAAGAGAACGTAGGGAATTAATAAACTAAATTATTTTAAACAAAATTTATAGTAATAATAATAAAACTATATATCACAAATAATCAAATGAAATATTTTTTATTTATTTTCATTTATTCATTCATTTATTACTAAGTTTTTATTAACTTCGATTCTTGTTTGTTTGTTTGTCCGCTAGAAATCTTGCAATAAATTTTTAACTAAATCCCCTACTAGCTAGACAATTGAAACTTTCAGTATAGCTCAAAACCCGCTGACAACACAATACTTCGAAGTCAGATTTTCGAATTTTTGAATAGTTTTCTTTTAATTAATTAAAATATGAAAATAATAATCTTCAAATAGCTTTGAAAAATAGCCATTAAAGTATTAGCTATAATTTAATTGTTCCCCAAAATTATTTACGAGTTCAGTTTCTTTCGACATAAAAATAAATAAATTTAATTAAACGTGAACGTTAAAAATGTGTAAAAAGTTAAATTATGCATCTCACAAAAATTGACGTCATTATCACTTTAAAATTTTATACGCATTCATAAATTGCTCATGTAGTTCATGATGCTAATAATATACGTTGTTCTAAAAAGAGTAATATTTTATTTTTAAAACCAATTTTTTTTTTCATTATCATTATTAGTTTACTGAACTGAGTCCGCGTGCTTAAATATTGCTTATATATTATTTTTTATAATCGCGTATTTATTAACGATTCATCAGAAAATTTAAAAACATGGTATATAAAAAGTTTTGTTTTTATCGTATAATTATTCATTTTATGAAGATAATTAAAAATATTTTTTAGTATTTTATTAAATTCAAAGTAATCATGTTAATATATATATATTTAAATAAAGATGCACTGACTCTTTCAAAATAATTGAATACTCATCTGTTTCGCGTTTAACTTAACATTTAAATAAATTTTATTTCTCAGTATTAAAGTTCTTACGTAAACCAAATTTTCAAGAAAATATAGCCATGATTCAACAGAAAATTTAAAAACATGGTACATAAAATTTTTTTTATTTTTTATTTTATTTTATTTATTTATTTATTTATCTATTTTTTTTTTTTTTTTTAACGTTTTTTTTTTTTTTTTTACGTTTGTTATGAAATTTTTAATTATCATCTCTCTTTATTTTTATCAATATCAACATGCGCTTTGAATCAGAATCTCTCGCAAAATATTTAAATACATTACACAAAATATAGGAAAGTTTTCTATAAAACTGGGTTCACCCTTAGGTGAAATAAAATTTTAAATGTTACTTTCCAGAATAAAAATAGAATTCGTCGTTACCAAAGTGAATTTATAATCCCTTGAAATGGACTTTATAAATCGCTAGGAGATTTAAAGGATAAGGTACTAAAGTAACTCTTAACTTTTATAAAGCATTTACTTGTGAAAGTTCCAGGTTGTGAAACTCCCACTCTTTTCTGCTTAAGGGGGCGAAAACTAAAACGATAAAATAAAATAGAAAGAAGATGCTGAAAGGAGAAGTCACGATAATGGGATAAGAGATAAAGGAAAGATGTAGCTGAAACATTGTTTCTTTTATTGTTGTATTTTTCTCCAGCCTGCTAAATATCTACGATTTGTTCTGGTTTTACGCAGAATTTGAATGTAATAATTTTGCTTAACAAAGCTTTAGAAACTGTGCTTTTACAGATATAAGCGTTTAAACTTAATGCAGTCAGGTTGAATAAAAGTATCAAAAGGTTTTTTTTTTCTTTTTAAGCATTAAAATTATTACTTAGCTAATCCAAAAACAGAAATTTTATCAAAAGAAAAAAATAATCTGGTGTGTCACTCGCACAACTTTCTCTTACCCTGAAATTTAATACTAAAAATACAGGTTGCAGATTAAATGGTAAGATAACAAGTACTGTTATGTAAACCTGTGTTAAACAATTCATATTAGGCTTCTGAAGAGTTTTATATGATAATAAGTTCTGTGTGAGGGGGGCTACCGCTCCCCTCAACCCCCCATTTCATTAATGCACCTACATTTAAATAGAATTTAATCCGGCTATTAAAAAATAAATCTGTTTTTTAAAAATAATTCATTAAAATTATTATTTAAAAAAAATTATCTTTTATGATAATGCAGACGATTTCCATATTAGAGAAGTAGTATAACACCAAATATCCATAAAAAGTCCATTTTATTGTCAATATTAAAAAAAAAAAAAAAAAAAAAAAAAACGATTTTTTTCTAAGTTTATTTTCGCTAAAAGTAAAAAAAATCGATAACTTTGTTTTAAATTATCACAAATTGATAGTTCAACCATTCGTTTTAAATGTATTGGCGAGCTCTTTTGAAAGATACCCAACATGAAAATTTAATCTCCTCGAGGGGGGTCTTCTCCCTCCAGGGAGGGGGGGGGGGAGGCGGGGCTCCTACATACACAAAAAAATTTTCTAAGTTAACCATCTCTATTACAAAAAAATATATATTCGTTTCATTTCGTTTAGTGCAGTCTATAGACGTTAAACTCAACTTACTTGCAATTTCCCCAATCGACGTATTGTATTAGAATTCTCTTGATTGTCCCTGTACACGAACCATTTGCTTGATCTTAACGAAAATCTTACTGTAGCATCTCTATATGATACACATTCAGAATACCAAGTTTGAACTTTCCGCCATAATTTGTTTTTGAGATATGCTGATAACAGACAGACACACACACAGACACACACACAGACATACAGACACACAGACATACACACAGACCATTTGCTAAAAACATGATTTTCGTATTTAGGGGACCTCAAAACGTTTAAATATAACAAAATCTCGCGTTCGAAAATTTGACCCAAAAACAACACTTTCACTTATGGGTAAGAGAAAGTAATATTTTTATTTTTACCTTCTTCTATATTCAATAGAAGAAAGTACTGGAATCGTAGAAATTTTCAACTTCGGGTTTTCGATTCATTTACATGTTTTGAGAAGTCCAGAACACGATTTGACCATTTTTAGAAAATATCTGTCTGTCTGTGTGTGCGACAAAATTTTGAGGCAACTGTATCTAAGTAACTACTGCACATAATTTCAAAAAATTGAATATGTAGTTTCATATCGACATAAATTAGTGCCTATCAACTATAAGTGAAAATCGTCTAACAGGTGGCGTTGCCATCCCGCTTTTTCTAAATCTTTAACAATCCGGTATAGGACAAAAATTCGTATAAATGTTCATAAAGGGAATTATTTTTTAATAATTCTTATATATAAAAAAAAGTATTATTTATAATAGTGATAATCAACTAAGAAAACTTTTTTTTGTGTATGTAGGAGCATCGTCCCCTTCCCCCCCCTCCCCCCGAGGAGGAAATTTTTCATTATGGTTATCTTTTAAAAGAGTTCATCAATACTTTTAAAACGAAAGATGGAACCATCGATCTGCGATAATTAAAAACTAGTATGTTGTGGCCACCACAAGACTTTCTTCTATATTTCTATATTTTCCTATATACATATTCAATCAGTAACAATATTAAAAAAAAAAAAAAAAAAAAAAAAAAAATACGATTTTTTTCCAAGTTCTTTTTTTGTTAAAAGTAATACATATTCAACCAGTTACAATATTTTAAAAAAAAAAAAAAAAGTTTTTTTTTTTTTTTTTTTTTTTTTTTTTGTTAAAAGTAAAAAAAATTGATAACTTTGTTTTAAATTATCACAGATTTATGGTTCAACCATTCGTTTTAAAGGTATTGACGAGACCTTTCGAAAGATATCCATCTTGAAACTTTGCCCCCCCGGGTGGGTACATGCTCCCGCATGCACAAAATTTTTTTCCCAGTTAACTATTACTATTATCAACGAGACTTTTCGAAAGATACCCATCTTGAAAATTTACTTCGCCGGGGGGGTACTTCCCCCCCACGGGGGGGCACCGGTGCCCCCACAAGCACAAAATTTTTTTCCTAGTTAACTACTACTATTATCAATAATTCATATTAATTTTACAATCACAAGTTTAAAATAACTCTCATTATGCCCATTTATACGGAATTTTGTCCTATGCTGCCATGTTAAAAATTTGCATAAAATGCGATTACAGCGCCATCTGCAGGGCGATTGATCCCAAAATCTAATCAGACCCTTTCCATGTCAGGGTCCAGCTATACACCAAGTTTGGTTCAATTTCATTCATCGGTTCGTGAGATACGGTGAAAAGTACGAAATTTTGCGATCACAGCGCCACCTGCTGGACGATTGATCCCCATATCTAATCAGCACCATGCCCCGTCAGGTTCCAACTATATACCAAGTTTGGTTGAATTTCATTCATTGGTTCGTGAGATACGGTGAAAAATACGAAAATTTGTCCTATACTGCCATGTTAAAAATTTACATAAAATGCGATCACAGCGCCACCTGCTGGGCTATTGATCCCCAAATCTAATCAGCACAATGCCCCGTCAGGGTCCAACTATATACCAAGTTTGGTTGAATTTCATTCATTGGTTCGTGAGATATGGTGAAAACACTAAACCCCAGACACACAGACAGACAGACATTTTCTAAAAACTATCAATTCGTGTTCAGGACATCCCTAAACGTGTAGATCCGTCGAAAAACGGAGGTCGAAAATTTTCGCGAATCCAATGCTTTCTCTATATTACATATAGAAGAAAGTAATAAGTTATCGATTTTTTTAATAAAAAATAAATAAGTAAATAAATATAAAAACTTAGAAAAAAAAAAAAAAATCTCATTTTTTTTTAAGATGTCGTATAGAGAATAAAGTTGACTATACAAGTTTTCTAGGATGGAAATCGTCATCATTGATCATGGAAAATAATTTTGATAAATAATAATTTTAATAAATTATTATTTATCAAATAAATTATTTTTACTGAGTGAATTTGTGTCGGAAAATGTAGAAGAAAGTTACGTGGTGGCTGGAACATACTAGTTTGAAGGTTTTGTTATCTTATTTTTGCACATTTTTCTCAACATATATTCTCTACTTTAATTTTGATGTTTGTTTTCTCATGTTAAATATAATGCAAGTATAAATTTAATTATGTAGTTTAACAAACGCAGCAAATATTTGTTTGAATAAATTTTTAAAAAGTACTACGAGCACACAATGTAATATAAAAAACTCAAAAGTGTCGCTGAAATACTGTTTTTTTATTGCTGTATTTTTCTCCGTGTTGCTAAAACCTACGATTTGTTCTAGATTTATGCTTAATTTGGAAGTGATAATTTTTGCTTAAAATGGTTAGGAAATGTGTTTCTACACATTTTTCTCAGCTTATATTTTTTAAAACGTTACATGTATTACCTTGGTAATCGAAAAAAGTAAATTTATCAGAAGATAAAAAATCAAAATAAATTTTCATACGTAAAGATGAAGGTAAAAGTTATTTATGTTCAAACTTTATAATTTCCAATAGGTATTCTCTTTCTTTCTTTCTTTCTTTCTTGGTTTATCATACTTTGTACCAAAATACTTGTTGAAATATATTTCAGAACTGTGCTAAAAGTGTGAAATATAATGTTGAAAATTCAAAATTATATCTGAAATATTGTTTTCCTTCATTGCTGTATTTTTATTCCTGTATTGTTTTATTTTGTTGTCGTATTTATTTGTTGATTACTTACGATTTGTTAACGATTTACGCTGAATTTGAATATAATAATTTTGCTTAAGAGGACTCTCTACTTATAGTCTCCGGAAGCCAGGGCCAAAGTTATTCTATGGAGAATTTTGCCCCATCATAACTCATTAACTAATACATATTTTAAAATCTGTTTTCTCATTCAGAGAATTCACAACTACTAAAGAGTTTATCGCTTTCTAAAAATTGATTTTTTAATTTTTAATGTTTTAATTTAGGTTTGTAAAATGCGAATTTCCTCCATGTAAAATTTTACATTTTTGAGCTTAAAAGGAAATTAAAAAAATTATAAAAGTCAATTTTTAGAAAGCGATAAACTGTTTAGTAGTTGTGAATTTTCTGAAAGAATTAGTTTTAGAAGTTTAGTAGAAGTTTTGTAGTTGTGAATTTTAAAAATAGAAGTTATTAGAAGTTTAGTAGTTGTGAATTTTAAAAATATGTATTAGTAATAAGTTATAATGGGGCGCAATTTTCCATAGAACAACATTGGATTTGGCTTTCAGAGAAGATATGTCAAGAGGCTCCTTTACAAAGCTTTTTATAGTGTGCTTTTACAGATATTTGCATTTAAACTTAATACAGTCAATCTGAATAAAATAATCAAAAGACAATTTTTTAAGCATTAAGATTAGTATGTTGTTTATTAAAAAAATGTAAATTTACCAGAAGATAAAATATCGAGAAAATTTTTTTTAATACGTGAAGAAAAACTTTACAGTTTTTTATTGTTAAAAGTTATGACTTTTTCTTTTTCCTTTAGATTTTTTAATATACATACATTATTTTAATTTTGTTAATTTAGTTTGCCGTGTTTCATGTAATTCAAATGTAAATTTTATGTCTTTATTTTGTAAAACGCAGCAAAATTTATAGATTTGTATCAAAATTGCAAAATGAATTCAAAAGTGTAGTTGAAAAATTATTTTCTTTCATTGCAGTACTTTTTTTTTTCAAGCAAAGTTGAATATCTACGTTTTTTTCCCCCTTGGATTTACACTGAATTTGAACATAAACTGTACTTAAAAAATATAAAAAGATCTTTATTGCTCCACTTTATTGCTTCTTGAAGACTATTTTGACGACCTCGGGGAAAAAAAAAACTTTATTATCGATATACCAATTGTCTAAGCTCTAACTCGATTATTAAGGAAGTTACTGTAAAATTCTGAAATTAATAGGAAAGGTGAGCGGTTCGAGCAGTGAGATCAGTTTCTCTCCAAGACCTTACTGAATAGAAAGCTCTGCTTGACTATGTCTCTATCATTGAATTGCAGCCTATTGATGTGTGTTAATAAAATGATACAGTTTGTGCTGTGATTTTTATGTTGCCACCTGTTATTTAAACTATATTTTCTAGTGAAAGTGAATTTGGTTTACGTACCTGTAATCTTCCTAAATATTCTGTAAATTAATTTTTAAACCTCTGCAAGGTTCGTTTTTCATTCACAGACAATTCAAGAACCCCGAGTGCGCAACAATTTATGTTTGTCTAATGCGTATATATTATGTGAGTGTGTAACACTTAGGTAACTCATGTTTATGAAAGCGTATTTATATGATGCGTGTGTTTCATACTGACATTCGAAAGAATTTGTATTGTATTTATTCCTTTAAACTCTACTTAAACTCACTTATGTCCTTTTAAGTTTTTCTAATTTCATAATTAAAAATCATTGATTTCACTCGACTTTCAGAACATTTAGTAGTTAATGATATTTAAAAATGTTGAATCGGGAAAATAATGTAGTAAATAACCGAATGTGAGAACTTTTTCATTGGAAAACAGTCATGCCATTTGGCTCATTTGGCGACTCATGCTCACCCAATGGTAGTTCAGTCTGAGGAATAAAGTATTTCAGATGCTTTTCGCTCGTGTACTTTATAAACAATTTTAAAATTGTTGCTTTAAATATAGACAAGGTCGTATCCAGATAAAAATTTCGCAGAGTATTAAATCTTTAGTACGTCATTATTAAGTGTTAAAATGAAATATAATCAAAAGAATTTTCGACAAATCTGTAAAATTTCGGGGATATTTTAAATCCTCAAACCCCCACCTCTTAGCTACAGTCTTGAATATAGCTAAATGTTTCTAATTTAATTTGACAGTTTATCGCATGGGCCATGAAACAGTGTTAAGTGAAATTCATTCATGCTTACCAGTAAAAGAGGCTAATACATACATAATTTTTCCTGTTGATCATACTTTAGCCAATTATTCTAACATTTTACAGCACTTATTCTGTTTTAAACAGTTTAACATTAAAAAACGAATTTCAAATAATATGCATTCACAGTAATACCATAGCTTCCTTAACTAGATGCCTGTCGCGTAGCTCGGAAACTAGGCAATAGTTGAAGCGGTAGACAGCGCCACCTGGTACAGATTGCGCAACTTTTTTATTTAACAACCACCAAAAATTTTTAAAAGTGGGATGTGATATGCATAAAAGGCGAATAGAATCGAAGAAACGTCGATTATATATATCATGTATCACTTCTTTAAATTATTGCTGAGAGTTGAATAAAAAAGTCCCATAATCTGTACTAGGTGGCGCTGTCTACCGCTTCAACTGTTGCCTAGTTTCCGAGCTACGCGATGGTAATACAAAGGAATTCTAATTTGTATCGCTTGAAATAGTACCTTAAGTCCCAAATTTATAAAATTCTATAAATAGTTCTTGTAACGATGGCCTTTAACCCATTACACGCTGGCGTTGCGTTTACGCAACACCAGAAATAATCGCGTTTAATAGTTAACTAAAAAAGGTATTTTATATTAAATGTTATTTTTAAGTAAGAAAAGGATAATGTTTATTTTATTACAAAAAAAAAAAAAAAAAAAAAAAAAAAAAAATGTTATCTGAAAAACAGTTTTAAGTTAAAAAATGGATTTCAAACTTGAAACACTTTTCAAACCAAAATTTTGAAAATCATCATGTTTGAATGAGTTTACATAACTTAAAAAAAAATGTTTTTGTAATAAAATAATTACTTTTGAAGTCATTTGTAGTTTTTTCTGTTTCATGCTTCCTTAAGGAAATTTCCGTAAACATTTATTTGTATTCATTCTTTACTCTTATTCCGCTGAAGTTGTACAAGTATAACACTCTATTTTTAGTAAGATAAGACTAATTTTCATAATTTAATTTTAAATTATTGTTATATATAATCAAAACAATGAGTGTTACTATTTGTATTTAGAAAAAAAATCATTATTTCTAGTTTTGGTGGTTAATGGGTTGACATATCTACTAACTTTAACCTCAATAGAAAATTCAGTATTTGTACGCTTTCGTGTCTACTCACTTACATACATATCTACCTTAATCCTGCAATCATTTAAACTCTGCATATTTTGCATGATGATTACCTGTTATACATATATATATATATATATATTATATTTTAGTCTAATTGAATGCAGCATTTAAACGCTATTGCGTTCACTCACTCAATTACATATGCACTTTAATCCTGTATTCATTCAACTTCATGTATTTTGTGTTAAGATGACCTAAAATTGGTTTACGGAAATTTCGCCCCCAGCATCTCGCCCCCGGCATTTCGCCCCCAGCATTTCGCCCCCGGGAAATCTCGCACCCCGGAAATTTCGCCCCCGGAAATTTCACCCCTGGAAATTTCGCCCCCGAACAGTGGATTTCGGAAATTTCGCCCCCAGCGTCTCGCCCCCGAGTTGTGGAAAATATATATTTGATGAAAAATAAAAATATAAATATACATGTAGTAATTCTCGATATATTTATAATTAATTCACGCTATTTTCCCTTTTAATTTTAATATAAAACATATGAATTAAAATAAGGTTTTCGAATGCAAAAATTGTTCGATTAATTTTTTATCGCTGATAATTAAAAGAAAGTTTAAGTGTACAGTAATATTATTTATTTATTTATTAAATTTTTAGTGCACACATAACAATTTTATTAATTTATCAAATATTATTTTACTTTGTTTTATTTATTAATTAATTTGATCGTTATTGATAAATACGGAAGTAAGATTACAGACGCAAGAAATTTTCATTACCCTACTACTGTAGGCTGTAGGGTCGTATTAACCCCGACGATATATTGAACGCCCCAGCCCGCCTAGCACCGCTCATAGATGACTTTTTCTAGTCAATTTTGTCCTATTATTCTTTGCGGTGTTAGCCTTTTTTTTTTTTTTTTCTTTTCACATTTGACAGTTTTGCAGATATGAGAGTTTTTATGTTTTCGTCCCATGCTTTTTTCTATGGAATTTTGACTCTTTTTTCCCCTGTTTCTATGAATTTTCAGCCTTTTCCCCTCGTTTTCTGCCTTCTTATGTGCGGTCCGAAAATTCGATATCCAATTTTCACCTGATTTATACATTTTAAGGCCTCTTGAGTCCGGAAAAGTAGTTTCTGACAGTTGGTAAGAGTGTACGTATGTATGTATACGTATGTTTGTGTATGTAAATATATGCATGTATGTGTATGTATGTGCGGAATCTTCTGGGTATCATATCTCCGAAACTAACAAAAATAGAACTACGAAAAACTTCAAACTGAGTCTGGTATACAGATAATTTTTTCAAATTTTGTGGGAAATTGAAAAACCGGAAATGGGACAGCGGAACGCGGAAGTGGGACCGTAAGTCCGTATCTCAAAAACGGCTCTATCAATTTTCTTCAAATTTGCTATATAAACACTCTATTAGATGAACTTTTAAATAATATAGTTAGTTAGATCAGGAAAATTTATAGGCGTCCTGTAAAAAAATAGTTCAATTCCAGGCTTCGCAAGTGCGTTCCTTTAAAAACGACTGCACGGATATATTTTTTTTCCAACTCGTTATATTAACTAATTTTTAAACATCTTTTTGTATGTAATTATTATTTTTCGGTCAATAGTTGAGTTTGCCAAGTTTTGGTAAAAGATTGTATCCCAAAAATGGCTCTAACGACTTTTTTGAAATTATTACATAAATCCATTTTAGATATCCTTTCTCATGTATTACGTGGTTAAAAGAGGAAAATAATGAACAGTCATCCTACTTAAGTAGGTGAGTTTTAGATCTCGGAAATTGGTGTTTAAAAAAATGATACTACCAATTTTACTTCCTTATACAAAGTATATGGAATTTAGTAATCCCGATGTGCGAAAATGATTTTGTATTATGCATAGCTCAAAAAATGAATGATCGTAGCAGGTTGCAAATTTATATGCATAACTGTTATAATGTCTAGTTGTACACTTCCAACTTTGGTTTTAATACGAGGTCCCGTTTCAGAGATATCTACGATTTTGCACGAATTTTCGTGACGTCAGTATGTAAGTACGTGTGTGTGTGGGGGGGGGGGGGGGTGTATCTCGCATAATTCAAAAACAGTTAGATGTAGAACGTTGAAAATTAGTATATAGGTTTGTTATAACATCTTGTTGTGCACCTCTATTTATATGATTTATATGATTATGGATTTTATATGATTTTCCGTTTTGGAGATATTTAGGAAAATTATGTTCATAATGAGCAAAAATACAAAGTTTTTGGCTATTATATATGACTTACCATCATATAGATTTCAAAATAATGATATTGTTATGAAACTTGAAGACTTTTTGCGTGTAGAAAGTTGTGTTTAAAGACATAAACTGGTTCTTGTCAATGAATGTATTATTTTTTTATTAATGAATATTTAGCCCGTAGATAGAGAGCCTGTAATCTATCTCGCCTATCTCAATAACGGTTTGACGTAGAACGTTAAAAATTGGTATAAGGTTTCTTATAACATCTAGTTGTGCACCTCTCTTTTTGGACTTTATATAACTTTCCGTTTTGAAGATATTTAGGAGAATTATATTCATAATGACCAAGAATACAAAGGTTTTGGCCATTAAATAAGACCTACCATCATAGAGATTTCAAAAGAAGCTAATGATAGAGCTAGTAATGATAATATTATGAAAGTTGAAGACATTTTCGCGTGTATAAAGTAATATGTAAAGACATCAGAAGGTTCTTGTCGACAAATGCACTTTATTTAATGAATATTCAGCCCATACACAGAACCCGTAATTTTATTGTTGCGAAAGTTGTCGACATTTTAGCGTTTCGAATTTGATTCTTTAGGACAGAAATATGTTGCCGACGAATGTATTTTATTTATGAATATTCAGCCCGTAGATAAAGCCTGCAATGATATTGATAAAAGACGAATTGTTTACGAATTACGAAACAAACGAAAACATACTTAGTAAGCGGGCATTATTTATTTTGATTTAATGCAATTGAATTAATTATATGCTCTATTACTAATAAATAGTGTAAAATAATAAATGTGAACCCATAATAAAACTTTCTCTGCTCTCTTAGAGTCAAAAGTTACTTTTGATAATGTACTATATTTGCAAACAACCTCAGTTTCGATTCTCAGATCTTAAACCCTTTGAGGAGCAGAGTTGGGTGGTTGGTTGGGTCTTTACATCACACTAGTGCTGTGCAATGGGCAATTGGTGACGGTCAGGGTCTCGCCCTCAAGGTGGTCCGAAAACATGACATAACATATTTGACCTCCACGGATGGGATTGAGGAGCAGAGTAATTTTGCTAACTGAAAGTTAAAAACGACCAGAATTTATGAACTGTGTTAGAAGAGAAATAGTAAATATTTTAGCATGAATAAATATATTCAATATTCATTTAGGCATGTTTTTATCGCCATGCTGTGTGTGAACCCTTGTTATGAACAAAATCAAAACATATATCAATATTGTACAAACTTCATATTTTTATACAACAAATTATTACAAGATAAAAAGAACGAACTTTTTATATAACATGTTTTTAAAGTTTCTGTTAAATCATATAAACGCTACTGAAGTCAAAGAGAACCCGGAATATTTGGCTAAAAGTAACGAAATAATGCATTGTCACCGTGTTCTGAGCTATTCTGAAACTTTCAGATGTCCAGCTAGTCGGGAAGTAACATGGTTAAAGTTACCGAAGGTAGCGGGAGCTCGAAAAAATTGGTATTTAAAAAACTCATAGTCGTCGTGTTATGAGCTTTTATAAAAGTTTCAAATTTCTAGCTAGTCGGAAAATTATATGATTGTTGATTCATATAAATGCTACCGAAAGCAGCGGGGACCGAAACAATTGGCTAAAATTATTAAAAAATTGCATTGTTATCGTATTTTGAGAAATTATAAAAGTTTCAAATGCTAGTCGAGAAGATAGTCGAGAAGTCAGTAAAATAAAATTTTCTGTTGAATTATATAAACGCTGCTGAAGGCAACAGGGACCCGAAACTGTTGGCTAAATATTTAAAAATTGCATTGTCACTGTGTTCTGAGCTTTTCTGAAGGTTTCAAGTGTCTAGCTAGTCGGGAAGTTAGTTAAATAAATTTTTTATTGAATCATAAACGCTGCCGAAGAGTGCAGGAACCCGATACAGTTAGCTAAAAGTATATTAAAAATGCATTGTCACCGAGTTCTGAACTTTTCTGAAAGTTTCAAATGTCTAGCTAGTCGGAGAGTTAGTTAAATAATTATTTGTTGAATCTTAAACGCTGCCGAAGGCAGCAGGGACCCGAAACAGTTGACTAAAAGTATTTTAAAAATGCATTGTCACCGTGTGATGAACTATTCGGAAAGTTTCAAATGTCTATTTAGTCGGGAAATTAGTTAAATAAATTTTTTGTTTAATCATAAACGCTGCCGGAGGCAGCAAGGACCCGAAACAGTTAGCTAAAAGTATTAAAAAAATGCATTGTCACCGTGTTCTGAGCTTTTCTGAAAGTTTGAAATGTCTAACTTGTCAGGAAGTTAGTTAAAAATCGATTGCAAGATTTGTACTGGACACTCAAACAGACAAAGAAGAATTGAAGTTAATAAAAACATGGTAATATTTTGGGAAATACCGTAATGTATGTTTATATCTTTATTTGTAATTACATTTATATTTTACATCACTCGGGGGCGAAATGTCCCGGGGGCGAAATTTCCGGGGTGCGAAATTTCCCGGGGGCGAAATGCTGGGGGCGAAATGCCGGGGGCGAGATGCTGGGGGCGAAGATTCCGGATCCCCCTAAAATTATACATAATAAATTTGAGTTCAATAGAATGCAGCATTTAGACACTACCGTACTCTTTCACTTCCATGTATATACGCATTAGTCCTATACTCATTAAGATATTTCATGTGATGGTCACCTATAATACGCATAACATATTCGAATGCAATCGAATTTAGCGTTTAGACGTTATCGCGTTCACTTACATGCATACAGACACATATAAATACAGACATCACCGTAAAAAAAAAAAAAAAAAAAAGGCAAAATTGAATTTAGAAGATCCTCTAAATTTATTAAATGAATTTCAAATAATTTTGGACCATAAATCGTTATGTATAAGAATTCTATTTTGTATTCGTGTAAAAAAAAAAAAAAAAAAAAAAAACTAAATTCTATATCATTATTAAAAGTTTAAAATTAGAAAACATTTCACGTGTATATATAATATATAAAAAGTAACAAACCACTTTAAAAAACACGTAGATAAACTATTTTTATTAAAAACGACACAAAGCTTTTCACCATTATAACAATAGCATCATCAGGTGTAATTGCGTTACATAGAACCAGCAATATATAAAAAAGAGAAGTTCAAACGGTTTAAAGTTACGGTTACAATAAAAAAAATTTTAAGTTACGGTTACAATAAAATTTTTTTCATTTCAATATCATTTTCAGTTTCTTTTTCCCTCCATTACATCATTTCTATTTTTTCCTCGTACTTTTTATAAATTCTATATCATTAAAATCTAAGTAGCTCTGTGTCACCTCTAGCATACCTATCGAATTCGAACTGAATCAAATGCAGCATTTAGACGCTATCGTATTCACTCATACACATACAGGCATACCTTCATCACTATAAAAAATGAAAAATGAATTCAGGAAACTACAAAACTCACAGAAACACTAAAATGTCAAATTTGAATTTTTCCATGATAGCAATATTTCTCTTACATAATATGTAATCGGAATTTAATTTTATGTTTTCTTCCACCATCCGTATTTTTTTAAGTTAACGAATCGCTCTTTTATTTAATCCTCCACATTACTCACGTTAAAAGCCAGCGCATCGTTTAAGCATTTATTTATTACGAAATTTCACGATAAAAATCACTTTGAGAATTTTAATCTACTTTTTAATCAATTATTTTTCTTATTAATAAACATGTTTCTTGTAAATATTTCAAAAAAAATTTAAAAAAAAAAATGTCGTTAATTAATTTATTTCTATTCATTTTTTGCAATAAATAAATAAAATAAAATAAAATACGGTATTTATTACTATTTAAAGTCTCATTAAGTGTCAAAATTGGAATTAATTTTAAACGAGCGCCATCTCTTGATGATTTCACGAAAATTTTGCGTTAAATATTACAAAATTCAAAATAACTATCCTGTATATTGACCAAACAATTATTTATTGCAAAAGGCTCTAGTACATGTTAGAAAGAATGTCCATGCAAACTTTCAGCTCAATAGCTTCAGAACTGTAGGCTCATGTTAAGGCTTGTCAGACTTAACATGGCGAAGAAGGAGAAGAAAGTAACCGGCAAATTTCAGGTTTTCAAAGTTATATTACTCAGGCCCCTTAATTAGGATCGACTTGCAAATTTATATGTTTACCTTAAGGGTATGCTCAAGGACTGTGCAAAGGAATTATAGGTTTTGGAGGCTAGGGAGTTAATATACATACAGGTAGTCGAAAAGTCCAAGACGCTATGTCGACGTAATATGCACTAGTAACGTTTCGCTATTTACGGGTTGGGGACAAAATCTCGCTGGACAAAATCTCGCGAGAACAAAATCTCGCGGACGTAAATGAATACAAAGCAAAAATGAGTTGGTAAACATTACTAATGTTCTATAAAATTTCATGACAACACATAACTTAGTCAGAGCACTGACATTCTGACAAATCTACAACAAACATTTTTATAAATTGTACTTAAAATAGTTTAAAGTTAAAACGAATGTAACATTTAAAATGAGATAAAAAATAAAAAATTTAAAACTTTAAAAAGACATTTTAATTAAAAACATTAAAACATAAGACAGACGTTTCGGCTAGAACACTAGCCCTCCTCAGTGTCAAACTTACAAGCACAAACAACATTTACAAAAATTCATAATACATCATAGCAAGATTAAATATTCAGGAGGAATAGCTTTAGCCTCGTTCAAGGCAGAATGTGGCAGAATTATTGACACTGAGGAGGGCTAGTGTTCTAGCCGAAACGTCTGTCTTATGTTTTAATGTTTTTTATTAAAATGTATTTTTAAAGTTTTAAATTTTTGTATTTTTTATCTCATTTTAAATGTTACATTGGTTTTAATATATTAATGAGACGTATAAATTATGTTTAATTTTATTAGTTTAAAGTTATTTATTAAATTTTGTCAAGCTAGGTCATAATAAATTCAATCGTGCTTATCAATTTTTAAATTTTTAATTCAAGTTTGAGAATAGTGGTCAACAGTGATGTATACGATTTTTAAAATATATTTTGAATTGTGAAAAGCAAAAGATAAAATAACTTGAAAACAAACAAACATAAAATAATGAAATTCAACTCTATGATTTAATTAATTAATTAATTAATTATTTTAATTAATTAATTATTTATTTATTTTAATTAATAAAACATAAAAACACAGCACTTTACACGTTAAAATTCAAGTCAAGAGACTTAGTTTAAAAGTTTACATTATACAAGTTAAAAGGAAGAACATCACGACGTTTCGTCCAAGTATAGTTACTTGTGGACATCCTCAGGTCTAGTTCGCTTGAAGCGAACTAGACCTGAGGATGTCCACAAGTAACTATACTTGGACGAAACGTCGTGATGTTCTTCCTTTTAACTTGTATAATGTAAACTTTTAAACTAAGTCTCTTGACTTGAATTTTAACGTGTAAAGTGCTGTGTTTTTATGTTTTATCAATTTGATCTATACACGTGTTGAAAACAATTACTCATCCAATTATTTTAATTAATTAATTAATATTTATAAGGCCATGTGGCCCCCGCCAGAGATCACGCGTGACACAAAATCAAATTTTCAAATAGATCATATTATTTTTTTGGCGCGATATTTTGTCCGGCGAGATTTTGTCCCGCGATATAATGTCCGGATCCCGCTATTTACTTTTCAACTTTGTAAGTTTCTTTTCTTTTCTTTTCCTTTCTTTTTTTTTTTTTTTTTATGTTTGTTTTAGCTTGGCGGGACGGAACGTCACCGCGTTCCTAGATATATATATATTTCGGAAAAATTCAAGAAAATTGCTTAATGAATACTTTTTGTTAGTTGATTTTTTACTATATTTATTATTCAAAAGTTTCAGGAAATCTTTTAAACATGATTAGGTTAGAAACTTTTAACTGAGGACTATTGCATCCATAGCGATAATAATTTAATACTACTTATAATAATTTTTTTTTTAAATTCACTTAAGATGAATAATCTACAGAGTAGAAACAATTTTCACCTAAGCACGAAATGTATCAAGCGAGAATCAGTTGGTGTTGTTACATTTTATTATATATGCATTCATTTATTTTTAACACAAAGAAATACACATTTTATTTTTCATCTAAATAAAAGAAAATCTTAAGAAAAATTTTTTTAGCACTTTTGGTATCAAAAGAAAGTAGAATTCTTTCCAGTTTTGTGAAAATGATTTGAAAAAGAATTTAAAAAACATGAGGAAAAAGCTTTTAAAACACACAAAAAGACTGATTCATGAAAAATCGTTCACAGATAAAGTATGTTCTTAAGTACCCCCTAGAGCGTCGTAAATATTAAAGCCCACCCTTTTAATATAAAGAATGAAGGAAGAAAATAGGTATTACTGGTTATTCGTATTCGTTTTTCTATCGTTTTATCTCTTGTTATTTCAAAAAAGATATTTTATAAGTTTGGTTCACATTGAATGATTTTTTTTTTTTTGCGATGGAATAATTTAAGATGGAGAAAAATATGTTATAGATTAACTTTAAATTTTTGACGGTATAACTTTTACTCCAATTTATATATGTTATGAGAAATTAATTTTCATTTCTAAACAGTTTTCGTTGACATAATAAAATGTAGTAAAAAACACTTCAGTCAATAACATTCAATAAAGTATTCGACTGAAAAGAATATTTTCGTTTAATTTTCGGTAACTCTGTACATTGCCCATACATGCGAATATTCTAACTATAATTCCGTAAAACATATAGTATCCGCCCCTTTTTCACACCAGTTTATTTTTAGAGTAATTTTTAGCAAATGTAATTTCGATTAAATAAGAAGAAAAATACTCTAAAGAAAGACTGACGGGGGGGGGGGGGGGAGTAGGTACTTACAATTTTGCGGAATATTAATTAAATTGCTAGCAGGTATATCATTGCTTAAATTTAGCTCTATGTAACAAATAGAAAACACACCCTGAAATACATTTACAGTAATTTATATACACAGCTAAAACCTATCCAAATTCTTTTTAGTAGGTTGATTGGTTGTTTGTGTGGCTTAAGGCCGATTGACTACACTATGGTCCTACGCATATGGGGAAATGCTCTCCATGGAGGTATTTTAAGGAGCCCTAGCCTTTATTTACCCTAGTTTCGGAGGAAACAAGTGAAAGCTCCAAACGGCTAGGTCGATGAGCGAAACCTGGGATCAAATCTGGCATTTATCATCTATCAGTTTTGAGCACAGAACCGCTCAGCCACTGGTAGGGCTTCTTTAATGCAGGCTTTATGTTTTTATTTGAATAAAACAAGTATGCTTAATTCGTTTAAAGTGCTTTTTTTTTTTTTTTTTTTTTTTTTGTATTAAAATATAATATTTTTATTCGTGTTCACTACCGGCTCAAAAAATGTCGTTATGACTAGCAATCACTGCCCACAATTGGCTCATTTAACAGGAGACCAACAGTGGAACCATCTCAGTGACCTCCCAAGTGTAGAAAGCAGAATGCAATGGGAATTCACTTCAGATTCAATTAAGATAATCTCGATAATATCGAGACATTCTGAAGAGTTCTTTTCCGTTTTTCTTTCCCTGGGTACCGTATTCAAATAATTAGTTGCGCTCTCATTTCACTGGAACATCTATAGTAAAAGAGAACTTATTGAAGTCAGTATTTGGAAGGCTCGATATTAAGATGAAATCGCCGTGATACAAAAAAAAAAAAAAAAAAAAAAAAAAAGATCTTTCTTTGGAAGAAAAGGTTAGTTTTACCAATGGTTAGTTTTGAACAAGTACAGTAGAATCTCGTACAACGCGCTCCCTCTAAACGCGATTTCGTATAATGCAACGAAAAATCTGCGACTATTACTCATACAACGCGATAAAGAGTCTCGTATAACGCGTGAAATAAAGGAAGCACTTGACGACATCTTTTCTACTTTCAACCTGTTCAAGGAAGAATTGCTCCGTTACCATGCCAACACCCGATGCTTTTGGTGTCATTGCGGAATGAAATCGTCTGCTCAATGTATGTCTCCTATAACGCGATTTTCTATTACGCGGAACGTATCCCCCGCTTTATGCGAGAGTCGTTGTGGCCATCAAGAGCTTTCTTCTGTAATTTTTTATACAAATTTCGTTAATTTGAGATAAAATTGTCACCGCTGCATTTTACATAAAAAAAAAAAAAACCTAGTAAGAAACTAGTTTTTAGGGGATCACCACAAAAATTTTTGTTTTTTCCTGCGAAAGTTCCTCCAGTATAAATTATTTTTGCATTTATTGTCTATGATCAATGCAGACGATTTTCATCTCAGAGAGGTTTAACACAAAATGTCGAAAGAAAGTCATATTTGTTCATTCTAGATAACACCCAAGAAAAAACCTTAAAATAATAATAATAATAATAACAATTTTCATTTTAGTCTTCAAAGACCTGGGGTTCAACTATTACTTTTAAAGGTTTCGAAGGGTTTATCTGAAAATTTACATTTCAGGGAAGGTACTCCACAGAGGAGAAGAAGACTGGCTCCTACATATATAACAGTTATCACCTATCTGACTACCACTGTTATAAAAAATCTTCACTATTTGTTGAAAATAATTCTCTTTCTGAATATTTATAAGACATTTTGTCTTATACTATCATATTAAACATTATGATAAAATGGAATAGAAATGCGCCTGTTGTGTCTACGTGTGTGGAGATATTTTCACTAAAAGTTAAAAAGCAATAATTTGTGTCAAGGGGCAATATCTGTGCGTTAGTTCTTGAGCTAAAGCTGCTACAAAAGTTTTTGTTACACATACACAGACAGACATTTTCTAAAGATGACCGAATCGTGTTCTGGGTCTCCTTAAGTATGAAAAATCTTCGTAAAGTGGGATTCAAAAATTCTTATGAATCCAATATTTTATTTTGTTGAACTTAGAAAAAAATAAAATCAAGACAAAAAAAACTAAAAATTTTTTTTTTTTTTTTTTTTCATAAAAGAATCGATAACTATTTTTACAGTTATTACAGATATATGGTTTAACCATTACTTTTAAATGTATATCGATGACTTCTTTGGAAAAATCTTAATATTGAAATTTATGCCCCCCCAAAAGGAAAATTCCCACACAGCTTTTTCTTTTTATCTCAGTTATCTATTACTTTTATAAATAAATTTAAATTTCGCAATGATTGTATAAAAAATAATCTCAATTATGTAAATTTATGCAAATTTTTGTCCTGGAGGATAAAAAAAAAAAAAAAAAAAAAAAAAAACATGCTTTTTTTAAAAATCCAGATGGTCGGTCCTAGCGGCTGACACGATTTCTCAAAAACTAATGCACTAATCTTATTGAATATACTAGCGGGTCAGTATTTTCAAATGAATCACTATAATTAATGAATCACTAACAGTAGCTTTTAGTCTTAAGAAAAGAAATTTTAAAAAAAGAAATCATTTCTGATCGGGTAAAAAGTTGCACCGGGTCCCCACTGCCTTTGGGAGGGCAGTCTCGTGCGCGCTTCGCGCGCACAATTTAAGGGATACACGCGCTGCGCGCGCGTATTCCTTCCGTGACCCTTCATGACCCCTAAAAAAAAAATTTCTGATCGGGTAAAAACTCACACCGGGTCCCCACTGCCTTCGGCAGCGCAGACCCATGTGCACTGCGCGCGCACGTGTGAAGGTATTGTTGTAAAATTTATACCCTTTCCGTGTTGATTCTCAAATTTAAATTTAAATTCATTCACTACTTAAATATAATTTAAATTCACTTTATAACCTTTAAAGTTTAAGTTATTAATTAAATGAATTATAGCGTTTAGTGCTATTTTCTCTTTTGATGCTGCCATTTGAGTTAAAGATATATTAAAATTAAAAAAATCTTAATGATAATTACTTTTAGTTAAAAATTATATTCCTTATTAATATATTTATGTTTAAGTCATTTGAAATAACTTTAATTACTTACCTCATATTTAAAAGCATATTTTATTAAAATTAACTTAAAGAAAAATATGTTTAAATCCTTTTACGGATTGTTCTTTTCGCTACTTAGCGAGGAGATGTAATATTTTTTCAACTGCAGAGTCTTTTTGCTTAGCCCACAGATGGCGGCCGACTCGCAGCGTCGTGTTGCTATAGTTATGAGAGGCGTTCCTATTCTACAGCATCTAGTAGCTGTTACTTTGAATCCGTTTCGCGACTATAAAAGGAGGTAGGAAATATGTAATCAGTCTCTTAAGCTCTGAAGCCCTTAATCTTTAAGCTTTTATGTTTTTTCAGTTTAGCTCAAAGTCATGAGCTGGTATTTCGATATAATTATAAACTGTTTAGTTTTATTATGATTGTAAATTACGTTTTTGTGACTTGTTCGTTTAGTGTATCTAGTTATTTCACAATGAAAAGTAGCTTTCTATTTGAACTCAGTATGGCAGTATTTTAAGGGTATTTAACCTTTCGTCAGCAAGATTCTACAATTGTTTCAGCTGATTTAATGTTATTCATCATTTTGTTTCAACTTTAATAAACTGTTTTAATTGAACTTTTGTCTTCAATGAATGCCACATATATTTATCTTTTTTATAGCTTATTAGAGCTGAGCAACTATCATTTCACTGCACTGCTAACTCTGCTAACTTAATATATGTGGAAATTGTTTTTTTCACAACAGGTATACAACGCTGCGCGCACATATTCCTTCTCAAATCAAATTTTTATTCTTAAGAAAAGAAAATTAAAAAATCATTTCTTATCGGGTAAGAAGTCGGACCGGGTCCCCACTGCTTTCGGCAGCGCAGTGCCGTGCGCGCGCACAGGTTAGGGGATACGCGCGCTGTGCGCGTCTATTTCTTCCCCACCCTTCCAGTCCCTCCTAATTAACCTACATATACCAATTTTGAACGGTCTAACTCAATTAGATACAAAAGAAAACCTAATGAGGACACGTAAAACGTGTAAATCAGGGGAAATCTTTCTATAATATAAAAAAACTTTAAAATATCTTTCGAATGATGTATTAAAAGTAATTTAATCATAATTAGAATTTGAAATATTGAATATTAAAAATATTACAGCGCCATCTGACGTAAAAAATTTCTGTTCCATTCCAAATCATCAAAGCTTTCAAATGATGTATTACTTATGAAGTTATTTTAATTAGTAGCTGATATACAAAAGAAAACGTAATCAGGACACCTCAATACGTGTAAATCGGATGAAATCTAGAATTCCACATTCGATAATATAAAAGTACTTTATAATACCTTTCGAATGATGTATTAAAAATAATGTAATCATAAATAGAATTTGAAATACGCGTATTAGAATAAAATTAAATTTGCAATTAAAAGGTAAATTTTGTCTAAAATCGATGAAATTTAAACTGCAAGTATCCCTTGTGATGTTAACAGTGCACAGTAAGTTTGAAAGAATTTTGAAGAAAATTGAAGCATTTTGAAATTTGCAATTTTTATTCCCAGTCCAAAAACCAGGTGAACTCAACTGGTAAAAGATTTCGTTCTTTCGCCCAGATATCCTATTCTCTGTCAATGTCATTTGCCATGGTAACCCACCACATGAAGTCGAATGGATCAAGATTGCAGTATTCAATAGTTTTATGCCTAAAATTAAAAAAATTATAACTCATTCAGTTTTTGAAAAAAATCTTTCAACCTTTTGAGAAGTGAATTGTCGAACCGAGATCTATATATATAAAAAAAAAAAAAGAAGAAGAAGAAGAAAAGAAATGATTTATCTCTAAAAGATTTTGAGTTATAAAATGTTTTGGGAAAATATCGATGTTTTGTAAAATCTAAAAATATGGATCGCTAATCCGAATTTTGTTAAAATGTTTATATGGTTCGAAAGAGGATTAAAGGACCTTTCCAAATATACCAGTTGTTAAGAAATGGGTCTGTTATTCTTTCGTACAGGACGATTCAAAAATGACGATCGAGAAAAGAGAAATTTTCGACCCTTTTTAAAACTTTTTTTTTTTAAATATAAAAAATCTGTATTTAAAAAAAAAAAAAAAAAAAAAAAAAATGTATCGTTAGAATCGGTAATAAATGCTCTTTCTCGTGGTGCAGGTGTATTTTCAATATCTCCAACAAATCAGCAGCGATGGGTTTACAAAAACCCACGAAATTTTCTCTCTCTGCTTTTTCTTTTGAGGTACGCGGTTCCGAATGCAAATGACTGTCGCTTGCCATTTTGAATCGTTTTTTCGTTCGACATAGATCAACGTTTTAATTAATATCTCCGCTAATTAGGGTCGCATCGTTTAGCAAGTTAAATGACGAACATCTGCGATAAATTCTCCGTCAGACGGTAACTGTCCGAAGTCCGTGCGACCATTAGCGCTTGAGCTTTAGCTGCTTCAAGCCGTTTCTCACAGACACACACACACGATAAATTCGAAAAATTCATAAATTCAAAAATTCGATATCGAGATTTCACCTGATTTACACATTTTAAGGTCTCCTGAGACCAAAAAAGTGGTTTTTGGCAATTGGACAGTGTGTGTGTGTGTGTGTGTGTGTATGTGGGTAATCTTCTGGCTGTTATATCTCGGAAACTAATAAAGTTTGATCTACAAAACTTTAGAATTGAAACAAGTCTGATTTACAGATAAATTTTCTAAATTTTGGTAAAAATTGGAAAAACAGAAGTGGGACATCTGAAACCGGAAGTGGTGCCGTAAGACTATATCTGAAAAACGGCTCTAACGATTTACTTTAATTTGCTATTCAAACACTCTATTAGATGTCCTTTTCAATGATGAAGTTGGTTAGTTCAGGAAAATTCATAGGCGTCCTGTATAAATTGCTCAATTTCAGGTCCTGCAAGTACATTCCTTGCAAATCGGTTGTATGATTTTTTTTTTTTTTTCAAACTTGTCATATTAACCTTCTTTTAAATATCCTTTTGCATGTGATTGTTGTTTTCTGGTCAACAGTTAATCATGCCAAGCTTTGGTAAAAGTCAGTATCTCAAAATCAACTCTAACGATTTTCTTGAAAATTGTTACTTAAACCAATTTTAGATATCCATTTCTCATGCTTTACTTGGTTATCACAAGAAAATTAACTGTCATCCTATCAGTTTTAGATCTCGGAAATTGGTGTTTAAAAATAAATAAATATAAATAAATAAATGAAATAAAATAAATAAATAAAAAACTCTACCAATTTTCTTTTCATTTCTTTTTCTTAATATATATTAAATAAATAAATAAATAAAAATCGCTGTGTAAACTCTGTTTTATGTTTTTACACGTGTATTAGCTTCCTCTCACCGGAAGAGTTTTAGGTGTCTATTTCATTAGGTCAATTCAATGTCTTCTGATAACATTACCTCCGAAAAATGCATTAGTGGGTAATGGAAGTCGTGTGGTTGTTTCATACCAGATTTTTTTTTTCTTTTTTTTTTCAGTTTTTAAGAAAAAAAAATAGTAAATTAAGCATATTTATTTTCAGTAAACAATAAAGTTTCACATTAACAATTTTTAGGCTTCTACAATAAAACCAATTTCATTTATTTCATCAATGAAAAATTGCAAGTTAAAATTATTTACGTAAATATAAACAAATCCGTCATATACAGAATACGTTGTTTGCATTTACTATAATACAACAAAACAAAAACTAGATCATTAACCTCCATTCTTTCTTAAAAATGATAATCTGAAAGGGGAACAAGATGATTAAAAAGATAAAAAGCAGTATGAAAACGATCAAAAAAATTTTCCTTTCATATAAAATGGTTAACAAAATAAATTTTACGGGGTATGAAGAATATTTTCAGACATGCGATCAACTGAGAAAAGAAGACAAGATTCAAGAAAATAAAGGGAAAAAAGGGGGGGGAAATGGCTAAGGGAAATAAGAAGAACATTTAGTAGCCCCTTGTGGGTCGTAAATATTGAAGAACATTGTTTTTAATATCGTGAAGGAATTAAGGAGATAGATATTGAAGCTTAAGGTGATTATTTTTCCTATCTATTTCACTCCAGGATGTAGAGAAAATGATGTATTGGATATTTCTATTTCGTGAACTACTTTTATTATTTTCGTAAACAATAAAGTGTCATCTTTGTGAAATATTTATTCATGAAGTTTACTTAAAAACTGAATTTTAACTAAGCAGTTCTAGTAACACATGTTGTATTATTTTTCGTATAGGTAAAAAATTTGGTATTACGAAACTTTTTGAAGGATTTGACCATAAACAATATTTAATAAATTTGATATTTATCAATGTAAAATTTTACATATACTGTATTTACAGATTCAGGTATCAGAATCAGGAGTGGCGCCAGCTAGGGGGCCGGACGGGGGGGGGGAACAGGCCCCCCCATCGGGGCATACTCCTAAAATCTCTCGGGGGAGGGGGATACAAAAATTTCAGTTTTTCTACTTTTGGAAGCATTTTTCTTTCCTTGTACAAATTTGGAGCATTCCAGTTTTTTCATTCGATATTCAATAAAAGAAAGTATTGGATTCGTAAAAATTCTCAGCTTCCAGTTTTCCATGAATATACACGTTTTGAGAGGTCCAGAACACGTTTTGACTACGATATCTTCAGAAAATGTCTGTCTGGTGCACGATGATCTCCAAAACCACGAGGAGTACTAACAAATGGAATGGTACAAATATTAACAGTAATATTATTAACAGAATTGCAGTTTTTGATAACTACTTATATAATAAACTCTCTTTATGTAGTGCCCCCCTGTCGGGGATATGGTGTCCCCCCGTTGAGGAATTTCTGGTGCCACTACTGATCAGAATTGAAAAATTAATAAGAACGTAAATAAAATAAATAAATACACTGTAACATACTAACCGAATTTACAATCTAACAACTGGAAACTTTGCTACCAACCTTTTGCTGTGAACTTTACAGTTTATTTGCCATATATTTATATTTTTTATATATTATTCTTGGAAATTTTACAGTGAAGCGGCAAACTAATTGTATTATGCTTTACGGTTATTGCCATCATATTTTATGGCGGATAAATCGGAAAATTCATCCACAATTTTTTTCTTACAGTGTAGCCAAAATATACAAATATAGTTATTTTTTCTATTAAAACATAAAAATGTATATAACCGACTTGCGATTTTTGTATAAAGTAAGCAAATCAGTGAAGTAATTTGTAAGTTAGTTTTCTTTATTTAAATAGCATTAGCTCACAGATTATAAAGAATATTTCCAGATAGCCGAACAACTGAAAAAGAAGACTGATTTAAAAATAATAAGAAAAAAAATTGGTTAACGGCCCTCTTCGCTTACCGTCGCCGTAAGCCCGAGCCAATGTTGTTCTATGGGGAAATTTTCTTTACAAATAACTTATTAACAAATACATATTTTTAAATTCTGTTTTCACATTCAGAAAGTTCCCAACTGTTAAATTGATGGACCATTTTCAAAAACGTATTTTTTTAATTTTTAATATTTTATTTTCAAATTGCAAAATGAAAAATGAAAAAAATTCACATATTGAAAATTCGTATTTTGCAGTTCCAAAATAAAATATAAAAAATTAAAACAATAATTTTTTTAAAAAGGTCCGTTAATTTAACAGCTGGGAATTTTCAGAATGTGAAAACAGAATTTGAAAATATGTATTAGTTAATAAGTTATTTGTAAAGAAAAATTTCCCATAGAATAACATTAGCTTCGGCTTCCGGCAGCGGTGAGTGAAGAGAGCCCTTAAGGGAATAAAGAAGTACATTCAATAGCCCTTTGTGGGTCGTAAATATTGAAAAATTCTGTTTTTAATATCGTGAAGGAATTAAGGAGATAGATATTGGAGCTTAAGGCGCTTCTTTTCCCTATCTATTTCACTCCAGGGTGAGGAGAAAATGATGTATTAGATATTTCTATTTTATGGACTACTTTTGTTAATTTTTGTAAACAATAAAGTTACATTTTTGTGAAATAGTTATTTAAAAAGATTACTCAAAAACTGTGTTTTATTTAAGCCTTTCTAACACCATATTTTGTATTATTTTTCATAAATATATAAAATCAGGGGCTACAAAGCATTTTTAATATTTTGATTTAAAATAATGTACTAAATATTATGTTTAATAAATTTCAAGTTTATTAATGTAAATCTACATTTATTTTATTATATTTTATTAATGTAAATTTATGTACCGGTTGTCCCATAAAAATGCAAACATTTTAAAAATTCATAACTATTGCATGAATTGGTAGAATTGAACGCGGTTTGCGAAAAAAATCATTCTCGCGAAGGGTTTTTTTTTTTTTTTTTTTTTTTTTTTTTTCTTTTTTTGAAAAAATATGGTTAAATTTTTTATCGATGATAGTTAGTTTAGTTAGATAGTTAGTTTCAAATAGTTAATTTTTTCGCACCGATGTGAAAAAAAATATACAAATGAATCTATAAATTTCACAATTTTGCGATTAGAATAGTTTATTTATTATTTTGCCTCCTACTTGTGCATACATGAAGTTTTAACTGCGATGCTGACTTGGTGGATAAAGCGTTATTGGTGAAGGGGTTGTATGGTAAACTTTGGTAAATTATGGCAAATTTTTATTCATCTTTACACCTTTCAATGGAGCCTGACACCTTCATTTTATGAAATTTTTCATAAATATTTTTTTGAACGTGTTAAACTTTCCTTGCATGTATATCTGTTTCTATGACAAGGATTAAAGATAATTTTCTTTTTTAGTGCGTCTAAATATACAGGGTGTCCTATAAGTCGGTAGACATTTCAAAAATTCATAAGAATTGAATGAATAGATAAAATTGAACGCGGTTTGCAAAAAAATTATTCTCGTAAAGGGTATTTTTTTTTTGGTAAAATAAATAAATAAGCTATTTGTCAATAGAGGGTGCTGTGCGCGACCAGATCACACATTTTAATGAAAAACTGCACTAATTCGCATGGAAATGTTTACAAGCACATAAATGCTATTTTATGTGTTCGTCGTCACCACAAATTACAGTTTACAAACGAGTTATAACACTGCTAACTGCAGTTCAGTCGGCGATTCTTACTTGAGGGAAAACATCTTCACCAATAATGCTTTATCCACCAAGTCAGCATCGCAATTAAAACTTCATGTATGCACAAGTGGGAGGCAAAATAAGAAGTAAAGTGTTCTAATCGCAAAATTGTGAAATTCTTAGGACTTTTATTTGTATATTTTTCTTTCACATCCCTGCGAAAAATGTCACTAATAGTCTATCATCGACAAAAAAAAAAAAAAAAAAAAACAACTATAGGAGACCGGGGCTAGTAGTGACGTTTTTGTCATTTTTTATATTAGTTGTAAGATTTGAACTAAAATGAATCATTTAGTATATCATACCATAGAGTAAACCTTGTGTAAGATGTTTATAAACTCCTGTTAATATTATTAACGTTTTTCATACCATAAAATGAATTCTGCGTAACCTCGAAATTTGTCACAAATTGCCCAATAGCAGGGCTAGTAGTGATGTGTTTGGGGCGCATTGTGACATACAAATTACGCATACAAACACATTTTAACATATAAAAATTATGTGAGAAAAGTAATTAAATGCAATATTTTAAATCAGCGGTGAAAAATATTTTCATTTATATCGTTCTTAACACAATAAAAATACTTTCATTTTTTTAATAACACTGTAAACTAAAAAAATAAATAAATAAATAAATAAACCGGCCGAACAAAGCCATCATAAAAATGTACCAATTATTAGATACCTAAAATGTGTAATGCAGACATTAGTTTACTCATTACAACATAAGTACATCTAACTAAAACTTACCCTCTAGCTAAACGTGAATATAACACATTGCACCGCATAATATAAATATGAATACACAATATCTACAAATCATACAAAAATTTGCAATATTTACAGAAATTACATACTAAAAAATCACTTTTTAACTTGTAACTTTTAAGCAATTGAAGTTATCGAAAAAGTTTAAAAAAAGAAGTTATTTAGGGTAAGGCGGTAATTCGCCTGATTTGAAGTATTTTCCTATTTTCAATATTAAAGAAATTGTGGGCAAATGAAAATTTCCACCCCCCACCATTTCCACCCCCTTTGAGCAGGATACCCCATCTACGAACTCGGCAGAGATTTTTACTGCCCTGACAACATATCCCGAGCTGGTAAAATTTAAATAATAAGTAACATTAATAATATAATAATTAAAAATTTTAAACTTAACCTTCCTCGCTTTCATGAAGTTTTCGGACAGTATTAGTGTTTTATAGCATAAAATTGTTGCTTGTGCCTGGGGGGACTCCTGTCAAAGTTGGGCCCGGGGGGACTTATGTCAAAGTTGGGCCCGGGGGGGACTCATGTCAAAGTTGGGCCTTGGGGGGAAGTCATGTCAAAGTTGTGCCTTGGGGGGGGACTCATTGTCAAAGTTGTGCCTTGAGGGGACTCATGTCAAAGTTGTGCCTTGGGGGGGGGGGACTCATGTCAAAGTTGTGCCTTGGGGGGGGCTCATTGTCAAAGTTGTGCCTTGGGGGGACTCATGTCAAAGTTGTACCTTGGGGGGGGACTCATGTCAAAGTTGGGCCTTGGGGGGACTCATGTCAAAGTTGGGCCTTGGGGTGACTCATGTCAAAGTTGTGCCTTGGGGGGACATGTCAAAGTTGTGCCTTGGGGGGACTCATGTCAAAGTTGTGCCTTGGGGGGACTCATGTCAAAGTTGTGCCTTGGGGGGACTCATGTCAAAGTTGTGCCTTGGGGAGGGGACTCATGTCAAAGTTGTACCTTTGGGGGGGACTCATGTCAAAGTTGTGCCTTGAGGGGACTCATGTCAAAGTTGTACCTTGGGGGGGGGACTCGTGTCAAAGTTGTGCCTAGGGGAGACATGTCAAAGTTGGGTCTGGGGGGAGACTCATGTCAAAGTTGTGCCTTGGGGGAACTCATGTCATAGTTGTGCCTTGGGGGGGGACTCATATCAATGTCATTTTGAAAAGATTTTGATGAAATTCTGGCAAAAGCAGAATTTAGTTTAGGACAGAGGACTATTAGTTTTTTTTTCTTCCTAATTATAACATCGCTTTCAAATTATTCTATTATATTTTCGATAAATTTTAGATTTCGGTAAATGTCCAACTATCGAAAAATGTTTCCGACAATTGTGCAACTATCGAAAACGACAACGCAAAAATCGCTGTCTGAGACTAATAGGCCCTCAGTCCTAAAAAAATTAAATTACTAACACTTGTAAACTCTTAGTCTTTTATAAAGCTACATTTATTGACACTTAACAATAGAAATAAAGGTAAAAAACTGTGCTAATCAGAAAATAAATAAAAAATAGGTCAACACAAATCTTTGGCCATCATATTGATCTTTGACTAGGTAGCTAACTACAACGTGTAATTCTATATTCTATAGGCCTGCCTATATTTTTAATCACTCATTGTCATCGCTTGTTTCAGCATCTGATTTGCTGTTAATATAAATATAATAAGGTTCATTTTTGGTACATTTGACATGTGCCCATCTTTTGCATGTCATGCATTGCACCCAGTTTTCTCTGGGTCTGGAAATTTTGTATTGCTCCAAGCAAACTAGACATAGGCAATTTTCGTCATCTTCAGAGCTATCCGAGTCTTGCTACTTTTTTTTTTTTTTTTTTTTTTTTTTTTTTTTTACAAAGACTTTTTTTTTTTTTTTTTTTTTTTTTTTTTTTTTTTACAAAGACTTTTTTTTTTTTTTTTTTTTTTTTTTTTTGTAATGTACTGTTTGGCGTTTTCTTATAGTGTGAATATCATACGTGGTTTTTTATATTCCATTTCAATATACCCTTCCTTTTATTCACAGCTCTTGGGCTTTTAAACTACACCTTCCTGAATTTACTTCTGTTGCAGCCCTATCATATTCTTCTAAAGTACCTTTATCTCTTTGAGTATGCCATTTGTAATTTCGTACCATTTTTTTTCTGAAATATAAAAACCTACATTAAAAATCATGTAGTGACACTGTCACAATGTGCCTCCTACACTTCGTCACATCTAGCCCCGCGTTACGCCGTTTTGAATTTTATTCATTAGTTTCCGAAAGCTTGTCATGATTAACAAATGAAATACACAAAATAACAGCTCAAAATATAAATATTCAGATAATGTTAGGAAAATGTACATACCTTACGATCCCTCGTGGCAATGACGATTCCAACGTAGGTCACAAATTTACTTTTGCAATAGAAAACACGATAAATAATTTTATCTCGAAAACAACGCAACGCTATACTTCCAAACATTCACAGCACACTACAATATTTAACCTGTTCACTCACATGACGCAACAAGTTCCGCAACCTATCGGCTCATTCTAGAAGCTCTATGGCACTACTTGCCCCCTGGCACAACTAACCCCGGTCTCCCCTACTCGTTTAACTTAGCTTATTACGTGACTGCGGCAGCAACACATCAAGTCCTTTTGATGTTGCCAAGCTCACAAAAAATTTAACACCCTTACCTTATAATAATTCCCTTGAAATGTTTAAAATTGTGAAATAATATGGAAATATAAGGAATTTACACAGGGAATTTTTTTTTTTTTTTTTTTTTTTTTTTTTCAAAATCATCATCGATTTAGTTTGAAATGTAATACTTGTGTATATAAATAAATTCGTCGTTTTTTAAATAATGTTAAAATTCGTGATAAAATCTACTATATATATTTTTTTTTTATAACAATTTAAAAACTCGTTCGCTATTTATGTGACTGCGACAGCAGCCTAAAAAGTCCATTTTTTGTTGCCAAGCCATCTGAAATTTTAACACCCTAACCAAACAGTAATTCACTAAATGTTTAAAATTATGAAATAATGAGGAAATATAACGAATTTACACATGAAAAATAATAAATAATAATGCAAAATCATCATCGATTTAGTTTTAAAGGTAGTTCTTGTCTCTCTCTCTCTCTCTATATATATATATATATAATCATTGTTTTTTTTTATATATATATATATAACTGGCAAACCCGTGCGAAATTTTCGCACTTTATTTATTTTATTAGTTTCCTTTAAATTTTGAAACTCATAAACATTATACCAATTCCACCTCCTAATTAAAATTTAATTTAGGAGAAGCCAAATTATTATTAAAATAAAATTAATATTGTTCAATAGTGAAACCAAAATCATTTATAGAAAGGTTCCAAAATAAAATTCATGGATGACGACCCAGTTCTCATACTTCCGCAGGCAGTACAGTTTTATTATAAGACCCCCCATGGTGCCTATTAAATTTTTGTCGTCATGTTTGCTATGACTTTTTATTTAGCTATTTTGGTATATTTTTTTGTTTTAAAAAAAGATAATTCTTATTTTGATTGTACTTTTATGATTGCATTTTTGTCATACTCTGTATATATATTCTGTATATATCTTTAAAGTATTGATAGGTTTAACATGATACTTGCAAAGATTTTAAAAATGCAACTCTTAAAAAAAAAATATATATATATATATATATATATATATATATATATATATTTCTGTAAAATAATCTAATCAAACAAATGACTTTTTTTATATTATTATTATTATTAGATCAGTGAACTTAGTCCGCGTGTTTAAATATTATCCATTTATAAATATTACTTTTCATCCGTGCTCATTTTGTTTATTTCATTACTATTGTATCGTTTCGACAAAATATAATCGTTATTGGTCCACGTCAGATAAATACTATATAGATATTAAAACTCTTCATAAAATATACTACATGTATATTTTTCATATCCATTTAAAAACTCGTTAAACTTAGCTATTTACGTGACTGCGACAGCAATACAACAAGTCCTTTTGATGTCGCCAAACTGTCTAAAACTTTAACACCATCGTCCTACAATATTTCACTAAAAAAGTAAAAAAAAAAAAAAAAAAATCTGTAGAATCGTTTATTTTTCTTCGTAAGAAACCACTGCGTTACGTGCCAAGGCCTCCTCCCACCTCATACACAGTTTCAGCGGAAAATCAAACGGACGACAGCGAAAAAAAATCACCCACATTTTTGTGACTGCTTTAAAAGTTTCCGACCGAGTTTGCAGTCTTCCGAAAACATGTTTGTTAGGCACACACACAGTCGCAAATAAATTAAATAAAATTTCTAGAGGTGTATGGTGTCACATTTGCTAGGTGCCATCTATCACTCTTGCTCTAGTTGGCAAGTGCCTTTCCCACCCAGGTTTAAAAGCGAAAGTTTTTTTTGACTTGTTGTAATCCTTTTTTAAGCATAAAAAATGGCATCCATTTTCATTCTGAAAACCGCTGCTGGAAGTTCTTTGGCTGAAGATTTTGTTTGCGAGGTTATTGAAGAAGCCATTTTTGCCCCCAAACTGCATGTTTTTGTAAAATACCAGAAATTGATACCAGAAATATCTAAAGATCGTTTTGAATGAAAATGTCAATTGATGGCAAAATATCGTGCAGGATTCCCCCTCCCCCGTTATTTAGATCGTCAAAATCCATAGATTACCACAGACCGTATTATGATTAAATATTAATAATCCTATTGTGTTTCTCCATTTAAAGATTTTGTATAAATCTAGAAGCCTCATATCTAGGATCCGCAAAGCAATAGCATTAAAACTATTTAGTATTTCAGCAATCTTTTCGGTAGTAATCCACGTAGTGTAATTAAATAAAAGCCATCTATGAAGTTGAAATCGAACTTTTTGCAATCACCCAATAATTTTCAAAATTTTCCAAATGTTTTATATGCTCGCAGAGTTATTAATTCATAAATATTGCTATTGAAATTGCTATAAACCTAATGTATTTTTCACGGTTGAAGTTAGCGGATCTTTCAATCAGGAACTTGAAATAGATGTATATTATTAGAATACTTGAAAACCTGGTTTCTATAGATAATGGTAAGCATAGTTTTGGTAATTTGTTTACAAGGCTATACTAAATAATAATGATACATTATACAATTATCTGGCCTCAAATATATTATAAATATTCATGAGTTACAAGGAATTAACGTAAGGCTATAAATTACAAGAAAATATATGTACACATATACACATATACACAGATAGATGTAGACAGATAGATACAACGTGGGGTTTAATGGGGTGGCAGCCTCCTTCACAAACGTTAATAATAATGTCGTAAGTTAATCAAATATATGTATGTGATTATATATATATATATGAGAAATACCAGCAGCTTTCGTCAACCTTTTTGACTTCACAAGGAACTAAATTAACAATACAAAATCATCCGAACAACTGAATTCATAATTCAAATTCCGACGAACTACTAGATTCATAATTTAAAATGCCACGGACCACTAAATTCATAATTTAAATGTCACATGGATCACTAAATTCATAATTCGAAATCCCACCGATCACTAAATTCATAATTTAAAATCCCACAGATCCAAAATTTATAATTGTTGCCAGAAATTCTCTGTATTTATAGAAAAATACGTTTCGTCAACGTAATTTTCCGTAATTTATGACTTTTTTCTCAAATTTCAGAGAATTTTCGGCAGCAACGTTGTATTTTTTTAACAGTGTACAATGTGGTGGATTCTAGGTACACTGTTAAAAATTTAGTGTTAGTTTGAACCAAAACTGAAGTAGCTGCAACCACCCGATGGTTGAACCTTTTACTATGATTTGGTATTTTATGTTAAACCAAATATTGGTATTATGTTAGAAATAAATAAATAAAAAAAAAAAAAAAATCGAAATACGACAGAGGCGGGCAATCGAACTAAATACCTTCTGGTCTGAAGTCAAACACCATGGCACTGTACCACACTTTCTTGCCCTATATTTCTGTTTCGTTGATTTTCATAAAAGGGTCTAAATTTTCTAAGGTCTTATTTTGCAACATGGGCGAGTTGTTGCACAAAATTTGAACGTTATCGTATATTTTCAACCACGCTCAACACTGAGAAAAAATAATATATATATATATATATATATATATATATATATACCGCTTTCATCTAGAACGAATAAGTGATGATTTTCTAAATCCCTAAACTTGAAATATAGATTTCTGAGCTATGCGTATAAGGCACGCCAATAAGCTGAATAGACGAAATGATCGAGAAATTCTAGTCTATACATTTCTAGATCATGAAACAATATTCTGAATATTTTGAATATTCTAAATCTTTTGTATTGCAAAAAGTTCCCGCTTGTTTTCTAGAATTGGGTAATAAACCAAGACTACGGTTGCTAAAACTCGCCTCTTGGGCTCAGATTTATTTGCAGAGATTTTCAACTAAGTTTGATCGCGATAATATAGGCAAAGGCTCTAGAATTCTAATAGGGGTTTCTAGAACTCGCTATCGAAGGGGACTTCAATTTATAAGAATGACATTGAACTATTTTTCTAGAGACACAATCTAAATTCTAGCTGTCAGTTACAGACTTTTTTTCTCGGTGGTTAATTTAACCTTGGTTTGGTTTCAATAGGAGTTTTACTGACTCATGCTTTCTGGACTGTATAACAGATTTTTCTCACTTGAAAACATCACTCTCTTTTCAGAGCGCTAGTGGTGCCATCTTGTAAATGTCTTGTAAATACAATTACATGTACGCCGAAAAACCTTTCTTGTGAGTGGATGTATGGTAGCTCGAAGTTTTAGTGCAACTTAAATTCGATTGCAAGAAGTAGAAAACTTAAAAGTGAGGTTGATCCATATTATGGTATTGTTTATAACTATAACTTTACTCCAAAGAGTGGATCAAATTTGAACTGAAATTTTTAACAGTGTAGATCCTGACTGGTCGAACTGGAGAATTTTATTTGATGCAATATGTTTTAAATTGTGCCTCACGAAAAATATTTGTTGTGCACGAATATTTTCTGTATTTTTCTGCTACTAAAAAAACCAAAATAATAATAATAATAATAATAATAATAATAATAATAATAAAATAATAATAATATCAACGTATATTTTGCATAGAATACAGATTATTTCTGTAATTTCCGGTAACTTTGTTGCCAGGAATTTTTTACAGTAAATTGTTTTTTTTTATTTACAATGAATTTCTTTTAAAACTAATGAAACGACAAAAGTTTATTTATACACTGAGAAGAAATACAGATTTACGAGCTAAACGTATAACAAATAAAATTGAGAGACGAAATGATTGAGAATTTTCAGTCAATACTTTTCTGGATGGTTAAATAATATTATGAATAGGGGAGACTGGGGCACAGTGGACCAGCCCTGTTTAAATTTCTTAATATTTAACTCTTTTAGTTTATATTGAGACTCATGGATGGCAGCATGGTACTACTTGTATACATCCAAAAAACCACATGGTAAATACTAAGGTAGCCATTTTATACAATTTTTATGTTTTGAACTGCTCAAAGTAATTTTTCAAGTTTGAAGTTTTTTTTTATTTTATGAGGACTAAACTATTGACTACAAGTATTGGATAGTTGTTAAGAAAAGGTAAGATATTGTTGTTTTTAAATTTATAAAAATTATTAGCATATTTATAGTCTATATATAGTTTTAATATTATTATTTGTTTTGTTTGTACATGGGGAACAGTGGACCACCTTCCAATGTACCTAAAAGTCCAAATTATATTTAATACCTTATTTATTTTAGTTAAATTTACATATACAAATATAATGTGACTCAAAATAATTAATAAAAAAAATAGTAATCTTAATTTTATAATAAAATTAATTTCTGTAAAAGGGAAAATAGTTGAATAGTAGTATAATAATTATGAATATCTAAATTTAATAACTATTTGAATTGTTTAATATTAAAAAATAAATAAATAAAATGATTATGTGATATAATAAATAATAGGTTATATAAATTATTGTTGTTGTTTTTAGAAATAACATGTAAAAGATAAAAGTAGAATAATTTTAGTTATACTTATCTCACAAATATAATGTAAAGTACTTATATCTCAAAATAATTTATAAAAATGTTTGAGTAGTAATAAAATATTTAATTATATATTTCACAATTTTTATAACTATATAACATTAATAAACAATTAAAAATATATCTTATTGTTTTTAGTGATGGCACGTAAAAGACAAAGGAAATCTGATACAGGATTCTTCCTCTAATTTGATTTCCTTTCAATTTTGGTAATTTTATTTCATGAAAATGTTCGAATTATGTTATTTAGACTAGAATTGCATAAGAAACTAATTTTAGAAAAAATAAACGAGTAATTTATATTAATTGAACATGAACAACAGTGGTTGGTCCATTGTACCCCGGGTTGTGGACCACTGTGCCCCATTACCGGGGCACAGTGGTACACTTTGTGAGTGCACGCAATTTATTTTTTTGTTCGTAATGTATTAGAAGTAGTGTTGTAAAAAAAATTAGGACATGTCCAGAAAGGTTTAAAGAATGTTTGCTATATTTTTCAAGTACCTTGCTTTTTTTATTTTTGGTGAAAAAAATTTAAAGTGTAAAAGTGATCCACTGTGCCCCAGTCTCCCCTATTATGAATCCTTTGCATTACGAGAAATTCTTGCTTGATTTCTTAGAATGGAGTCATAAATCAAGATTATTATTACTAGAACTCCCCTATTGAGTTCGCATTTATTTGCAGAGATTTTTAAATACGTTTGACCACGATAATATAGGAACACGCTCTAGAATTCTAATAAAGTATATTAGAATTTGCTAGCAAAGGTAATTAGAATTTATAAAAATGACATGGTGGCCTATTATTTTTAGAGACACAATTCAGTTTTTAGATTTTTCAGTGTAGACCGTTTTTACATTGACAATATTTACGTAATACAGTATACGCCGCTTAATAAAATCACTGGTGAATGAAATCAACCGCTTAATCTGATCACATTGCCAGGACCGGAATCAATTTAATGCAAACCAATTTTAAAACTGCCGCTTAACAAAATCAACATCGCCGGTTAATAAACTCAAAAAAAATTTCTTCAGCAGCAAAAATGCTATTTATGCACGTTGAGCAAATTTTTACTTACACAATGAATTTTAATTTTTTAAATAAAAAAGAAATTAAATACAGAAATCTATCTCTCTTTGTCGAAAATTTTACATTTACAACATTAAGTTTTACATTTGCAGCAATTAAACACGTCTCATCACTTGTCTTAGGAATAATTTCAAATTTCAAGGAATGCGTTCTTCAAAGCGCGGTAATAAGTTACAAATTTGATTTAATTCGCCAGTGATTTTTATATTTAACTTTTATTTATTAAAAGACAATTTCTAATTCTTATTCTGAAACAATTAAGAAACAAAATGTTTAATGGTAAAAAAATTTAATTTTAAGGAGAGGCGTGGATTTTTAGCAAAGTAATGATGATTTTACTCAAAGAAAAGCGCATTGGAGCTTGGGATGTGTTTAATTCTATTATTTTGAAGGAACAGTTAAATAATTATCTGTTAAAAATTAATTAATACTGTTTAATAATTCCATTATTTGTTATCTTTTGAAATTTCTTTTCAAATTCACGGAAGTAACACCTTTTGTTCGAGTACAGGAACGTTCGCCGGACAAAAAAGTCAGCCGTTTACTAAAATCTTTTTCGCTCAGAACTAATGTGATTTTAATAAGTGGCGAGTACTGTGTTAAACTTTCATCTTTAGTCCATAGTCTTGATAGTAAATCTAACCTCAATTGAAAAATTCGCTATAATGAAAATTCCTTTTAAATTGTTTGATAAATACAAATCTATTAAAATTAATCATATTTTGTTCGTAGCTTTAACCTTTTGGGGTTTCACATCAGAGTTTCCGGCTTTCAAAATTATAGTGTCATCTCAGAGACACGGAATCGTGACCACTCTTTCTTAATTCCTTTTCAATTTATTTCTTGTTTTATAGCCCTATTATCTGTGTCAATGTTTTCGTTTCATTTAATTTTTTATTTACTTCCATGACTAATTGAGTTCAGTGCGTTGTATCATTAAATATTCTCTGCTTTCTTAGAAAGTAAATGTAAAATCTCTCTCTCTCTTTCTCTGAACCGGGTGATCCAAAAGTAACAGAAAAATAAAATATATATTATTCAAAAAGTATTGACAGTATTATTATTCGGTTTTTACTAAAATATACACGAATTCGTGGAATTTTTGAAGTGAAAACTTCTTTAGGCGCGTTGAGCACTTTTTGGGTGAACAACTCGCATGGAACTCGCATCATCGTCACCGAACGCTTTCCATGAGCTATATGTATACTATACTGTGTATATATGTACATAGATATACCTACGTGCGTTATTAGTATACATTATGTATATACAAAGAGGATATCTCTCTACATATATATCGATATATGTAGCGCACAGCGCGGCATGCCTCATATACAAATATATATGTATAAAATGTATACTAATACGAGTAGTATACTGGCTACTGGCATATGTCTCCTTCCAGTTCTATACTCTATGTATGTATGTACTTTATCCACAGTATATACATAGTTCACAAAGTACAAGCACGTGTTTTTATACAGACTGTTATATTCTTTTTTTTTTTGCTTTCAATATAAATTTTCAAATAAATAATAAAAAAAGGAAAATTATTTTAGTCATATTACAATATTTTTACCTAATATAAGGCTTAGTTCATTTAATTTGGGTAGCTACAAATATTGTGCCGAATCCTATAATAGAGATTATAAACACATCTTTACAAACCAAAAATAATTCGAAAATAATAATCTAATAGCTCGACGATACAATTCTCAAGTTACTTAGTTTTTACTTCTATCGGCAGTCCCCAAAGACTGCTTTGCTTTTTTTTTTTTAATTAACAAAAGATTTTTTAGCAAATTAGTTTAAATTATCTTCATCAGGTGGTATTTTAATACTAAAATTAATTTTACAACGGCGCAGTACATTCGGCAACGTAACTAGGATTATAAATGCTCAATGTGTCAGCCTACATTCATTAGAATGATCGTCAACGTTGCGCATTGGAAATTTTCGTAAAAGAAACTTCAGTATTAGCAATATGGCGCCATTTGGTCAGGCGAATCTGTTTAAAATGTGACAGAATACTGCAAATATGTTGTTTAGAAATGTAACTGACTCAATTTCTTAAATCTATATATAACCCCATGCATCCTATACATTTCAGTGAAGGCCACATATAGCTACAGTCGGTAACAAACGTATCCGAACACTAGCAAAAATTCCTATATAAAAAAGTAGAATTAATACTGTTTTGTTAAATAAATCCTTGTCGAATCATGTTCTTAGACTAATACTGTTTTGTTAAATAAATCCTTGTCGAATCATGTTCTTAGTCAGTCTAAGAACATGATTCGACAAGGATTTATTTAACAAAACAGTATTAACTCTACTTTTTTATGTAGGAATTTTTGCTAGTGTTCGAATACTTTTGTTACCGACTGTACAGTCAGTACATTTTTATTAATATATTTTTTAAATTTTTTCTATGATTTTTGGATCAGCCGGCATGTGTGTATGCATGTTCCTGTCATATATAGCGTCGCAATCTATTGATTAAGGTAGAAATGCAGAAGGATTCTTTCTCAATCTAAACAATGACTTTTGTCATACACTGGGAAAAAATTTTGTAACCAACATCTGTGTCTCTAGTAAAAATATTTCCATGTCGTCCTCATAAATTTTAGTCCCATCTGAATGTGAGTTCTAGAAACCCCTATTGGAATTCTATAGCGTTAGCCTATATTATCGAAGTCCAACATATTTAAAAATATCAGCAAATAAATACAAAAAATCTAAAAACTAAATTGTAGCTCTAGTAAAAATAGTTCCATATCATCCTTATAAATTCTAGTCCAATTTGCTAGCGATTTCTAGAAACCCCTATTGGAATTCTAGATCGTTTTCCTATATTATCGTGGGGTCAATCTTATTTAAAAATCTATGCAAATAAATGTGAAATCAAGAGGAAAGTTTCAGAAATTGTAACCTTGGTTTATGAACCAATTCTAGGAAATCAAGCGAAAATTTCTCACAATTCAAAAGATTCATAATATTTATAATATTGTTTCATCATCGAGAAAAGTATAGACTGTAAATTCTCGATCATTTCGTCTATTCAGGTTATTTGTTTGCCTTATACGTCATAACTCAGAAATGTATGTTTCTAGTTTGGGGATTCAGGAAATGACTGCTTATTCTTTCTAGATGAATACGGTCTATTTTTCCTCAGTGTATAGTTTTAGAAGAACACCTAAAATAGGGGCTCTTTCGGAAATCTATATTTCTAGTGTAGGGATTCAGAAAGTGACTGGGCCGCGGTAGCCCAGTCGGTAGAGCGCCGGCCTCGTCATTGGAAGATTGCGGGTTCGGTATTCGAGCCGGCCAAAGACCGTCGTGTATACTAATGGTGGCACGTAAAATCTGTTTTGGCGCAATGTCCTCCATGTTCCCATCAAAAATTATACCTCTGGGGGTCATCGAAGCGGGAGAGTCATCCCTTCCGTGGAGGATCAAAACTGTGATGGCATGTCTCCGGACCACTTCTAGGGGTGTGTCCCAGACCGTCGCCAATTGCCCATAGCACTAGTGCGACGTAAAACCCAACCAACCAACCAGAAAGTGACTATTTATTCGTTCTAGATGAAGATGGTATACTTTTTTTTCTCAGTTTACCTCTAAAAAAATTGTTCATGAAGCGTGGTAACCATTAGCTGTAAGCTAATTTTTGTTTAAAATATGTACTTTGTTCACGAACTTACCAAACAACATATAAGAAAATGCTTTATTTAGCCTAATGAATCATTTTTTGCCGTAGTATTTAGTTTAGTTATAATTAACTTATCTATCAAAAATATAAAAAAAGTAAAAACAACCTCTTCTAAATTAATTGTGTCAGATTTTGAGGAGGAGCTTAATTTCATTTGAAACATGTTACCTATTTATAGAAAAATATTAACGTATATCCTTCTTAAATACAAAAGAAATAAGTATTTTAATTTAAATTTCTTTATTAGCGAAACATAAAAAATATATAACTGAGCATTAAAAAAAAAAAAAAAAAAAAAAAAAAAAAAGTAATTTTAAAAGTAAACAAGAAAGTTTCATGAAAATGAACATTTTATTCTACTTAATCATTTAAAACTGAGTTTAACTATAAACAAAATTTATAAATATAATGAAATATTATGAAACGCGTTGGAGTTACATTTTCCAGAATTTTATTTTTTTTCTTTCTCACTTTTATGCATGTTCTTTTCAACTTATTGATTAAATTTTTAAAAAAGTGTCAACACAAAGAAGATTATGTTTTTCAATAACATATGCTGTGCCTCAATTTTTATATAACTCCGGGGCATTTCTATGAAAGAAGAAGAAAAAAGAAAGTTTACAACGATTATATTGTAAACTAAAATACTTAGTATGAATGTATGGTAATAGATGGCGTTAGCTTACTTACTGAATGAAATTTTTATGTAAGTTTTCTAAAATGAAAATGATAGTCATCCGAGTAGGTGTAATATTTTAAATTATTTAATATGTTTATTTATCTATATAAATAAAAAGAAGTGTCTGTGTGTGTGTCTGTTTGTCTGCGCTCTGGTGCTCACACTACCAATCGCAGAGCTACAAAACTTGGCAGATTTGGTGACTATAAAACTTGGCGAGGTGCACTTATTCTTATTATTGGCATTTATAATGATTGCGGACACTTTTCTGGGATACATAAAGGAATTTCGTACTATTACGGTCTATAGTCAGTATTTCTTAAAAGTGTATTTTAACATGGTTACACCCCATCAAATGTAATGAAATTTTGTTAGAATTTTAAAAGCATGTTTCCCTGTTGAAAATTGTGGGCATAGAATTGATAATTAGTTTAAAGGTTACGCAAAATATTTCCGATATGCTATGTAATTTTTTTTGTATGAAATTTGATAGTTATGAAATTATGTATTTATGAATTTCAGGGAAATAATACAAGACCGTTGTTTATTAAGAATACATATTGTTGCGCACTTGGGGGTTCGTAAGTTGTCCGAGAATGAAAGGCGAAACTTGCAAAAATTCAGTGATTTATTCACAGAAAGTTCCAGAAAAATACAGGTCTATAAACTAAGTATCAGCTTCAATTCAACCAGTAAACATAGCTTAAACAACAGCCGTTAACAGCAAAACAACAGTACAAACTGTTTATCAATAACACATAAAGCAAGTCTCATTCAAAGAGTCTCAAAACAAAGCAAGCATTTGACGAAACTGACACAGATCTGAGATTAGCCGCCTTGGCTAAAAAAATGCTCCTTTTATACTATTCTATCGAGCACAGATTGTTCTGGAAAATTCTCGTATCTCATCAGCCAGTGAGATTAGAGCTTCCATATTTGATATATCCCTAATAAGGATTTTCTCGCCAAGGTCGCCAAAAAAATCGCCAAGGAGGGAAACAGTCGCCAAATTTGGTGCCAAATCCATTTCTTCACTTATTGGAGCTTTTTAATGCGTCTTTAAAAGAAAATTAGGCTATTTTAACGCTAAAACGACTGGAAATGCACAAAATTAGCATTTTATCGACTTACTAAGCCTCTTTGAAAGAATTTATACAAAAAAAGGCAATTATTTACAATTCCGTAACACTTTATATGATATAGAAATAGGTATACAGAGACACAGCAGGGGGTTGAGGGGGGCGGCAGCCCCCCCAGGAATGTATCTGATTATGGTAATAAGTCGATCGAATCAATATATACTATTATATAATAAGGAATAAATAAAAATGACCTATTGAATAATGTCTGATGCAAATAGGACGTTGAGGCTCCTGATCTGTAGATCCACTAGTTGAAAATGAAATGGTAATGCAGTAGAAAAACAAAAAAGTTTATTAAATTTTAAATAAAAAAAAAAAAAAAAAAAAAAAAAAACGCATTTATTTTTCATTTTTTAAATTAATTTCTTTAAAATAAAAATCTTTTTTTTTTTTTTTTTTTTTTTTGTAATTTATAGTATTTATAGGGGGGGGGAATGGTAGTATATAGTATAAAAGATTAAACTGATTAAAATTTATTTGTTTTTTATGTATTTAATTCCTTTTAAAAGAAAATCTACTTTTTATTTTATTTTACTATATTTGTCGGAATCAAATTGTAATGTAGTGTAAATAGCATTGGGCTATAAAATACATGGTTCGAAAACTAAAATATTTAATAGATGTTGAGATACAGTAATTTTTAAAATCGTTGTTCTTAAATAATAGCAGATCCACCTGTCGTCAATAAATACCCAGATTGAAATGCCCAGGAAACAGCCTTCTGCAGGCAGCGGTAATATGGAACCGATGCATTGCGGGCGGAAAAAGAGATGCCGTATGCAGCGTGTACCCGAAGCGAGGTTTAGAGCAATTTCAATGTAATTTCTTTTAATTTTTAATTTTTTATGTGATGTAAAAAAATAAATATTGATCCAATTCTTTTGAAAATTTATTTTGAAAATTCATTCATAGTGACCAGCGAAGAGGGCGTAGCCTGCTACTTTTTTAAATAAAATAAAGATAATTCCATTAAAACAATATCTTCATATTTAACGTGTTACATGAAAATGAACTATTAAAGAGTAATATAAAGAAAATAATAATAATAAAAATATTTATTATTTTGACTGCTATTATAGCATATTACATTACATTACATTTGTATGTGTTTAAAAAACCCTTAGAATTATGTAATTATATTGTTATATAAAATTAATATTTAGAATAAATTCTATATTATAAAAACAACCAAATACTTCAGATTATAAATTTCTAATTGCATTGATAAAAAAGAAAAAGAAAATAAATTGTTAACAATAATTGCAATAATTATAATGAAAAAAAGAAAATTCAACAAAATAAATAAAGTAAAAAAGAAGAAAAACTTCTTAAAACATTTTGTTTATATAAAGAAAAAAAAAAAAAAAAAAGTCAAAAATGCGCGTTTGTGTGTGTTAGGGGGGAGGGGAAGAAATCATAAAAAAAAAAAAAAAATTCTGCCTAAATATCTTAACTTTGTATTATAAACTAGAAATTATTTTAAAAATTATAAATCACACCATAAAACGAGCAAATAATCGAAGTTGAAGGGAAAAATAACATATCTAATGTGCGCATCACAAACCATAGGTTAATGTACACTAAATAATAATAATAATATTAATAAAAACAGTATATTAACAGTATAATAATAAAAACAGCTTTGACTCATCATTCAGGAAATTGTTTTATAAGTTATAAATGTCAGAAAGATAGATTAAATAAGAAATAATTGAAAATAAAGAATATATATATATATATATATATATATATATATATAATTTGAATTATTTAGTACCATTGTAACACTCAGCAGACAAAATTAAATAACATAAAATTAAATTTTAATTGAGATTTATTTCTATTAAAAATAGTCACGGTATTAATTTAATTTGAGTACCAATGATTAGTAAAAACATGTTAAAGTACTTACGCTGAAGAGAAATGACACTAACATAACACATAAGCCTAACGATGAGAGAATTTGCAAAAACTATGAATTATTAGTAACAGTCAAGAGAAAGTATAAAATCACCAAAGAGTTCCGTTAAAAGGAAAAAAAGAAAGGGAATTCAGGAATTGAAAATTGGAATTTTAAATGCTGAAAAACAGAAATGTTCACTCATCAGGAAACTTGCATTTCTATCAGCATATGCAAGATTTCGGAAAACTGTAAAGCTAACTCCAGCAAATAGACAGCTCAGGTCTCTACCTTGCAACAAAACAATATAAAAATGGAAATTAAATTAATCAATAACACAAACCAAAATTTAAACAAGGAATAAGTAATTCAAGCAATCCACATGTTAAACGATACTTACGGAGATAGTAGAAATAAACAAGTTGCCAAACGAACATTAGTAAAAAGAAAAGATTATAAGTTTAGAGACGATTAATCGATTTAGGTGCTACTGAAATACTTTACTTGATTGCATTATTTGTTAGTTATTAGTTATAATCTTTAAAAGCTTTTAACAATTTTAAAAAGGTGATTATATACAGTAACCGCCGCTTAATAAAATCAGCCGCTTAATATGATTAAATCGTCAGGACCGTAATCAAATCAATACAAACTACTTTTAAAGCCGTCGCTTAATAAAAGCATCATCGCCGGTTTATAAACTCAAAAATATCCCCAGCAGCCAAAAATAGCATTTATGCACACAATATTTTTTTTTATATTATTATTTACATTGTGATTTTCTTTTTTCTTTTTAATAGAAAAAGAAATTATAGCACAACAAACCCTCCGTTATCGCTCATTGTTCAAGATTTTATACTTGCAGCACAGTTACAAATTAAACACGCCGTAACAATTTCAAGGAACGTATTTTTCAAAGCGCAGTAATAAAATACAAGTTTGATTTGATTTTTTTTTTTTTTTTTTTTTTGTCTAATTATTAGAAGGCAATTCTAGTTCTTATTTTGAAATTACTATAAGTATAATTCATGAGGTTTAAACGGAAATATTTTAAATTTATAAGAACAGCGTGAACTTTTGGTAAAGTAATGATGATTTTCCTCTAACGAAAGTGCACGGGAACTTTAACGTTTAATTTACTTATATCGAAGAAACAAATAGTTAATTATCTACCAAAAATTAATTAATATCGTTTACAACTAATATTATTCGTTACATTTTGAAGTTTTTTTCGAAATTCAGGGAAGTAATACCTTTTCCTTAAGGGCAGGAACGTTCGCCGGTTATAAAAATTAGCCGCTTAATAAAATCACTTTGGCTCAGAACAAATGTGATTTTAATAAGCGGCGGGAACTGTACATATATATATATATATATATATATATATTTTCTACATTTGATCTTCTGCAAGTTTCGACTTTCATTCAGCGACAATTTACGAACTTCAAGTACGCAACAGTATTGTTTATGATGTTGGCATAAACGTCACTGATTATAAATTTTCTCCCTTGAAAACTTTCTAAATTGTTTGAAATTTACCATTTTCTTAACACGGCAGAAGAACAGCATGTTTCACACAAACACGTGTAACATATATTTTTGAATTGGAAAGTTGTTGCATTAAGTTGTATGGAAATTAAACTAGAAACTTAATACAGTAACCGCCGCTTAATAAAATCAGCATCGCCGGTTAATAAACTCAAAAATATCTCCTCGGCAGCCAAATATATCATTTATGCACACTAAAAAAATTTTTTTACTTACATTGTAATTTTTTTTTTTAAATAGGAAAAGATATTAAAGAACAATAAACCCTCCGTTATCGCTCATTGTTGAAGATTTTACACTTGCAGAATAGTTACAAATTAACCTCCATAACTTATCTCCGTAACAATTTCAAGGAACGTATTCTTCAAAGCGCAGTAATAAAATACAAAATTGATTTGAAATGATTTTTTTTTTTCTGATTATTAGAAGGCAATTTCTAGTTATTATTTTGAAATTACTATAATTCATGAGGTTTAAACGGAAAGATTTTAAATTTATAAGAACAGCGTGAACTTTTGGTAAAGTAAGGATGCTTTACCTCTAACGAAAGTGCACGGGGACTTTAACGTTTAATTTACTTATATCAAAAGAAACAATTATTTAATTATCTACCAAAAATTAATTAATATTGTTTATTCGTTACCGTATGAAGTTTCTTTCGAAATTCAGGGAAGTAATACCTTTTCCTTAAAAGCAGGAACGTTCGCCGGATATAAAAATCAGCCGCTTAATAAAATCACTTTGGCTCAGAACGAATGTGATTTTAATAAGCGGCGGGAACTGTATATATATATATATATATTTATTTATTTATTTTTCTACATTTGATCTTCTGCAAGTTTCGACTTTCATTCAGCGACAATTTACGAACTCCAAGTACGCAACAATATTGTTTATGATGTTGGCATAAACATCACTGATTATAAATTTTCTCCCTTGAAAACTTCCTCAATTGTTTGAAATTTACCATTTTCTTAACACGGCAGAAGAACAGCATGTTTCACACAAACACGTGTTACATATATTTTTGAATTGGAAAGTTGTTGCATTAAGTTGTATGGAAATTAAACTAGAAACTTAATACAGTAACCGCCGCTTAATAAAATCACTGGTTAATAAAAGCAGCCGCTTAATCTGATCAAATCGCCAGGACCGGAATCAAATCAATAAAACTACTTTTTAAAGCCGCCGCTTAATAAAATCAGCATCGCCGATTAATAAACTCAAAAATATCTCCTCAGCAGCCAAAAATATCATTTATGCACACTAATTTTTTTTTTTTTATTTTTTTTTACTTACATTGTGATTTTTTTTTTTTTTTAATAGGAAAAGAAATTAAAGCACAATAAACCCTCCGTTATCGCTCATTGTTGAAGATTTTACACTTACAGAATAGTTATAAATTAACCCTCATAACTTATCTCCGTAACAATTTCAAGGAACATATATTCTTCAAAGCGCAGTAATAAAATACAAATTTGATTTGAAATCATTTTTTTTTTTAAATTTCTAATTATTAAAAGGCAATTTCTAGTTCTTATTTTGAAATTACTATCATTCATGAGGTTTAAACGGAAACATTTTTAATTTATAAGAAAAGCGTGAACTTTTGGTAAAGTAATGATGCTTTTCCTCAAACGAAAGTGCACGGGAACTTTAACGTTTAATTTACTTATATCAAAGAAACGATTATTTAATTATCTACAAAAAATTAATTAATATTGTTTACTAATTATATCATTCGTTACCTTTTGAAGTTTCTTTCGAAATTCAGGGAAGTAATACCTCTTCCTTAAGGGCAGGAACGTTCGCCGGATATAAAAATCAGCTGCTTAATAAAATCACTTTGGCTCAGAACGAATGTGATTTTAATAAGCGGCGGGAACTGTATTATAGAATTTAACAACAGATTAGGTTGAGGAAAATGTATCTAAGCGGAGTAAGATGTCTTAGTGGGTGAGGCTCTTTATTCTGCGGCCGTGTAGCATGATCGGCTAAGTTTTCCTTCTTCTTAAAGAAAAGAAAAAAAAAAAAGTCCATCTATGCCAACGGAGTTGTTTTGCACAACTTTGCATTTCATGTAATGTCTCCAAATATCAATATTTGAAGAAATTAAACAAAAATCGATATTTTTAGAACACTCTAAAGTGACTTTAGAATACTCGTAATAGGAAAAGAATGCTATAATTTATAATCACAAAAAATAATTGTAAAAGCTTTCTATGAAATGTTCTAATATAGCTTAAGTTAAAATACTCAAAATATTGTTGAAACATTCTGATCTAGGAGAAAATTTAATTATATCAACTTTTGCAGATGGCAGGTTTTCTTATTTTAAAAAGTTAGCCCGCCTTTTCCCGGTTCTATAAAACATTACTGTATTTAAGAAGAGTTTTATACGTATTATTTGAGTTAAAATCATTTAAATTTTATTATCAGCATTCGATGCGGTAATTACCTTTATCATAATATTTACGCCTATGGCATATACAGAGTTAAATACAAATATGGAAATACCTTTTTTTTTATTAAAAGAAAGAAATAATAATAATGTATTGTTTTAAACAAATGCCTAATGTCAGGGCTCATTTTTTCTTTCGTCTGCTATTTCCAGGTATTTTTCCGCAAAATGTTACGTTGTTTCAGATAATAATTAAAACATATAGATGAAAAAATACCTTAGAAAATTTGCAACAAATTGTATTTCTACTCTGAAAAGATTAATGATTTATTTTTTTATTTCTTCTTTAAAAACGTATTTCTTGTTATTAGAATAAAGATTTTTGTTTATGAAAAGTCGATGCTTTCATAATAAAAGATCTAAAACGAAGTAGTCAATTTATTTAACATTCTTTCCTTTTTTATCTCTTAAATAACGATAGATATATTGCAATCGACTGCAAGTAAATGAAAAATACTTAGGAATTGAAATATTTTCTAGGAATTGTAACACAGGAGAAATTTTTACGCATATTGTTTCAGGTAATAATTAAAAGATAAATCGAAAAATGGTATGGAAGATTTGCCAAGAAATGCATTTCATAAGCTGATTTTCTTTTTCTCTTTTAAAAAGGTATTTCTTGGTATATTAATAAAGATTTTGTTTATGTTATATTAATATTTTAAGTAATAAAACACCGAAAAGGATGTAGTGCATTTTAATGAAAATTATTTCTTTTGTATTTCGTAAATAAAAGTAAGTTTATCGCTAAATCCTTTTAAAGAAAATGGAATATACGGCTGCTATTTCTTTTTTTAATTTTAGAAGATTAAAATTGTAAAATGTTTTTCTTTAACTATATTAATCGCTGCATATTAAAATTTTTGGAAGTATTATCTCTCATTTTGTTGATGAGTACATAAATTTTGTTGTTATTTTCTGTACATTACATTAATATTTTTACTAAAATTATTTACTTATTTTCTCTACATTACATTAATATTTTTACTGAAATTATTTACTTATTTTCAATAATAAAAGACAAATACATACCAGAAATATTATTTTTTAAAAGTTATTTTTATTTTACACATTTAAAAAAAAAAAAAAATGGTCGTAAATGATTTTAGCTACAATTTGTTTCTTGTTCCTATGGTTTTTAATGTGCATCAAAAATTTGACAAAAAATTGTAGTTAAGTAAGTAACTAGAAACATTTTGTGGACAGTGTTTAGACTTGATTACATAATATTGAGTGTTTCAAATGATGTTTAAAAATTTTTAACAAATCTGCAAAATTTCCGAAAGTGGAGGGAGGTGAGGTTGTTGAACCACTAAATCGATCTTTTCATTGTATTGATATCAATAACAAATAAATAAATAGATAAATTTTGATAGACCAGTTTATTAGAAATACATGTTTTTTATACCCAATACAATAATGCAAATAATAATGCGAATTAAAAAGTATTGCAAAAGGTTTCGATAATAATTGATTTATTTCAAATTTCAGTAAAGAAACGTATATCTTACGGACTATTACCACACATATTTAATCATAAATTGTTGTGAATTTATCATATAGAATATCATAAGTTTCCAGTTTAATGACTACTGATAGCAATATTTGATGGGTAGAACTAATTTTAAATACACACACATACAAAATAATAATAATAACGAGCTTGAGATTATCAGCAACCTAGGATTTGCGTTCTGATTTTAAAATTGGCCAAACTGGATGTGGCAAAATTCGTGAAAGTTGGTACTGCCAAGTTGTGCAATCCTTAATTGATCGTATTGATATCAGTTACAAATAGATAAATAGATAAATTTTGATAGACCAGTTTATCAGAAATATATCTTTTTTTTTAATAATACAAATTGAAAGGTATTGTAAAAGGTTTCGATAATAATTGCTTTATTTCAAATTTCAGTAGAGACACATATCTTTATTTACACGTTGTTGTGAATTTATCATATAATCTTAAGTTCCCAGTTTGATGACTACTAATAACAAAGGTTGATTGGTAGAGTTAATTTTAAATACACACGCACAAACACAATAATAATAATAACGAGCTCGAGATTATCAGCAAACTAGGATTCAGGTTCTGATTTTCGAATTGACCAAACCGGATGTCGCAAAATTCGGGAAAGTTGGTACCGTCAACTTGTGAAATCCTTAACATGAAGGGTATATTTGATCAAACAATAAATGCTATTGTTATGGTATATCTACTCATTATAGTGCATATATATACAAAACTATGTGTTATGACATACATATTTATGTGTAAAATATATATGTTTACAGTGCAAACAATGTTTGAAGAAAAAAAGGGGGGTACTGTTTGTTTCATTAAATTTAGTTATTGCCTGGGTTCATGCAATAAAGGATTTTTATTCACACATTGCATGTACTGTACATATATGTTTGTCACAACACGTACCTTTTGGGATTTATTTTTAAAGTGTATACATAATGGGTGTTATTACCGCATTAGTAGTTATTAGTTCTCGACTCCAATGAACGTCATCTAGAAATGATGCGATTTTTAATAACACTGCTCTGCTTGAAAATTGCCCCAAACACCATTTTTGCACATTCTTATGTAAAATGTCCTCCTGAATCCGAATATGATGCTCATTTTGCCCTATCATCCACCGTTTTTTAGGGACGGCCCCCCTATTTTTATCCCTTTTCGGTAATTTTATGGCTATAAATCTGATTTTTAGTCGGGGGAGGGGGGAGGATTTTTTAACTGTTAAATATCTTCTGATGGGCTACAGAGTTGAAAAATTCTAAAACATGAACATTTGCTGCAAGGGAAAATTTAGGGAGGGGGGAGGGGATTTGCCACTAAAATTATGAATTACATTTCTTATATTTTTTAAATCTATTACATATTAATGTTATTTATTAAACATTATATATATAAATTGTTTTATTTTTAAGTGTTAAATTAATTTTTTTCATTCTTCAAATCAAATTTATGACCATAAAATTACCGGACAGTGATAAAAATTGGGCGAGTGTTTAATGTCCGGAGAAAACGGTGGGTGACTGGGCAAAATGGTAGTCATATTCGGATTCTGGAGGTAATTTTACCTAAGAAAAAGCAAAAATGGTATCAGGGCTCGTTTTTTTTTTTTTTTTTTTTTTTTTTCAGTGACAGTGTAATTAATTATTCGCTCCTGCGTGTGTGTTATACTAAAAGCAGCTTCATTGGCTGCTCCCCTGAGCTAATGCATCCCCAAGTATTATCAAGAATCTGTACCACTTGCATCTTAATTTTCATCATGAGAGAATCATGTTTTATCCCCATTGGCATACCTGTTTGGACTTTCGTCCACAATTTGTTAATTACTAATAAATTCTATTTTTATACATCAAGTAATATTAATACTAAATAAAGTTACACTACAGGCCACTGTAAAAAATATTATACTGGGCTTGACAGTAGTAATTAATTCTTATTAAACTTTAATCTTCATGTTGGGGATTGTACCAATTAACAGACAGTAACATTGTTTGAATATAAAAATCAAATTTGAACACGCATATTAAGTGCATATAGGTATTCTAATAATTAAAGATGCACAATTTTTAGTTAATATCCGGTGACCCTACATTATTTCTAATTTCTAAGAATATTATTATTATTATTATTTTGTGCTCATATCAATAACATTTTTAGATCTGCTACTACATTATAAGAAATACAGTTTGGAAGCGAAAGATTTTAATTACACAATTTTAGTAAACAGTTAAAAAATTGTTCAAAGTTCTTTAAACATTTTTCAGGGATTGTTATTCCCGCTGATTCAAAAGCTGTTGTTCAAACATTTTCTTTTTCTGAACCTTTTATGTCAGTTGATATTTTAAAATGTCGCACACTATTAAAAATCTAACAATAGATGACAAAAAATTTGTCATGCAATGGATACCATCACACTGTAGCCTTCTTGAAAATGGAAGCCAAGATTTCTTGACAAAAGGAGAAGGAGGGCAAAATTCTTCAAATAATTGATATAGCCTCATCCCATTTCATACTACGTAAAGATTGTTAAAAAAAAGAGTTTTAAGATATAATTAATGTTTTCTTGGAAAAAAAAAAAAACTTATATTAGCTATATTTAGGACACTTTTAGAAATATAATAAATACACATCTAATCGAAATAACAAAATAATAAAATGGCAATATAGAGTGCAATGCACTATAAATTAACTAAATTAACTAATTAACTCCATCTTATTTGTTTAGTTACTTATTTTTTAATCTTGATGTTTTAAATAACAGAACAATGTTTTTTAAAAGTTAGTATTTCGTTACGAATGTAATATTTTAATACTATTCATTTGAAAATACGAGAAAATTGTTCCGAAAGTAAAATAAATGAAAAGAATCAACATTTAGTTCTTTATAAGAATTTCCTTAAATTATACATTTCTTCCTAAACGGGATAAAAAGAAAAAATAATAATATTGAATGGATGATTATTAAAAGGTATAACTTACATTTTCTCTAAATTATACATTGCTTCTTAAAAATGATGAAGAAAATAATAATAATCAATGCATGATTATTAAAAGATATAACTTACTTTTTCTTTAAATTAAACATTACTTCCTAAATGTGATGAAGAAAATACTAATAATCAATGCATGATTATTAAATGATATAACTTACTTTTTGTTATAAACTGCAAGTTTTATGGTCAAGAATCAACATTTAGTTTTTTATAAGTATTTCTTTAAATTATACATTGCTTCCTAAACGGGATAAAAAGAAAAAAATAATAATATTGAATGGATGATTATTAAAAGGTATAACTTACATTTTCTCTAAATTATACATTGCTTCTTAAAAATGATGAAGAAAATAATAATAATCTATGCATGATTATTAAAAGATATAACTTACTTTTTCTTTAAATTAAACATTGCTTCCTAAACGTGATGAAGAAAATACTAATAATCAATGCATGATTATTAAATGATATAACTTACTTTTTGTTATAAACTGCAAATTTTATGGTCAAGAATCAACATCTAGTTTTAACATTATGGATTCTTGACATTATGGTCAAGAATAAACATTTCTTTAAATTATAAATTGCTTCCTAAACGGGATTAAAAAAAAATAATAATAATATTGAATGAATGATTATTAAAAGGTCTAACTTACATTTTCTCTAAATTATACATTGCTTCTTAAAAATGATGAAGAAAATAATCAGTGCATGATTATTAAAAGATATAACTTACTTTTTCTTTAAATTAAACATTGCTTCCTAAACGTGATGAAGAAAATAATAATAACCAATGCATGATTATTAAATGATGTAACTAACTTTTTATTATAAACTGCAAATTTTATGGTTTATCTTCTGCCAATATTAGAAACGCTTGATACTGCTTAATATTTTCATGGCTTAAATTTTATGTCTTATTTTTCTACTATAATTACAAACCTGCCCTACGCACATTCTATAAAATACAATACAATTATCGATTAGAAAGCCTATAATCGAAATCGGTATACAACAATAGAAGCAACTTCATAGACCCTAATAAACTTTGATGTTTAATGAAGAATGCCGATTTTCCGCAGTCATTACTTTTAATACCTAGTTGTCTGTTACCCCCCTGCGATAAATTTTACAAAATCACAGACGCAGAAAGTAGTAAAATACCTGTTTGCAATTCTTGCTGACTCATACAGGGGGAGACTAACCCTTTATGCCAGTAAACCCCTTTGATTTAGAACCTGAAATAACATGGGGCAGTAATTATACCATCTCCGTGGCGTATGCTAGCTTGTCTTTTGGACTAACCCTTTGATCACTGCGGGAACCCCCAAAAAGACCTGGGCAAATAATGACGGGGAATTTCTTCATTGAAGGCCCTACAGTGTATTTCCGTTTTGGGGGTTCTGTCTTGATTAATAATGGGACTAGAAGCTTGTTACAAAAGATTTCTGTTCGGCTTTCATAGTTCAGAACCTCATCGGAAGTAGAAATTCTAGCAATAATTAGAGCATTGCGCGATAATGTGCATGTAACAAAGTGTTCCCAGGTGATTACGTGAATTATACAACCTCATTTTTGCTGTAATGTACCACTAAATCCATTTTCATGGCTTTTATGAGTTTGTTAATAATTCAGAAAATGACTGCTTGCAATTTGCTTAATAAACATTGATAACTCAATCTCAATGACTAAAAAGCATTCGTAAAGGACATGTATGCAAATCATTTGCTTAATTATCTGTGCTGCTTAGTCAGATATTATTCAGTATTCCATTAGAAATACTATTTATTGAAGATGAAACTATATGGAACGGTAGTTCAAGAGAATATAAAATATTATTGAAAACAGTAAATAAAGTTGTTATGGTGACACATTGCGAAATAAAAACTTAGAAAATAAATCTAAATATGTGTAGCGTAATTTGTTTCTAAATCCATTTTCATGGCTTTTAAATGTTTGTTAATAATTCTGAAAATGACTGCTTGCAATTAACTTAATAAACATTGATAACTCAATCTTGATTACTGTGAAGCATTCATAAAAGACAAGTATGGAAATCATTTGCTTAGTTATACATCATATCTATGCTATTTAGTGAGATATTTTCTGTATTTCATTATGAATCCTATTTATTGAAGATGAAACTATATATGAGGGGATAGCCCAAGATAATATAAAATATTATTCAAAATAGTAAATAAATTTATATGGTTAAACATTTCTGTAATAAAAACTTAATAAATAATACGATTATGAGGAACGCAATTTGTTTCTAAATTCATTTTCATGGATTTTGTAATTTTGTTAATAATTCTATTAACCACTGCTTGCAATTTACTTAATAAACATTGATAACTCAATCTCAATGACTAAGAAACATTCATAGCGGACAAGTATGGAAACCATTTGCTTAATTATCTGTGTTGCTTAGTCAGATATTTTCTGTATTTCATTTTAAATACTTTTTATTGAAGACCAGGAAGCTACGCTCGCTTCGCTATGGTCACCATATTTAAATGAATTTTCAAAAGAATTGAATTACTGGTTTTTATATCGCTTTATAAATGAAAACTAAAAATTATTTTTTTTTCATGACTTTTATTGGGATTTTAATTAAAATATTGAAATTTAAATTAAAAAAAAAAAAAAAAAAAAAAAAATGTATCAAAAAAATTATAACCTATTGCCCTCAGGGATAGTGTAGTTTTTAATTACTGTTTTTTTTTTTTTTTTTCTTATCGGTTCACTTGTTCCAGGGATTACCCTCAACATATAAACAAACTTTTCCTCCTTATATATTAATATAGATGGATAACATAAACATAATTAACATAATGAAAAATAAATAATTTAGATTTTAACAAAAAACATTTTTAAACTATTTCCCTTCACGAGGATCCAACTCATAAACTCTGGATTCGAAGCACCATGGTTTACCTCGAAGCCGCCACGGTGTTCAACAGCTTTCTCTGCATTATTACGTTCTTTTTTTTTTTTTTTTTTTTTTTTTTTTCTTTCCATGGTTTTTATGAGGCTTTTAATTAAAATACTGAAATTTCGAATTAAAAAAAATATTTTATCAAAATTAATTATAGCCTATAGCACTCAGGAATAATGTAGCTTTTGATTAGTGATTTTTTTTTTTTTAATTGGTTCAGTAGTTCCAGAGATTTCCCTTCACATACAAACAAAGTTTTCCTCTTTATATATTAGTACAGATGAAACAATATGGAAGGATAGTTTGAGATAATATAAAATATTACTGAAAATAGTAAATAAAGTTTACACGATTAACCCTTTCTACAATAAAAACTTTAATTATAATGTGGAACGTACTTTTTTGGGAACGCACTTTGTTTCTAATTTCGTCTTATGGATTTCGTAAGTTTGTTAAAAATTATGAAAATCACTGCTTGCAATTTACTTAATAAACTTTTATAATTCAATCTTAGTGAATACGAAGCGTTCGTAGTGGGCTAGTACGCAAATTACTTATCAATGCTGCTTAGTCAGATATTTTCTGTATTACATTATAAGCATTATTTACTGAATATAAAACTATATGGGAGGGTAGGTCAAGATACTATAAAATATTATTGAAAATAGGAAATAAACATTTACAGTTAAACACTTCTATAATGAAAATTTAAGAAATAATGGGATTATGTGAAACGTACTTTGTTTCTAAATCGATTTTCATGGCTTTTGTAAATTTGTTAATAATTCTACTTGCAATTTACTTAATAAACATTGATAACTCAATTTCAATGACTAAGAAACATTTATAGCGGACAAGTATGGAAAACATTTGCTTAATTATCTGTGTTGCTTAGTCAGATATTTTCTGTAATTCATTAGAAATACTATATATCGAAGATGAAACTACAGAGAAGTGTTTAAGATAATATAAAATATTATGAAAAATAGTAAATAAGTTTTTATAGTTAATACTTCTATAATAAAATTAAATCTATACATATAAAAGAGTACTTCCACTCACTCACTCACTGACTCATCAACGCACAGCAAAATCTACTGGAGCCACTGACTCGAAACTGGGTCAAATTATAGAACATATAGTGTAAGCACCCCCTAAGAAGTGATTTTGCGAAATTCGCCCCCCCAAGGGGATGTAGGGGGCAAAATGTGATTTCACAAAAACCTTCATATCTCAAAGAAAAAAACAGATATCCGTAAATTTTTGCTTTAAAATATAGCTAATTTAATTATCTAAAAACCAATTTCTAGAATTTTAGAAGTTCGGTCCCCAAGGGGGGAAAGGGGGCAAAACGTGATTTCACATGCGCAAAACGTGGTTTCACATACTCCTATATATCTCAAACAGAAAAACAGATATCTGTGAAATTTTTGCTCTAATATATAACTAATACAAATACCTAAAAACTAATTTCTGGAATTTTCGAAATTCAGCCCCCAAGAGGGGAGGAGAGGGTCAAAACGTGATTTGAAATAATCCTTTATATTGCAAACAGAAAAAAATATATGTGTAAGATATTTTTGCTCCAAAATATAGCTCCCATAAATACATAAAAACTAATTTCTTTAATTTTAGAAATTCGTCCCAGGTGGGGAAAGGGGGTCTATGGGGTAAAAAAAATAGAAATATAGTTAGACCGTTCAAAATTGGTACAGATAGGTTTTAAGATCTGCAAGTCAAATGAGGATATTTTGAAAGCGTAAAGTTATTAGGAGATTCAGAAAAGTGTGGGGGAGGGGGCGAAGGGGCAAAAAAATAAAAATAGAGTTAGACCGTTCAAAATTGGTACATAAAGGTTTTTGATACCTACAAATCGATTGTGGATATTTTCGAATTTGTAAAATTATTAGGAGGGGCGGGAGGAGGAGACGGAGGAGCAAACAATAAAAATAGGGTTAGGTCGTTCAAAATTGGTACATAGAGGTTTCTGATACTTACAAATCGATTGCGGATATTTTCGAATTTGTAAAGTTATTAAATTGGTACATGGTGGTTTTTGATACCTACAAATCGATTGCGTACATTTTCGAATTTGTAAAATTATTAGGGTGGACGGGAAGGGGAGGTGAAAGGGCAAAAATATATAAATAAGAGTTAGAGCGCTGAAAATTAGTGTTGTTAGGTTTTGAGGCCCGATAAATCGATTGCGGATATTTCCGAAAGTACAGAATTATTACGAAGGGCGGGAAAGGATCGGGCGCAGGGGTAAAAATAAAGAAATTCAGATAAAATGTTGGAAATTAGTATTATTAGGTTTAAAAGCCCGAGAGAACGACTGCGAGTATTTTTTAAAGTCTAAAATAATTAGAAGGGGTGGGAACGGTAGGTGAAGGAGCATGCGAGCCTTGCGCGCCTGTATGCGCTGCCGCAGGCAGTGGTGGACCGGATCGATTGTTCCACTGATGGGAGAATTTTTTTTTATTATTATTATTTATGTTTTTACCTACGATAATATAGTGATTCATTAAGAGTGTTGAATATAAATGCGCGCGCAGCGCGCGATTGCCTGCTCTGCCAAGGACAGTGGGGACCCGTTGCGACATTTTTCCAATCACATTCTTTTTCCTCTTTTTTTTTTCGCATGATAAAAATTGATGTAATTTTGAGAATTTATTAACTATAGTGATTCACTTAAAAATAGTGACCAGCGAAGCGGGCGTAGCCTGCTAGTTAAGAAATAATATGGTTATGTAAAATATACTTTGTTTCTAAATCCAATTTCATGGCTTTTGTAAGTTTTATTTTTGTATATCAATAAAAATATTTACTAAGAATGACGTTAATGTATAAGTAGTCAGAATTTATATTTGTTTCTATATAATGACTATAAATAAATTACATTATGAAACATTATTATAGAAATACGTGATTAAATAGTATGGTTAAGTGAGGAACAATGTGGATCTTAATCACATCTGCATCATGTGGATTAAATTTTTTCAGTATAAAAGTAATTATAAATGCTTCGAAGAAATCCTGACATGGACTATAATATATCAGAATTCTTTTGTGAGTCTCGTTATGGAAACCAATATTCTATCTAACAGTGGCGGTTCCAGAACTTAACTTTTTTTTTTTTTGGGGGGGGGGGGGGGGCTAAGACTTTTCAAAATGTTATTCTAGACCAATAAAAAATTTACAATTGCAATATTCAATTGTGAATGTCACTGTTTTTTTTTTTTTTTTTTTTTTTTTTTTTTTTTTTTTTGGGGGGGGGGCTTCAGTTCTCTACCCCCCCCTTAAATCCGCCACTGCTATCTAAACTATTTTCAATGTAACATATGTTACAGTAAACTTTAATAACCCATATGAAATTTTAGACAATTATTTCATATTCATAAATCTATCATTTAAATATTTTATTTTATTTTCAGTTTTGTTGGAATGTAACAAAAACATACATATTAAGAACTATAGAGAATATAAACCATTAGCTGTGAACTTTTTTGCTTTTCTTGAAGTATTTACAACCATAATTACCAAAAAGAAATATTGTATATTAATTTTCATCAATTAAATAAGGTGATAATAACTATTTGAAAATATTCTTGTTATATCGTCTAAGCAAAGCGTAAAAGTTGGCAGCTATGAGACTGTGGACAAAAATGGCGACTGCCATAGCCCACCAATTTCTTAAAAATCCACTGTCTCATAAAGCTCTAAAACGAACGGGAAAGTCACAAGCTTATGTCTACACCACCTGTCTTTTAAAATAAATAAAAAACACGGCAAAAAATAAATTGAAGATGGAAGGGGGGTGTCAAGCGAGACCACCCAGGACGTTAAATGATTTTCCCCATCAAACTTCCGTTTGTTCCTTTTTAGTAGCATTTTTAGTGCCAGTTCTTATTAAGAGTGGAGTTTTTTTTTTTTTTTTTTTTTTTTTTTTTCAAGAGGTGACTCTAGTGTTTTAGAGAGATACTTTTTATGTCCTTATTGAAATAGAAATGCTTTGTCGTGCTTACTTTTGCGTGGGTTTTTATGTTGAAGGGTTTTTTAGCTTCTTCCCTGATCTTTTTGAGATAGAGGTTACTGAGGAAAACTCTCTTTTTGTTTGTTTTATTAAATAGATGTTTGAATGTGCGTTTACAAAAGGGTTCGATTCATTGTACGGCTAATTCTTGTAATTGGCAATGATAAAAAGTATCTGTGAGATCTAATATATATATATATATATATATATTCGATTTGGTTTATTTATATGCTAGTTTAAAAATAAAAAGGAACGCAATTTTTTTTTTCTTTTCTTTTTGTCTTATAAAAATTACACGAGTATAATTTTTCGGAAATTATTACATCATGCAACGACATAAATAATAATAATTTTATTAATTATAACATCATTAGGATTATTCAAGAAAATGTTACTAGAAATATGGGGCTTAGAATTATTAATAATAATAAATTAATCGTTGTTTTCAGCATTAGGTATTAACAAATTTTAAAAGTTTTACCATACAAAACTCCTGAGATAATACGTCGGGCTGAGCAAAATGTACTGTCTTAATACGTAATGATATATATAGTAATTGACGCAAAGTTTATTTAAAAAAAAAAAAAAAAAAAAAAAAAAAAAAAAGGAAAGAAAAGAAGAAAAAGAAAAGAATAGAAAAACTTTCCCCACTATATTTAACTGTAAGGGTCTGAAGGTTATATAATAAATTATATTTTGTAATTTTTTTCAAAAATAACTTTTACGAATTTTTCTACGGCATGACTAAGACATGAACAACCAAATACATTCAACTAAAGTTCTACACCCCGCGACAAAAAGATAGGTACAAACGGTTTTTTCATTGATTTTTCATAAAATAACATTATCTAAATTTGGCTTATGATTTATTATTATCATAAAATAACACTATTCCCGGACTAATTTTTGTTTAAAGACTAATTTAGAAAAGTTTTAAGACTAAAATCTTTCTAATTTAAGACAAAAAGATAAGAACAAAGGGTTTTCTTTATATTTTTCATAAAATAACATTATCTAAATTGTGCTGATCATTTATTATCATATCAAAAACACATTAAATATTTGAATCATATTCGAAATAATCATATTCAAAAAAAAAAAAAGAAAAAAAAAAACCTTTGTTCCTACTTTTTGTCGCGGTGTGTAGTCTTAAATTAGAAATATTTTAGTCTTAAAATTTTTCTAAATTAGTCTTAAAACAAAAATTAGTCCGGGAATAGTGTTATTTTATGATAATAATAAATGATAAGCACAATTTAGATAATGTTATTTTATGAAAAATCAAAGAAAAAAACCGTTTGTACCTACCTTTTTGTCGCGGGGTGTACAGTTTAATATTTTTAGGCATTTACTAACGAACTATAACCACACCAATATAATTCAAGAGCTTTTGCATTAAATGCATTCAATAGGTTATTATTTATAACATTCAGACACTACTAGCGGAATCTTAATACATTTAAACTGAATAAAAAATAAAGTATATCCAATTTAAACTTATATGCTCCTTATATTTAACAGTGAGGCCTAAAACTGCACTGTAATATTTTTTATTTCATTTTCAAAAAAATATTTTGTATTAAATAACCTCAGTATTTTAAATAAAACACAAAAACTGGTTTTAAAGAGATAAAATATCGTCTACTTGATTACACTAGATCGATATTTTTAATTACTTTCATTTTGCATTTAAATGAGAAATTTCGTGTTATTAAGAAGATATTAAAAGAAGGTCTGTTTTCTAAGAAAAATCTGTATTAATATCCAAAATTCATCAAAACTGCTTATACTTGCGTCTACTTTATACTCCTTAATAACATTTTATCCATCACCCCCCCCCCTCCCATCTTTTCATTTTCTCCAAAATGATGGGACATAATTTATTTTTTGGTAATTACATGCACTTTATTAAAGTAAATGTATGCACTGCATCGGCAGCTGTATCATAATTTGGGATAATAAATCGATATAGTAAACAGTTAATCAAAAACAATCATATTTTGCCATGGGCCTAAAGAGCATATTATTATGTTTTAAGCTGCTTTTTAACTGAAAATGTCTATATAATGACGTATTTTTTACGCATCATTTTTATCATAAATGCAAGAAGTTTACAGACATTTTAATTCCTATACTTTAAGAATAAACGAAGTTTTCTTTTCTTTATCCCCTCTCCTCTCTCTCTATGCCAGAAACTATCAGTAGAAATTCGTGTGAAAGTTGGCATATTAAATTGATTTTAGTTTAAAATCCTGCAAATTCTAAACTCTTTCAATAAAGCATGAAAAAATAAAATAAATAAATGAATCTAAAATATATTTCCTTTAAATTAAAGAACTTAAAAAAAGAGAGAGAGAGAGAGAAAGAGGTTTGGTAATTTGTTTCAATTTTCAAAAAAATTGAATTTGAAAGAATTCACCAATAATTTGTTCCTGACATAATACATTTTAAAGAAAATATCTGGTGTGAAACAACCACATGACTCCCATTAAACACTATAACACGTATTATATGCATTTTTTTTTGGAATTTTGCAGTAAGAGAAACTTGATACATGTGCAAAAACATTTTAAACAATAAGAAGAAAACACATTAAAAAATAAGAAAAACAAAGTTAGAACTATTTTTTTAAACACTAATTTCCGAGGTTTCAAACTGGTCTACCTAATCAGGATGACCGTTAATTTTCCTGTAATAACCACGTAATATATGAGAAAAGGGTATCTAAAATAGATTGATGTAAGCATTTTCGAGAAAATCGTTAGAACCGTTTTTCAGAAAACAACTTTTGCCAAAACTTGATGCACTCAATTATTGACCGGGAAACAATAATTACACACAAAAGGATATTTAAAAAGGAGTTAGTAAGGCGAGTTTGAAAAAAATCCGTACAGCCGTTTTTAAAGAAACGCACTCGCGAGACCTGAAACCGCGAGAACCACACAACTTCTATTACACGCTATCACGTGCATTATATGTACATTTTGGACATAATGTGGGCTGAAGAGGTAAAACTGACCTAACAAATTAGACACCAAAAAATTTTCCTGTGCGAGAACATTAATGCATGTGTAAAGACATATAAACATTGTTTACATAGCGAGTTTCCAAAAAAATCGGTAGAGACATTTTTTGAAATACCCATTTCTGAGATCTGAAACTGACCTACCTAATTAGGATGAATGTCACTTTTCTGTAATAAACACGCAATACATGTGAAAGGAGGTTTATGTAACAATTTTCAAGAAAATTGTTAGAGTCGTTTTTGAGATACCGATTTTCACCGAAATTTGACAAACTCAATTATTGAACGGGAAATAACAATTACATACGAAAGATATCTAAAATTGTGTTAATATGGCAAGTAAAAAAAAAAAAAAAAAACCTACAGCCGTTTTTATAGGACTGCACTTGAGAGATCTCAAATTGAACTATTTATACAGCGCACTTATCAATTTTCATGAACTGACCAAGTATTACATACGAAAGGTAATCTAATAGGGTTTTTGTATAGCAAATTTGAAGAAAATCGTTAGAGCCGATTTTGAGATACGTACTTACAGTGTTACTTCCGGTTTCATATTTTCCACTTCCAGTTTTCTAATTTTCATCAAAAGTTAATATATATATATATATATATATATCATCTGTGCACCGGACCTAACTCGATTCTGAGTTCTATCTCTATTAGTTTCGGAGATATGACAGCCAGATTTCCCACACACACTGTCTAAATGAAAAAAAACAACAATTTGGACTCATGAGACCATAAAGCATGTAAATCAGGTGAAAACTCGATATCGAATTTTCGTACCGAATACAATACTACCATTACCTACGGTAGTAGGGTAATGGGTGTAAAACTAGATAAAATTAAAAAATTAATATTGTTAGTCTTGATTATTTACTTTGAACGAAAAATTACTGTAAATTTACTGTCTCTGGATAAATATTTCCGCAAATTTACAGGAATTTTCTACAGTGTACAGTCACCCAAAAAAAAACGCCACCCCCCCACCTAATTTCGCCGTAAATTATCGTAGAAACATTTGACTGGTACCGATCGATTTGTAATAACGTCTAGTTTATAACGGTATAGTTAAATTTTGCCTAAGGGGTCGTCTACATATTAAAACTGGCATCAACTTCATTTTCTTCAATGGCAACCCCTATTTTTGACTTCATATTCAGATTTCTGAGATCAAGCCGGTTCGAAAAACATACCTATTTATATACCTTAAATAAATTTTAAATAGAGTTACACGTGAAAATGTATTAGGGGTCCGTCTATACATTTAGAAAATATAAATCACGATCTACCACCCAGTATACATTATATATTAAGTTTCACACCGGAAAAAAATTTCAGAAATGTTAATTATAAAAAAAAAAAAAAAAAAAAAAAAATGACTAATTCACAGAACTTTCTGAGTTAGTTTATGAATTAAAAGATTTTTATTGGTTTCTATTGATTAAACATCAGATAGTTCACTTCATACGAAGAAAATTAAATAGCTTGAATAAATATTAAAATATCTATCAAAAGAAAAAAAAAAAAAAAAAAAAAAGATGAATGGTTTTAAATTTGTTTGAAAATTCAAAATTATTTTAACTCAAGCTGCCGTATAATTGTCTGAAACGGCGGCACTCAACCTGGTTCCCACGGCCGTTTCACAGTGACAGTGGGAGTTTGTTCTGATACTGCAGTACTTTCATTTTCTTTAATTGACTTTTTTAAAATATTAAAACAGATTTTTTTATTTTTATTTATTTATTTTTTTAATTAATTATGATTTTTTTTCATGACATTATTAAAAACTTTTACACAAATCTCCACGATATTCTTTTGCTTTTATATTTTATAATGTGTAACAAATTAATACGTAAAATAATAAATCCTACTACTTAATGGGATGTTCTAAAATTCTACACTTTAACACAGATACCGAAGTGGACGGTGGGTGTAGAAAGGCTGACTACCCTTAATATAAATCTTCACTTGAAAAGGTCAAAATGTTACATAACTCTTTTTTTTTTTTTTTTTTTTTTTTTTAAGGAAAAAAGAAGAAGATAAGGAGGAGAAAGAAAGATCAAAACGAATATAAAGCATATTAAACGTTAATACCCTTTAAACACTGGGAAAAGGCGGGGTTTTGTATTGTGTGTCATTTGGGAGCTGTAGAGTGCCAGAAAATTACTTTATGTAATAAAACTTTTCATTTAAAGGGTATTTAAAGCAGCATTATATTTAATACATAGACTATTCAGAAAAAAAATACCATTCATCTGGTTCATGAAAAATAAAGAACATTTTCTGGCATTGCTCTATGTATATACATTCTTGTCAACCTATCCCGGAAGATTACTGGTCCCGCCCCTTTCCGTACATTTTTTTCACATCAGTCTTTTTAGAGCCGTGTCAGCCATCGGTGGCTGACACTGATCTTTCCATTTAGGCTAAGTCAGCCGGCAGTGTAAAATATGATATAAAACTACAGAACTTACATAGTTTTAAGTAATTACTGACAATTTATTTAAAATTTACTTCATGTTTTTTTTTTTTTTTTTTTTAATAGGATTTTTATAGGATTATATCGTTAAGGCCTAATGGGGTTTATTGAAACTCGATAAACATAACACGCTTCTAAGCAGCACGTGTGGCCTGAATGGGATTTCCATAAGAATTCGCGTGGCGCTCAATGAGTTAATCGTAAATGTATTTGAAGTTAATTACTCTAAAAATTAAATTGTTTCTACACAGGAGCGGGAACTAACAATGTTACGGGTTAGGTTGGCAAGTATGCATATATATTTTGCTTGATTTATAAAAATTTATAACACATTTTCTTCTTTTTTTTTAGTATTTTGTGTTTATATCTCTCATTAAAAATAAATACAATATTCATATATAAACATTTCCATACAGTAATGTATATAAACATATTGATTAAAGAAGATTTGTTGATATTATATAATTATTCTTCTATCTGTATAGTATATTAACAGAAATATATTTTGTAAATTTCGCAGCATCGAAAAACAGCAACATAGCTTCCATATCAAGGCTTAATGTAAATAGCCACGCCTTTTCACAAATTTTCTAAATCTTTATAATATAAAGCAAAATAATTTTGCATATTTGTAATTAAATCATTTAAGTTTTGTCTTCAATAATCGATGTAGTAAATACCATTGTGATTTATGCATACCAGCGTCACATATAGAGTCAAATAGGAATATGCAAATTTGTCTTTTTTTTTAAATAGTGTTTCAGCGAATCAGAGGCGGGGCTTCTTTTCTTTTGAAATTCTTTCACAATCCCTCGCCTACATTGTGATAACTTTACAAAAATATGCCAGTTTGTATAATAAACATCGAAATATTGCTTAGGAAACAATAAAAATAACATAAAGGTAAATTAAAATAGTTTTCCGTCAAATTATATACAAACATTTACTTATAGAAGATACAGATTATAACAAGTGACGGCCCCCTAACAGGAATAAAAATTGAAATATCACTGTAACTCAAAAAATAATGTTAGGAACGAGCTGTAAATTTGGAAACCTATGTTTTTGATGATGCCCGTTCTATTCGTGCAAAAATGAACATAAGTCATAATTCATAATTTTTTCAAATATGAATTTATTAATAATTTTCATAATTCAAAAAATGTTTTTTTAGCAAAAATTCGCATGGAATATGTTTGGGTTACTTCATTCTAACGAATAAAAAAAAACAGAATTTAAATATCATAATTATTTCGGAAGATATAATTTAATGTTTGTCACATTCATTTAACATTAGCACCCCCAAACTTTGACAGCTTATAACTCTATGAAAAATTGAGCGAAATATATAAACTATACCATTTTCCGTGATGATTTGATCCAAAGAATTCAAATAAATTATAAAAAATGGGGGTTACCATTAAAAAAAATGAAGTTGATGTCAGTTTTAATATGTAGACGACCCCCTAAGTAAAATCTAACTATAACATTATAAACTAGACGTTATTACAAACTGATTAGTACCAGTCGCATGTTTCTACGATAATTTACGGCAAAATTAGGTGGGGGGGTGGCGTTTTTTTTTGGGTGACTGTACATAAAAAAAAGCTTTTAATAATAAAAAATTTTAAACGAAATAAAGTATCATGTTAATTATATTGTTTCGTTTTAAAACTACTGGTGTAAACCATTTACATATTAAAATGAAAATATGGAAATAATTATTAAAAAAAAAAAAAAAAAAAAAAAAAAAAAAAACTAAAACATTAATAATAAAGATTCGTATCAATTACCTAATTTTAGCAATAATAGTGCATGAACGTAAAAATAAAATCAAGTTTTATAATTTTAAGTATCTATTAAAAGATTATTAAGATAAAATTTATTCTTTGTCCATTGAATTTCTTTGCTTTTTTAAAAACCTCATGTATTTTAGAATATTGCTTATTTGAAATTAATTTGAAAATTGAAGTCAACAAACACACCCATTCATTAAAAGTACTTGTAATGCTAAAGAGAAAAACATTTCGTAATTAGAAAAAGTACTTGAAAGTTTTAATAAGAAGATAATGTTACAGAGTCTATATAAACTACACATATCTCATAAAAATGCTCCATAATATCTCTTTTAAACCGCTTCAGGGTTTTCAATTCAGGACTCAGAAAAATATTTTTCAAAAATAAATCCAGAAACATATTCTTTTTAATTGAAATTAATCGATATTTTTAATTATTTTCAATTACCACTTAAATGTCTATCATTTGATAATTAGTTCATAGATTTCCAATAATGATTTGCAATGTTTTAAGATTTTTATTTCTGTAGTATAAGTATCCTAATTTGAATCTGTAAAATGTGAAAAAAAAAAAAATAAATAAATAAATAAATAATAAACAAATGTTAGCAGTTGAATTTATGTCAAGAGGTTTTAAAATTCCAATCTTATTTTTCAAATGCATGAATGGCAGCATTATTGGTAAAATTGGAAGGGTTTTGATGGAAATAAAAAGAGTTACAAGCGTAAAAATTTTACTGCAGTTAAAAATAAAATAAAATAAACATTCAATTTTATTAATTATTGTTATTATTGAAATGAAAAATTAATGCATTGTATATTGTTACCAGCTAAAAAAAATCTGCAGAAAAACTTAAAAAAAAAAAAAAAAAAAAAAAAAAAAAAAAAGCCGTTAATCATAATCTGTATGTATTTGGACACAGAATCATAAAATCTGCAGAATAACTGGCAGTATGGAAGAAAAAATTCACAGATAATTTTTTCCCCCTTAAAATTTTTATTGTTCCATATATTTTGTGCAGTTTTTTTTTTTTTTTCCTTTTTTATAGTTTTTCTGCATTTTTTTTTTTTTTTTTTTTTTTTTTTTTTTTTTTAAGCTAGGTTGAATAATGTATATAAGTCATAATTAAAAAAGCAAATTAAACTTTGGTAATCAAACATAGAATATTATTTAAATCTACAAAATTTTCAAATAAAATAATATGTAATCTATGTAACATTTCTCTAACGTGGACCGGTTACGACCAAATTTTGTCGAAAAGATACGATAGTGACTTAGGGAGTTATCTCATTTGTCAATGCTGATCCAAGCATAAATTCGATTGCTAGCGTTTAAGGTTACAACAATTTAAATTAATACACTTTAAATGCACAGTTTCTTATAAAAATTGAGAATATATTAACTTTCTACGCTGAAACTTATGGTCAAAATCTCATATTTAAAAGTACAGTCGGTAACAAAAGTTTCCGAACACTAGCAAAAATTCCTATATATATATAAAAAAAAAAAAAAAAAAAATACACTTAATACTGTTTTGTTAAATAAATCCTAAAAATTCCTATATGAAAAAAGTACACTTAATACTGTTTTGTTAAATAAATCCTTGTCGAATCCTGTGCTTACTCACTCTAAGAACAGGATTCGACAAGGATTTATTTAGGAAAACTGTATTAAACGTACTTTTTTTGTATAGGAATTTTTGCTAGTGTTTGGACACTTTTGTTACCGACTGTATATTTGGAAGAATTTCCTAAGCCAGTTAAGCGGTCTTGCATTTCATGGTGGCCGTTTGGCAGGACGGTGCAAGTGCCATCTATTATATTTTTTTAGATATTTTATTCAATATAAATAAAATGAACGTTGTTTCTTTTTATTTATTTATTTATTTTAGATACATTTATGAACTATGGAATTTCTATTGTGTAAAGTGATATGGTAATTTAATTCTGTCAAATTTTAGGAAATAACTGATTTTTACCATAACAATAATTTAATTTAACTCTAGGAAATTTTAACTTAACAGACAAAAAAAAAAAAAAAAAAAAAAATTCTAAAACTGAAATTGTAATGCTTATATTACAGATTTAAAATGTGTTTTATTAATAATAATAAAAAAAAAAAAAAAAAAAAAAAAAAGAGAGAGAGGAAAACGCAAATTTTCTAGTGATTTTATTTGTGAGATTTCTCTGAAAATCATATAGATATGTAGGTGCCATCACCACGCAGACGTCCTGCGCCGGAAAGACTGTATATACGGTGTGTGTGTGTGTGTGCGTGTGTGTGTATAAAAGTGGTGTTCATTCATACCGTGATAGGAAATCCTTGTAAAATAAATAAATTCTAAAAGAAACAATAACCACTTATTCAGGTAGATTAGAAACTCTAAACAATGATTATAAAAATAACGTTAAAATTCCTAGAAAAAAAAAAAAAAAATGATAACGTAGGCTGTATTTTATGTTAGAAGATCTAAAAGAATAATGTATAAAAATAAGAATAATAAAAAAAATAAGATCGTTATAAAGGGCAAGAAAGGAAATCAAAACATGCAAAGTAAATTATTTTACTTATTTATGCGCAGCTTTCGTTTTAAAATGAATTAAATTTTTATTTATTTATTTATTTTATTTTATTTTTTACAGACTAATGCACAACTCATTACTTTCATTAATTTAATTTCATGTTCATTTCCTTTTAATATATGAAATACCTATGCACTTTCAGTGCTATATATAGCTGTTGGTAATAATAAACATTTATATGGATTTAACTTCAATAAAATTTCACATTCCTTTACTGTGAATAAAAATCAGACACACATATATACAGGGTAATTGTATTTATAGTTACGGTTTCAAAACGCTATAATTTTAAAACTACCTATCACAACGATTTGATATTTTACCAGAGCAATCTTGAGGAAATGAAATTTTGTTTGGCAAAAGAAAAAACAATGATTCCAAAATGTGCCGTTAATTATCTGTAAAGTATTTGTTTTATGAAGCTCCTCTTTTTCTCTTTTCACTATGACAGTTTCCGCTGTAAACACATATTCTTGTCTTTTTGCTAAAAAAAAAAAAAAAAAAAAAAATGTAGTAAACCCTTGAAGTTTATTTTTTCCTGCAATTCCATTGTGTTACTAACAACATTCTTGTGTTTAATGAGTCCATTTAGGCATTTCCCCTGACATTATCCTGACAGCTCCATCTATAGAAACATGTTGGAACTAAATTTTCCTCCCCCAAACAAAATTTCATTGCCTCACGATTGCTCTGGTAAAATATCAAATCGCTCTGATGGGTAGTTTTAAAATTATAGCGTTTTGAAATCGTACCTTTATTTATAATCACCCTGTATATATCTGTACTGATAAGTATAAGGATTTAAGTCCAAAAATGTCGATTTTGAGTTAAGTACATAGTCAGACCCAGAAAAAAATTCTCTATCGATTGGTACAGTCGGTAACAAAAGTGTCCGAACACTAGCAAAAATTCCTATGCAAAAAAAGTTCACTTCATACGGTCTTGTTAGCTAAATCCTTATCGAATCCTTGTCTTACTGACTAAGAACAGGATTCGACAAGGATTTATTTCACAAAACCTCATGAAGTGTACTATTTTTACATAAGAATTTTTGCTAGTGTTCGGACACTTCTGTTACCGACTGTATAAAGGATTTAAATCCATGTCATTTAGTCTCTGAGAAAATCCATTGGTAAAAAAAGATTCAAGTTAGAAATTTAGCATTAATCTTTGTATAAAATATTTAATTAAATTTTTTCTCTTTAATAAATGAAGATGGACAATCACTGAACGGTATAAAGGGTATAAATCAACCTAATCCCTTTTACCTAATCGATTCTTCTGATTAGTTTTTAGTTAGTTTAATTTTATTTTTCGTCTCCTGAAAAATCAAGAATATGGACTTAAATCCTTTATACTTATCAGTACAGATATATTTATATACAGGGTGATTCTAAGGTAATGTGACAAACTTGGAGGAGAAATAGAGATCATCATAAAGTTTGAGAACTGTCCAGGAACCCATGGGCGTAAACGTCATTTTAACCTTTTAAGAACTGGGTATTTGTGGTTGCTGTAAACTACTAACTCTTCCTGCACTGAGAAAAAATTCTGTAACTGACATCTAGAATCTAAGTTGTGGCTCTAGAAAAAATAGTTCAATATCATCCTTACAAATTCTAGTCCCCTTGGAAAGCGAGTTCTAGAAGCCCCTATTAGAATTCTAGAGCGTTTGCCTATATTATCGAGGGCAAAGTATTTAAAAATCTCTGCAAATAAATGAGACTACAAGAGGCGGGTTTCAGCAACTATAATATTGGTTTATTACACGATTCTAGAAAATCAAGCGAGAAGTTCACGCAATACAAAAGATTCAGAATATTGTTTCACCGTCTAGAACTGTGTAGACTAGAAATTCTCGATCATTTCGTCTATTCAGTTTATTGGCGTGCTTTATGCGCATAGCTCGGAAATCTATATTTCTAGTTAAGGGATTTATAAAATGGCCACTTATTCATTTTAGAGGAAGGCGGTATATTTTTTTTCTCAGTGTAGTGTGTAAATTTTAAAACCTTGTATTTTAAAAATTTATAATTTTAAAAATCTCTTATTTGCACTTTTGTTTATAATTTTTCATTTGTAATTTTAAAATCTTTTAAAATCTTCATTATTTCGCAAAGTCATACATAATGTTCTTATTAATGCAATCATTGCAATGAAATAATGCAACAAAAATTTATTTAGTCATGTATACATTAGTGTAAATAAATAAATAAATAGAGAACTAGGTCCAATATTCACAAATAAATAAATAAATTAATTAATAATAATAAAAAAAAAATCCGAATCTTAAAAGGTTAAAATGATGTTTTTGTTCACAGGTTCCAATACAATTCCAAATCCCTGTGATGTTCTCTACCTCTCCAGTTTGTTCCAATACCTTAGAATCACCCTGTATATGTATGTAATATAAAAATCCTCTAATTAGGTATTTTTTTATATTAATATTCTTTAATAAGTATTCATATTTGTTCTTTGCAAATCGAAACTTTCATTTCCACTTTATTAAAGATAACCGTTAGGAAAATTAATCTATTAATATTATTATTATTATTATTATTATAACGTATTCCTTCTAAATTGTCTTTTTCCCTCCAGACCAAAATTACGCGGTAGCCCAATCTGTAGAGCGCTCGAAATTGGAAGATTGCGGGTTCGGTACTCGAGCCGGCCAAAGACCGTCGTGTACACTAATGGTGGCTGGTGCACGTAAAATCTGTCGTGGCCGCAATGTCCTCCATGTTCCCATCAAAATTATACCACTGGGGTCACCGAAGCGGGAGAGCCATCCCTTTCGTGGAGGATCAAAATTGAGATGACATGTTATCTGACCACCTCTAGGGGGTGAGTCCCAGACCGTCGGCCATTGTGCATTGCGCAGCACTAGTGCGACGTAAAACCAATCCATCCATCCATCCAGACCAAAATTATCCTTTTAGACTTGGTCAACGGCCTGTCTGAAAAGGAAGAAGCAAATAGAAGAATTAAAAAGCACTAAGTTACACCCTTTTTGATCACGTGACATTACGTCAGTATGGAAAAAAGTCCCTCGCCTCTTCCCCTTTTCCCCTCATATAAAAGTGCTTGCATCCTTAAAATATTACCTTCTTTCAATCTTGTTCTTGCTAAAGTAGTCTATGTAAGATCGTTCCATATTGTATTGGAGATTAAGACTGTTAAAATGTAATCTCTTTAAAATACTGTACTGGTCCCTTTCTATGGGGGAAAACCCCAGCCTTACTTCTCATAAATAAACTAATATGTAAATCTCCATTGCCGTTGAGTTATTGTCTTTTTTATTTCGAAGATGACTGCTAATATAACAAGGATGAACTATTTATTTCTTCACATATATGTATATATATTAAAATAACAAATTGCTTACATATATATTTATATACACTGAGAAAAAATTCTGTGTCTGATATCTAGAATCTAAATTGTGCCTCTTAGTTAAAATAGTTCCATATCATCCTTATAAATTCTAGCGCCCTTTGCTAGCGAGTTCAATAAACCCCTATTTGAATTCTAGACCATTTTTCCTATATTATGGTAGTCAATCTCATTTAAAAATCTATATAATAATCAATGCGAACACAAGAGACGAGTTTTAGTAACGGTAATTTTAGTAACCAAATTCTAGTAAGTCAACGAGAATTTCTCACAATATTCATAATATTGTTTAACAATCTAGAAAGTTGTAGACTAGAAATTCTGGATCATTTTATCTATCCAGGTTATTTATTCACCTTATACGCATAACTCGGAAATCTATATTTCTAATTAATAAATATAATAAACCTTAAAACATACTTCATGCTTGGTCGTGAATATTTTCTGCTGGGCGCCCAGCTCTTCTCAAACGACATTCTTCTGTGACGGATTTCTCAGAGTGATGGTCTTCTATAGTCAGTGATGCCAGATGGTCGAAAATTATTTCCCCAAACAAATCTTCAAATTTCCCCAAATCAGGTTTTTTTTTTTTTTCGAAAAAATCCCCAACTTGATTTGTACTAAAAAGGGAAAAATATATATATATATATATATATATATATCAAGCAAATTTAAGTGGATTTAAACTCCGGTTTTTCCCCAAATGATGGCAATTTTTGAAGAAAATCCCCAAATAACAATAAAGCTATTGAAAGTCCCTGGTCGTAGGGATAAATAATTACGTTGCCAACATTGACAGAAAGTTGAACTCCCCAGATTTGTCCCCAAAAATTTTAGAATTCCCCCAAAAAGTCCCCAGAAACATTTGGTCCACAAAATTGTCCCCAGAAGCCTCTAAAATACCTAAAACGGGGACAAAATCCCCAATCTGGCATCACTGTCTATAGTTGATTTCATAAGTTGGCGCCACATTCTGTCATTGCGCCGCTGTCGTTGCACACATCCGGGGTAGTCGCTATTTCGGTGGCTTCTCTAAACAGTGCGCAATTATAATTATTATAGTTCGATAGTTTTTCAGTTTTTATATTTTTTAATAACGCATAAGTACTTCATTATAATTTAATTTTATCAAGTCTATATTTCTAGTTTAGAGATTTAGAAAATGCCCACTTATTCGTTCTAAATGAAAGCGGTACATATTTTTTTTTTTTTTTTTTTTTCTCAGAGTAGCACAAGCAATCTGTTATTAAAAGAAAATATTTTTTTAAATACATTTAGGCTGCATTTTGTTAAAAAATATTAAAATTCCACAAACCGTTTAATGCAAAATAAAAAATAATGCAGAAAAAAAAAATTAAAAATAAACATTAATAAAAGAACAATCACGTATAAAAAAAATAATAAAATAAAATAACGAAAGTGGAAAAAAAAAAGGATTTTTTTTTTTTCCTCAAGAAAACTGCTTTTGCAAAGAATGTGAAGTAATCGTCTAGGAACTAATACTTCATATTAGCATTCTTTAAGCATTAAAAAAACTTTAGATTTATAAAGAAACCGTTAATGAGTTTTCTGGTAGATAATGCAAATTACTTGAATTCCTAAAGACATTTTTTTTATGCTTTTTGTTGCATATGCTGATCTAAAAAATTATTTTAACTAGAAAAATTCATAAATTCAATTTATTCCCCAGATAATTGAAAACACATTAAAATATTATTTATTAAAAAATTACAGAAGTTTTCCACACCGAAAAACTCATTAAAAATATAAAAAATATATCTGTTACACATAAAATAATCTGGTGTGTCACTCACACGACTTTCTCTTACCCTGAAATTTAATACTATAAATACAGGTTGGAGATTAAGAGGTAAGATAACGAGTACTGTTATGTAAACCTATGTTAAACAATTCAAATTAGGCTTCGGAAAAGTTTTATATGATAATTAGTTTTGTGTAAAGGGGGGGGGGGTACCACCCCCCTCAACCCACCGTTTCATTAATGCACCTGCATTTATATAGAATTTAATTCAGTTATTAAAAAATAATTCTGTTTAAAAAAAAATAATTTATTAAAATTATTATTAAAAAAATTATCTTTTATGATAATACAGACATTTACATATTAGAGAAGTAGTATAACACTAAATATCCCCAAAAAGTTGAATTTATTCTCAATATTATTATTATTATTATTTTTTTTTTTTTTGTTAAAATTGAAAAAAATCGATAACTTTATTTTAAATTATCTCAGATCGATTGCTCAATCATTTGTTTTAAAGGTATTGGCGAGCTCTTTTGAAAGATACCCACCATGAAAATTTTTTCCCCTTGAGAGGGGACTTCCCCCCTCCCCCCCTCCCCCCCAGGAGAGGTAGGCGAGGCATTACATACACACAAAAAAAAAAAAATTACCAGTTGATTTCCTCTATTACAAAAAATATATATTTGTTTCATTTGGTTTAGTGCAGTCTATAGATATTAAACTCTACTTACCTGCACTTTTCCCCATAGACGTAATGTATTTGAATACTTTTGAGTGTCCCTGTACACGAACCATTTAGTTCATCTCAACGAAAAGCTTACTGTAGCATCCCTATACGATACACATTTAGAATACCGAGTTTGGAATTTCTGCTACTATTTGTTCTTGAGATATGCTGATAACAGACACACAGACCATTCGCCAAAAACATGATTTTCGTATTCAGAGGACCTCAGAACATGTAAATATAACAAAAACTCACGTTCGAAAATTTGACCTTAAAATAATACTTTCTCGACCCTATGGGTAAGAGAAAGTAATAAAGAACATATTTTTTCAAGTCTTTTTTTAAAGAAATAATTTGCCATATTTTACCAATTTATGCCGACTTGTCTACAATAGTTTTACATTCTTCAGAAACACAGGCTTAATCATATACGAGCTCGTATATCTAAGTTTTACTCATCTATAATGTGTAGCTTGGACAATTTAAAACATAATATTTCTATTGAAAATTAATCAGTTTCGGTTAAATATATATTTTTCTTTTAGTAGCGCTTATTTTATAAAGAAATCAAAGGGGTGCATAATCGCTTTGTTTTCAGCACTCGTGACTACATTATTCACCTAACGAAGGGTAGTGATTTCTTTCGACCCGAAACAATTGTTGCGAATTCTTGCATTTTACGTCGTTTATTCAAATTTTTGTAGTTACTAGAGTATATTTTAACCTATGTATTTTAATTTCGTTTATGATTGTTTTAAACCATTTTATTTTTTATTTTAACTAAAATAGTGCAGTGTAGTGCGTTTACTTGCTCAAAATAATTAAAATATTAAAACTTATATCACCTGACATTAAAAATGTAGTGCAACATAAAAATTACTAAAAATTAGACATTGATTGAAATATTTTCCATCTTTGCACACTCAATATTTAATTTCTTTAAAGTTTTTTTTTTTTTTTTTTTTTTCCATTAATTTTATAATTTTTGGTCAAATCGTTCTGTCTCTCTCACAATTTCTTCGGCTATTTTTTGTAAGCTGCAATTTAAAATATGTGAAGAATACAAAAACAAAGGCTTAAAACGTGTAGTAATACATACATATTTATATATATATATATATTTTCGTATTTCTAATAAAACTATTATTGGATGATATCTATATCTATATCTATATCTATCTATCTATATCTATATCTACATCTACATCTATATCTATATCTATATATTTTTTTCGATTTTTGTGGTTAATGATGATATATCGCCATACGTTCTCTTCCATTCTACAACCATTATTACTATAATATATTATTATCTATACTCACTGTGTTATGATCGAAAAAAAGTTTTCAAAATTAAATATTTTATAATACATATACATATACATATACAGGGCGGTTACAATTAAAGTTACGATTTCAAAACGCTATAACTTTAAAACTACCCATCAGAGCGATCTGATGTTTTACCAGAGCAATCGTGAGGCAACGAAATTTTGTTTGTGGGAGGAAAAAAGTAGTTTCAACATGTTCCTATAGATGGCGCTGTCAGGGTAATGTCAGGGGAAACGCCTAAATGGACTCATTAAACACAGAAATGTTGTTAGAAATACAATGGAATAGCAGGAAAAAATAGACTTCAAGGGTTTACTACCATTTTTTTTAGCAAAAAGACAAGAATACGTGTTTACAGCGGAAACAATCATAGTGAAAAGAAAACAAAAGGAGCTTCATAAAACTAATACTTTACAGATAATTAACGGCACATTTTGGAACTATTTGTTTTTCTTTTGGCAAACAAAATTTCGTTGCCTCATGATTGCTCTGGTAAAATATTAAATCGCTCTGATGGGTAGTTTTTAAATTATAGCGTTTTGAAATCGTAACTTTAATTATAATCACCCTGTATATATAAATTTGCTTTATTTTGATCATCATTGGAAGATTCCAAGTTGAAATTGAAAAAGATTTTGTGTATGCGTGTGTAAGTTTTTAAGTGTGTGTGGTGTGTGTGTCTATAGTAATAGCGGTTAAAAAAATATATATATATATCCAAACGATTAATTTTACATTAGAAACATGTTCAAAGTTTTGTATTAAAAACATTTTCGGCTAAATTTACTTTGTTGTTTATAAAGACTTTATAAATACAATAACTTAACCTTAATCAAAACTTTTTAAAGGAAAATAAACACAATATTAAATTATATGTTCAAATTCGTCAGTTCAGAGAAAATGAGTGATATATGTCGAATAAAATAAATACTTTATAGTGTAAATTGGCATGGTTTTTAACGACACTGAAGAAAAAAAAAAAAAAATCTGTGACGGACATCTATAAACTAAATCGCGTCTATAGTAAACATAGTTCCATATCATTCTCATAAATTCTAGTTCCCTTTGATAGCGAGTTCTAAAATCCGCTATTATAATTTTAGATGGTTTTCCTGTATTATCGTAGTCAAACATATTTAAAAATCTCTACAAATAAATGCGATCTCAAGAGACGAGTTTTAGTAACTATAATCCTGGGTTATGACTTAATTCTAGGAAAACAAGCGAGAACTTCTCGCAATACAAAGGATTCATAGTATTCATAATATTGTATCTAGAAACTAAATTGTGTCTATAGTAAATATAGTTCCATATTATCCTCATAAGTTCTAGTTCCCTTTGCTAGCGAGTTCTAAAATCCGCTATTATAATTTTAGATCGTTTTCCTATGTTATCGTAGTCAAACATATTTAAAATTTCTGCAAATAAATGCGTACTCAAGAGACGAGTTTTAGTAACTATAATCTTGGTTTATGACTTAATTCTAGGAAAACAAGCGAGAACTTCTCGCAATACAAAGGATTAATAGTATTCATAATATTGTATCTAGAAACTAAATTGTGTCTATAGTAAATATAGTTCCATATCATCTTCATAAATTCTAGTTCTCTTTGCTAGCGAGTTCTAAAATCCGCTATTATAATTTTAGATCGTTTTTCTGCATTATCGTAGTCAAACATATTTAAAAAATCTCTGGAAATAAATGCGATCTCAGGAGACGAGTTTTAGTAACTATAATCTTGGTTTATGACTTAATTCTAGGAAAACAAGCGAGAACTTCTCGCAATACAAAGGATTAATAGTATTCATAATATTGTATCTAGAAACTAAATTGTGTCTATAGTAAATATAGTTCCATATCATCTTCATAAATTCTAGTTCTCTTTGCTAGCGAGTTCTAAAATCCGCTATTATAATTTTAGATCGTTGTTCTGCATTATCGTAGTCAAACACATTTAAAAAATCTCTGGAAATAAATGCGATCTCAGGAGACGAGTTTTAGTAACTATAATCTTGGTTTATGACTTAATTCTAGGAAAACAAGTGAGAAATTCACGCAATACGAAGGATTCATATGATTCAAAGTATTGGTTGGTTGGTGTCGTGTCATGGATAGAAAATAATTTTTAAATGGGACCAAAGGTCCTATATACAGCATCTGCGATTTGAAGGCAATTTTTTTCATATAAGTCCGCCCATGGATTGTCACTTATTTGCTGCAATTGCGCCAGAATAGCGGGACAGTTGAAAAGATGTTTGGGGGTTAGTTCTATGTCTGGGCAGTTTTTGCAGAGGCAATAAGTCCTTGTATCGTCTTTATAGATCTTCATCCCCCTAAAGTGTCCTGTCCGGAGTCTTGTTAGAGTGCTGGTGAGAGTTCTATTGGTACTGATTTCAGGGATTTGGTGTTTGATTTTGAGTTTCCTATCATTGAGTTTTGCCTTAGCAACTGAATTGATATCGCTGAGAGTGACATGAGTAACCCTGCTGGTGTTTAATTGTCTTGATTTTTATTCATAGTATTCTTATTCATTATATTGTATCTAGAAACTACAATTTAGTTTCTACTTCATAGTATTCATAATATTGTATCTAGAAACTAAATTGTATCTATAGTAAATATAGTTCCATATCATCCTCATAAATTCTAGTTCCCTTTGCTAGCGAGTTCTAAAATCCGCTATTATAATTTTAGATCGTTTTCCTATATTATCGTTGTCAAGCATATTTAAAAATCTCTGCAAGTAAATGCGAACTTAAGAGATGAGTTTTAGTAACTATAATCTTGGTTTATGACTTAATTCTAGGAAAACAAGCGAGAAATTCTCGCATTACAAAGGATTCATAATATTCATAATATTGTTTTACCATCTCGAAAAGTAGACTAGCAATTCTCGATCATTTCGTCTATCCAGGTTATTTGTTTACCTTTTACTGATAGCTCATAGTTTCGTCTAGTTGCAAAACCGGCCAACTCCTTAAATTTTGAAAATACATTTTTTTCAGTTTTTTCAGTTCTAAGTAAAAGTTTTCACCATCTGGAAACAAGAAACCATGGCAAAACCGATCCATCCCTGTGTTATTTGCGTTTAATAATCTCGATGTGCTACAAAACCGATCGTCTCCATATCAGTGCGATCGCAATTCTGCTTCATCCAACTGAAGTAGCACACTTGTTGATTAGGTTAGTGTTATTGTGTTTTCTCTCGCCTGTGACTGGTCTTTCTTGGTGCCCACAAAGTTTCTAATGATTGAATTTCATGTTTATTTTCGACAATGGAGAAGTTTGTAGAAGAAGTACCTTCTAACTAATCAAGGAAGTTTAAATGTGACCCTACGAAGTGGAAAAGTTCAAAAGTAATGTACAATCACTTGATAACACAATACCATTTTAGTTAGCATATTATAATTAATTAACCAAATGCTATTAATTTAATCACATACTTATGAAGATTTAGCAGGTTATAGCAATGTGTTTATGTAAGTTTGTTTACAATTCGAATAATTTTCCACTGTATTAAAGAATATCTCGTGTTTAATGAATTTGGGTTTTTTTTGTAATTTCGTAATTAGGTAATAATACCACAAACGAATAGATAAAATAATCATTCAGAATTTTGATGAAGCAGGATGAATGGGACAATAGCAAAAATTTTTATGTTTTGCAAGCACTAGAAACTTGACAATTTTTCTGATATGTGGCAGCACTTACTGAGGTCATTCCTCAAGTGTAGTTTCAGAATTGTGCATTCTATTTAAGGGAGAAAAAAATTAAAGTGTCTTTTTCTGCTGCCAGAGTAAGTTTTTACTGATTCAATTAGGTAGTAGTTAAGAAATTAACTATTTGCTTAAAGTTAATATAACTCTTATATGCTGAAAAGGGATAATCTTTAATTGTGTTTATGATATTTAAGAAGAATATTGACAATTGTTCCTTAAGCCTATTTCATGTTTTATATGATCATGTGGTGGTGGAGATGAATGGGATATTCCCCACTATGTGCTATATTAAAATTGTACACAAGAATTATATTAAAACAAATCGTAGATAGATTTTCAATATTTTTAGAACCTGTAGCTCAATAGTTATAACATGGAATTATAAAAGTAGCATAGATTTAGAGAAAAATAGATTGAAATTAATTGTTCTGACTTTTGTTTATAATAATTATGATTAAAAAAATTATAAGTTAGAATATTCCATGCAATTTAAATCAATAATATAATATGCAATTTTCCTACGGTAGATATTGGAAATTTTGTCATTTTCTTGAGGTATTAATTTCTAAATAAAAATATTTGTGTTCTTCATTTGCTGAGATTTAACAAAAAATACATTCTTCTCTCCCCCACCCCCCCTTCTTTTAAACGTAAATTGGCGTGATTCTGCCTTGAAAAGCCTGGAAACCCTATCTTTAACATACCTTTTTCCATCCAATTAGCGTAAAAAATCCTCTACTTCAGACTATCAAGCTTGGATCCGTGCATTATCCTCATTAAAATCCCTAATTAATGAACTCTTTGTTACCTTGTTTCTTTCTGGAAGAAAAATATACCGTAATACATGTCCTTGTTTTTCTTCTTCTTCTTCTTTTTTTTTTTTCGTCATACTTCGCGTGTGTTCCTACACTGTGTTGTTATAATGGGTTACAGTGACTCAAATTACACCACCTAGGTATATATTGCGGAAAATCAAAGGTAGTATTTCTAGTTTATAATTTTCGTAAGAATGTGAAAGTAAATGTATTTTTTGTGAGGATTTGTAAAGGAATGTATATTTACTTTTTTTATGAAATAAAAGAACTTAGGTAATGCAATCTCTACGTATTTTTCTGAGTGTAATTGATGGAAAGGAGAGTATATTGTCTTTTGTGTGATTTTTAATGACAAATTAGAATATCGACAAGCTTTCCAGAATCGGGTAGAGTGAAGAAAAAACAATCGTGTGTAATTGAAAACGGGTATTTATGAATAGATGGTTTTGCTCTATGGACATTTTCACAAAATATTCTTTATACACACATTATATATAGCTACACAAACACACACACACGCATATACAGGGTGTCCCATAAGTCTGTAGACATTTTAAAAATTTATATCTAATGAACGATTTGACACAATTGAACGCGGCTTGCGAAAACATCAATCTCGTGACGTGGGATTTTTTATTTTTATTTATTTATTTATTTATTTATTTATTTATTTATTTATTTTTTTTTTTTTGGGGGGGGGGTAAAGAAAAAATAATAATTAAGCTATTTGTTGATAGAGGGCGCTGTGCGTGACCAGATCACACATTTTCGTGAAAAACTGTACTTATTCGCATGCAAATGTTTACAGGCATATAAATCCTATTGTATGCGTCAGTCGTCACCACAAATTACAGTTTTCAAACGAGTTATAACACTGCTAACTGCAGCTTCAGTCGGCGATTCTTACCTGAGGGGAAACATCTTCACCAATAACGCTTTATCCACCAAGTTAGCATCGCAATTAAAACTTCATGTATGCATACATAGAAGGCAAAATAAGAAATAAACTGTACCAATCGAAAAATTGTTCAATTTATAGGAATTTCATTTGCGTATTTCTCTTTCACATCCGTGCGAAAAATTTAACTATTTGTCTAACTATGTTCGACAAATGATTAAGCTATATTTTTTCTTTACCATAACAAATCTCCCTTCACGAGAATGTTTTTTTCGCAAACCACGTCCAATTCTATCAATTCATTCAACTGTTATGAATTTTTAAAATATCTACAGGCTTATGAGACACCCTGTATAACTGTACTTTTAACGGCTTTTTGAGTATTAAACTTTACATGTGACATACATTTCATACGTTTTTACGTTGCTTATTTTTTGCTTATTTTATTTGTGATTACAAATTGTATTGCTGTTTTATCACTCATAATTTTTCAACTAATTTATATTTTCTCATATGTTGTGGTGAGTTTATTTTGATATACGTTTTTTTCTTATTTTATTTAGAGTGGATGTTTCAGGCCTGTGCACAAAGAAATACTTAGCTTTTGCTATCTTTGTGACAGAAAAACATTCATTTATTTAGCATGTTTGCATTCTACTAGGTCCTTGATAACGTTAGAATGCAAATAATGTTGTTTTCTTATTACAACTTGCTTTAATTCAGTTAGATTTGACTTTATTTCTCTTTTGATTTGATTTGGGTAGTCATGGTTTTTTGATCATATTAATTGTTTAAATACTGATATTAAATTCTCTTTAAATTCAAACTGTTGTGCTGACAATATTATATTTCTACTGTACGTTCTGATTATCTATATATCTATATATATCTATATATATTTATATATATATATATATACTAATGAAATCGGTATAAACACGTTTCTTCTCAGAAAAAAACATACCGTAATACATATCCCTTTTATTTATTGTTATTATTTTTTTTTTTCTGTATACAAATACACACGTAAACACACACACATATATGTATACAATCAAACTCTGGAAAACAAAGCGAGTTATTAAAAAATCTGAATCCACAATTGTTACACACAAATCATTTAAAACTGTTTAATTTATTTATGATTAAAGAAATGTAACTAATTTATGTGTTTTTCAGTATTTACTTATTTTTTTAATTTTATGTTAAAAAATTTCAGCAAAAAGTTTAATATTCTTACTATACTGTTGCTTTCAAAGCACAAACAGGATGAGAAATATAAAGAACTCACAAGCGTGCATTACTAGCCTCTGGATATAAGAAATTTAACCCCCTGTTAAAATAATTTCTGGGGGATAAAATATAATCCAGATGAAAACTTTGAAAACATCTTATTTTTATAAAGTTTAAGAAGACAAACAAAATAATAATTTATAAAGTTTAAATATATATAGAAAACTAGAGTGCTCTACCCCCTGTTCGCTCCTCTTACAAACCCGCGAGTGAGACTTCTCCTTCCCCTGATTCGCTTCACTTATTAAACGATGCGGTGCTCAGCCCATCGATTAGCGGCTTTGCGTTTCACTGAATAGGAATATTAATAGTGCATAACAAAAGACAAAAGCAGAAAAATGTTATAGAATTCCACATATTAAATGTCAAATTGAAGTAGCGTATTTTCTGGCGTATAACGCGCAGGTCAAATAAGTGAATTATACACCAGAAAATTTAATTTACAAATAAAACTGTACTTGTAAGAAACAAAAGCTTGTTAAAAAGTAGCTTTTAATGCAAATTTCATTTTCCAGTGTATAACTCATTTAACAAACCTGCGCGTTATACGCCGGAAAATACGGTGCATAATATTTAATACAGTTATTTTTTTTTTATAAAATATTATGCAAAAAATCAGTAATTTTTTCCAGAATAGAAAGAAATTCGTAATATCTAGACCATTTTGCACTTCAGCTTTAATATATGACCCCCTTGGCGACTTTTAAATTTTTGTCACTATTTGGCGATGAATTTTTTGGTATAATTGCTTGTTAAAAAAAGAAAAAAAAAAAAATCAGGTAATCAGAATTTCATTCACGAGATAGATATAACCATTACCAATTGTTGACATTGATGAAAATGAAAATTAATTTTAAGAAAAGTAAAAATTCTGTCAAAGATAAATTTTATTTAGTGCGGAGGACTATTAATTTCAATCTGTAAAAGTTTTATTTTTATTTTTAATTTTTAATTTTAATTTTTAATTTATTTTTTATCTCATTTTTTGACCGTAAAACTGGGCAACGTATTTTTTAAAATGACTGAAATGAATTAAAATTAAGTGTTGCCACCTAAATTTCATACTTTAGTTAATTTATAAAAAAAATCTAATTGTCGTGTCGAAAAACTGCTTGCACTCCTGGATTCAGAAAAATCACCCCTTTCATTTGGTACCGAATTTGTAACGATAGGATTGATATTTTTAATTCTTTTGGTGTTACACAGAACTGGTCTACAAAAACTCCAGATTGAAACTAATGGTCCTCCGTCCAAAAAAAAGAAAAAGAAAAAAAAAAAAAAAAAAAAAAAAAAAAAACTGGTACCTATTTATCTAATGCCTATACTTTTTACTTTTGAATTTTTCACTTAATTTAGGGCAGTATATAATACTCTTTACATATTTCTAATGTACAGCTAGTTAATAATTATATACAGATTCGAATATATCTGAAAAGAAAAGAATTTTACTATTATTTTTATTACTTTATTATTTTAATATGGAAAAATCTCCCACAGCTTCAATTTTTAATTCTCTCTACTTACTTCTTAAAATAAGGATATCTACTCGATTCTTTAAAAGAGTTTTAAGAAATTAATTTTTTTCTTGCCATAATTAGAAATATGAAATGTATCATGTTAAAAATGTACCAATGCTAAATTTGATGATGCTGCTTTATAAATGTTTTTGAATTTGAATTTAAAATATAGTTATATGTTAAAATACATCCGAAGTATTTTAAAATATGTTTATAAATAAAAACGATGAATACATCTTAAAGTCAAAAAGTAATGCAGTCAATTATACAGACACAACATTATTTTATAATTCTAAAAAAAAAAAAATTATAATAATTATAATAATAATAAATAAATAAATAATATATATATATATATATATATATATATTTATATGTATGTGTGTGTGTGTGTGTGTGTGTGTTTATATACTTACAAACAACATAAAAAACTATCAGTAAGAAAATTAATTTTCTGAAAGCAGAAAAAATAAAATAAAATATACATATATATCTGCAGACGACAAACTGCAATCCTAAATTGATTTCTTCATTGAAAATATCTAAGATAACGCTTTTTATTATTTATTTGCAGACGAAAAATTTCTTTGTTACCAATAGCAACATTTTTTTATTTATTTAATTATTATTTTTTTTTTTTTACACCATTGATCACATTTTAATTTTCCTGTGGAAAATGACGTCATAGGACTGAAAGAAGAAGTTTTGTATGATGGCAAATAGAGTACCTTTATTAATGGTACCTCTCATGATGCGGAGGACTTTGCCAACCGCGAGGAGATGCAAACAATCAAAAAGAAAAAAAAAAAAAAGAAAAAAAAAAAAAAAAGAGGACGCCAATGACAGTAGCTTATTACTTTCTTAGCTTATTACTTATAAGGTAGAGAAAGTATTGTTTTTGGGTCACATTTTCGAAAGTGAGTTTTTGTTATTATTTACACGTTTTGAGGTCCACTGAATACGAAAATCATGTTTTTAGCGGTTGGTCTGTGTCTGTGCGTCTTTGAGAGTCTGCGTGTCTGTGCGTGTGTATTTTATTAGCATATCTCAAGAACAAATAATAGCAGAAAGTCCAAACTTGGTATTCTAAATGTGTATCATATAGGGATGCTACACTAAGCTTTTCGGTGATCTGAAGCAAATGGTTCGTGTACAGGGACACCCAAGAGAATTCATATACATTGCGTCTATGGGGGAAATTGCAGGTAAGTAGAGTTTAACGTCTATAGACTGTACTAAATGAAATTAATATATATTTTTTATACGCGTAAAAGAATGTTTCATGAAAATATGGCAAGGATATCATTCACTGTTCGTTTACAGGGCTACACAAAAAGACTAGATTACAGTGCGACAATAGTTGAAAATTAGTGGAAGTGTATATCAGATTGTGCCGTGTATTATTACCATAGGATCTTCAAAATATATACAGGGCTGCAGATATTTAAGCGATAACATTATTTTTTATTGCTAGTGGAAGTGCTTTACTATAATATTTTACCATATCCAGGAAAGCTGCTCAAGAATTGAAACGAATTCCTCATAGACATATAATAAATAATGTATATTCTTAAGTTAAATATTCGTCACTTGTTTTTTGCTTATTTACACGTTTTGAGGCTTCCTGATTACCGAAGTCAAGTTTTTTAACGTTTGATCTTTGTCTGTTTCTCTTAGAGTAACTTAAAAACGAATAATTTCAGGAGATCCAAAAGTTGTATTTGAAAATAATATAAGTTTGTTGCTGGAAAAGTTTAAACAAGACTAATAAGTTCTAACGAATGTTGCTTGTGAAAGTTGTCAGAATAATTTTAAGGGAACTTTTTATTTTAATAACAGATTTAAATTCCATATAAATGTATGTGCAGTAATAAAACGGGGGGTTGAGGGGGGCGGTAGCTCCTCTCATATAGAACTAATTATCATATAAAACTCTTCCGAAGCCTAATTTCAATTGTTTTAACATAGGTTTGCATAACAGTACTCGTTATCTTATCTCTTAACCTCAAACCTGTATTTATTGTATTAAATTTCAGGATAAGAGAAAGTCGTGTGTGACACACCAGATTATTTTTTTTTAATATATAGAGATGATATAACCAAATCATACTTTTATAAATTTAGATATGTAAAAAAGAAGCTACAATACATTTCATGATGTAAGGTAATGTGAGGATTTTTAAAGGTTATATAATATTAAACGAAAAATTTTATATTCAAATATTTTATAAATATAAATTATCTTAAATATATTCAGAGCAACATAAAAGTTGTTTTTTGACAACAAGCATTTAAAACAAAGATAAATAAATTTTTGTTTTATGTATTAAAATCAATTCAAATAAAATACATTTATTTAACTTTTCGGATTTTCATAAAATATTTATAAACCCTTAATTTTTTTTTAAAGACTATAGTAAAACATTTCACGACTGAATAAAACAGAAATAAAATTATAACTTCTGTAAAATAACCGAATGTATTTATCCTATTCGAAAACTACATAAAATATGTGATGCATAAACAAATATTTTAAAATATAGTTCTTTCTATGAAATATTTTTTTAAAAAATCACATAAAAATGTGTGCAATAAAACAAAGTATATATAAAAACAAAATAGAAGCTTTATTATTTAAAGGCATTTTGAAAAGTTACTTTCTAAAGATTTACGACTTGGACAAAACAATGCTTTAGCAATTCAATTTACGATCACTGTTTTAGTGAAGGATTAAGTGCACATATGTATGTTTGTATATATTTTAACAGTTCACAACTTAAGAAGAAAAACTAAAATGTTCTTGAAACAACAGTGATAAGGGTATTGTTGCATAACGTTAAAAATTACTGCTCATGAAAAAAACATTAATAATGTTTCATTTTTTATGTCATGTGCCATGTAAATCTTAACGTGCTTTTATATACCAAAAATGTCTTTATTTTATGATAGTAAAAATGGCAGTGCTTTAAGCAAAGTCATATGAGTACTTTTAGCAACCAAGATATATTTTATATTGAAAAAAGTTGTTTTGTTAAATAATTAGGTTTAAAAAAACAAAACCTGGTGTGAAACAACCGCACGACTTCCATCACTTACTATTACACGTATTATATGCATTTTTTGGAGCTAATAAGATCAAAAGACATAAAATTCAATTAACAAAATAGACACCTTAAAAATTGTTTATTAAGAGAAAGCTGATACACGTTTAAAGACATACTATGAAACAGAACTTAGATATCGAGTTAAGAAATAAGAAAAAATAACCTGGTGTATCACTCACACGTCTTTCTCTTACCCTGAAATTTAATACTATAAATACAGGTTGCAAATTAAGAGGTAAGATAACGAGTACTGTTATGTAAACCTATGTTAAAATAATTCCAATTAGGCTTCGGAAGAGTTTTATATGATAATTAGTTCTCTGTGATAATTAGTTCTCGAAGAAAAATTTATATTAATTTGAAAATAGAACTTTTGGATCTCCTGAAATTATTCATTTTTAAGTTACTGTAACAGACACAGGCAATAATAAAACTTTAAAAATCTAGACTTTGTTAATCAGGAAACCTCAAAACATGTAAATACACAAAAAACAAGCGATGAATATTTAACTTAAAAACATACATTATTTATCATATGTCTATGAATAATTCATTTCCATTTGTGAGCAGCTTTCCTGAATATGGTGAAATATTATAGTAAAGAACTTCCACTAACAATAGAAAAGAATGTTATCGCTTAAATATTTGCAACCCTGTATATCTATTGAAGAATATGTACAAAGCAATAGTGCATCTAAATACAAACCTATAGTAATAATATACGGCACAACCTGAAATGCATTCCATCAATTTTCAGCTATCGTCCCACTATAATCTAGTTCTTTTGTGTAGCCCTGTAAATGAACAGTGAATGATTTCCCTGCCATATTCTACATGAGGCATGTTTTTATGCATATAAAAAATATATATTCATTTCATTTGGTTTAGTGCAGTCTACACATGTTAAACTCTACTTACCTGCAATTTCCCCTAGACGTAATACATTTGAATTCCCTTTAGTGTCCCTGTACACGAACCATTCGCTTCATCTCAACGAAAAGCTTAGTGTAGCATCCCTACTTCATACACATTTAGAATACCAAGTTTGGGCATTCTGCTACCAGTTGTTCTTGAGATATGCTAATAAACACACAGGCACACAGACCATTCGCTAAAAACATGATTTTTTGGATTCAGGGGACTTCAATACGCGTAAATATAACAAAAACTCACGTTTGAAAATTTGACCCTAAAACAATACTTTCTCTCTACCTTATGGGTAAAAGAAAGTAAAAAAATCGATTGGTCCATTTTTTGAAATACCAATTTTCGAGACCTAAAACTGACCTACTTAATGCGGATGGCTGTTAATTTTTCTGTAATAACCACGCAATACACGAGAAAGGATATCTAAAATGGATTTATTTAACAATTTTCAAGAAAACCGTTTCTGAGATACCGACTTTTATCAAAACTTGGCATACTCAATTACTGACTGGAAAACAAAAATTAGATACAAAAGGATATCTAAACGAGGATTAATATGTCGTGTTTGAAAAGAATCCGTACAGCTGTTTTTGAAAGAACGTGCTTGCGAGACCTAAAATTGAGCTATTTATTGGACGGTATCAATTTTCCTGAACTAACCAACTAATTCATAGGAAAAGACATCTAACAGAGTGTTTATACAGCAAATTTTAGTAAAATCGTTTAAGCCGTTTCCGAAATACGGACTTACGGTCCCATTTCAGTTTCGAATGCCTCACTTCCAGTTTTCCAATTTTCACCAAAATTTGGAAAATTCATCTGTACACCAGACATGCCTCAATTCTGAAGTTTCGTAGTTCTATCTTTATTATTTTCGAAGATATAATAGTCAGAACATTCCCCACATACACACACACACGCACTGAGCAATTACACAAAACCATTATTTTGGACTCAGGAAAATTTAAAACATGTAAATCAGGAGAAAACTTGATGTCGAATTTTTGGACCGAATACAATACTTCCATTACGTATGAAAGCCGAGTAATGGAAGTAAAAAGGAAAAGAATTATAGACAAATTATTTTGTATTGCGGTTTTACTTGTCGATAATGTTATTTTATTAAGCAACTAGCTGTTACCCGCGACTTCGTTCACGTGGAAATTTTGATGTGTATGTGTGGGAACTGACGGTTTGATCATAATATGTAATGAAATGAAACCTTATCATTGTGGTGCTGTGCAAAACAGAGTCTGATAAAGTACACTCAAAAAATTTTGTAACTCATTGAAAGCCAAAATAAAATGCCAAAATAAATAAATAAAAAGTTATCGCCAACATGGCGATAAAAATTTAAAATTCGTCCATAGGGATTCTGTACTAAAACAGTACTGCGTTGTGGAAGTATAAAAACTGGGTCGTCAATTATGAATTTTATTTCGAAACCTTTCTTTGTATGATTTTAGTTCACTATTGCACAATATTAATCTGGTTCTAATAATAATTTGGTGACTGGTTAATTAAAATTTTAACTATGTGGTGAAATTCATATAATATTTATGAGTTTCAAATTTTTAATTTTTTTTTTTTTTTTTTTTTTTTTTTTAACAAATAAATTATTTTTTTTTCCATTTCCCGGCGAATTGTTGAATAATATTTTAGTTCTTAAACAATTTTGGACGGCTTTGCCCGCTTCGCTGGCAAACTCTTTTCTATATGCTTTATGGGGGAAAAAAATCGGTTAAAAGCTTTCTTTGGGTTCCCGCTGCCTTAGGCAGCGCCTTGTTCGTCCTTGCAATCTCCGGTGCCTGTCCCTATTGCCTGCGACAATGGCTTACCCGTGAGCTTCCATTTGGTTGCTTATCATACATAACAGTTTCCATACGGACAGTATCGAAAAATTTGAAGTAGCTCGTTTATATCTGAATCCCAGTTACATATGGACAGCATTATATGTGATGTACATAATATTTGCTCTCAAGTTATTTCCTATATTTATTTGATTTAATCAATCAACCATAGAATGACAGCAATTTCAAGCCACATATAATATTACAATATGCTATGATCGGCAACTTCTATCGCATGAGACAATTATTATTTTGTGGTTATATATACTTCATGCTTAGTTAATAGTAGTTGGTATATAGAAAAATAAATAAATTAGTATGTAAACTTGATCATGGTACAGCCTTAATGCCCTTGGCGACTTTTAAATTTTTGTTGTCGTTTTAGACCAAAATATAATTTATGCGATTATTGTTCCTATACGCAAGCGAAGTGTGACATCACTGGCCGTCCGTGGATGCAAGAAAATGATTTCCTATGTCAATCGCCCATTGGATTTTTTCTAAAAAATGATTAAAAATCGAAGAAAATTATTTCCCGATTTTAATCCCCATATTTGGGTACACATATGTATTAGTTATCATGTGCATGTGTTAGATTGAGTTATTTTGCTATCAAATTGACAAAATTTTAATTTTAAATTTCAATGGCGTTTTTGTATTTGGCGATCAAAAACGTAATGCGAAAATAAATATGCCAGATGTATATTTTCATAATATGTATTGTACAAAATAATGTTTCATATTATTCATTACTCTCTTAATATAAGTTGTTAAAATAACCATGATTTTTGAAAGGAAATAAATTATGTTCGCCAAATAATTTGGCGATATTTTATTTTTCTACCAAGGATGACCGATATCAAATCTATTCCGCTACAACATATTAGTATCTTATATCAGATACTTTATTTAGACATTTGAAAACAAATTTGACTTCAAATTATGATAGAATATTTATCATTTCCCTTTTAATCAGTATATTAGTTGGATATTTATTGTGTTAATATCATCCTTTGAAATTAAATGTTTGTGTTTTCAATCGAATATGGAAGTTTACCATTTTTTTTTTCTAGAGTTTTGAAATTAAAAATTCAAATTTTGTCAATTTTACAACAAAAATAACTTAATCTAATACATGGACATGATAACTAATACATATCTATACCTAAATATGCAGATTAAAATCGGGAAATATTTTTCCTTGATTTTTAATAATTTTTTACAAAAAATCGAATGGGCGTTTAACATAGGAAATATTTTTCTTGCATCCACGAACGGCCAGTGACGTCATCACGTCGCTTTCGTATTTCTTTCTATCTTTTCCTTGGCGAAAAATGTCCGATCTACTTCAGCATCAAAATTATAAAAAATTGTCAAGAATTATCAATAAGAAAATACCTTTACCATAATGCTGAATTAACTTTCATGCCAAGCGTGTTTCATCCGCCATACTAAAAAAAAAAAAAAAAAAAAAAAAATCTGAAGTTGAGGTATATAAAAAAAATGCTGTGAAATAAAATTCAGAAGAAATGTGTTAGATTTGTAATATTACTATTTTATTTTAAAATTATAGTGTGTCATTTTCTCATCGACCAATTTAACATTTAGTAATTTCTTATTTTTCGCATGAAAGCATATTTCATTTTATGCCGAAAACAATAAATAAATATATCTCGTAAACTTTTTTTGGCAACAATTAAAAATTTAAATGGCTTATATTAAGTCAATATAAGTCAATAAGTTTATTATTTTCATATTTTAATTAATTTTAAAGATTTTTTCAATTTTTTTTTTCCTAAACCATCCCTGACCTATAAGGAAAAAAACAAAAAAAGAATGATGGAAATCGGTCAAGCCGTTTACGATTTTATAAATAACATACAGACAAACATTCATTTTTATATATATAGATATCACATCTGTTTATTTCCTTTTTAATATCCAGAATGACTATGATAATATTTTTATTAGGAAAAAAAAAAATGGTTTTTTTTTTTTTTTTTTTTTTTTTTTTAAGGTGAAGAAATATTTATTGGGAAAAAAAGGGAAAAATATACACAAATAATACCAATAGCTTTGTAAAAATAACATAGTTTTTTTTTTTTTTTTTTTAAGCATCAAAAACTAAAAGTTATATATTTATTTCCATGTTTTAATATAGCAGCAAGAATGATAAAACCAAATAAACATTTTAACCACTTTATATGTTAAAACATTAAACTAAGAGAAGACATTAAAAACATACGATTTTAATATTTAAAATTTTCAGCATCAAAAAATAACAATAGCGAGAAAAAAAGAATTATTTTTTCTTTAATTGATCAAGGAACGCGGTAGCGTTCCGCCCCGCCAAGCTAAAACAAACACCCGCCAATGAAATTTACAAAGTAGGAAGTCAATGGTGAACGCTACAAGTGTATATTATGTCGACATAGCATCTCGTACTTTTCGACTACCTGTATCTCAGCTCCCTGATCCCCAAGACATATGATTTTTTGCACAGACCTTAAGCATACCCTTAAGACAAAACATTCAAACGTGCATGTCGCTCCGAATTAAGGGGCCTGAGTTATATAACTTTGAAAACCCGAAATTTCCCTGTTACATTCTCCTTCTTCTTCTGCTTCTTGTAATTGTTAAGACAAAAACTTTTGACGGCAATTGAGCCTAGAGTTCTGCAGCTAATGAGCTGAAAATTTGCATGGACATTCCTTCTCACCTGCACCAGTGCCTTTTTCAATCAAAAAATTTTTTGGTCGGGTTACTGCTGCCTACGGCAGCATTACCTGTACTCATCTTGCAATCGCTTTTTAACTAACTTCCCGACTAGCTAGACATTTGAAACTTTCAGGATAGCTCATAACACAGTGACAATACATTTTTAACACTTTTAGTCAACTGTCTCAGGTACCTACTGCCTTCGGCAGCGTTTATATGATTCGGCAGAAAATTTATTTAACTAATTTCTCCGACTAGCTAGACATTTGAAATTTTCAGACTAGTTCAGAACGCGGAGAAAATGCATTTTTTTATTACGTTTAGCCAACTGCTTCGGGTTCCTGCTGCCATCGGCAGCGTTACCAGCCCAACGCTTGCAATCGATTTTTAACTAATTTCCCGACTCGCTAGGCATTTGAAACTTTCAGGATAGCTCAGAACACGATGACAATACATTTTTTTAACACTTTTAGTCAACTGTTTCAGGTCCCTGCTGCCTTCGGCAGCGTTTATATGATTCGACAGAAAATTTATTTAACTAATTTCCCGACTAGCTAGACATTTGAAACTTTCAGAATAGTTCAGAACACGGTGAAAATGCATTTTTATAATACTTTTAGCCAACTGTTTCGGGTTCCTGCTGCCATCGGCAGCGTTACCAGCACAAATCTCGCAATCGATTTTTAACTAACTTCCCGAATAGCTAGGCATTTGAAACTTTTAGGATAGCTCAGAACACGGTGACAATACATTTTTACCAATTTGAAAATCATTTGAGGGTAAATGTTCTCGAATTTATAAATTTTTCCTCAAATGTCCGCAAATTAAAGCATAATTTAACTCTGTCCTCAAATGTCCTTTCAATTTGAGGACGCTGCGATGATTTGTCCTAAAATTGTGTTTAAAAAATTTGGTCACTTATGTGAAACCCAGTATCAACTTGAGTTTCACCAGAAAACTCAGCTTAAATAACAGCTGACAACATATAAATCACAGCACAAACGATACCATAGTCATAACATACAGAAATAAACTACAATTCAATGGTAGAGACTTAGTCAAGCAAAACTTTCTATTTCGTAAATCTTAGCGAGAAACTCACCTCAGTGGTCGGAACGGAACTCCTTTTATAGCCCGCCGTTAATCCTGAATTTTACAGTAACTTCCGTAAAGTCCGGTTTCCATTGCAGTTGGAACTTCAAGGTTAAAAAAAACATTAATCACGCTCCCGACACAAAGAGCCAAATGTCTTGTCATCAATTGTACCCTTTTTTTTTTTTTAAATCAGATTTCGCAGTTACTTGAAAGGAAAGCGTGCAAAATTGACAAAGATATCTCTGCCTCTGGGCCCTCAATTATCTCAGCTCGGGTTTAGAGCCAGGGACTTCCAACCAGTCGAACCAAAACGTCAAAGCATTCCAACAGCTTGACCACATCAAAGGATTCTGAATACCGCCACTCGTAACGACTTCCAACCAACCTCAGTGGAAACTGCACTTAATAATCGAGTTACAGCTTGGACGATGGGTCTATCGATAATAAAGGTTTTTTTCACCAATATCGTCAAAATAGTCGTCAAGGTGCGATAAAGTCACCAAATTCATCGCCAAGTCTATTACGTGCCCTGATAAAGTGTGTTTTTAACGGAGAAGGATCTTTTTTAACGCGGAAACAAGCTAAAAAGGCGAAAAATTGACATTTTATAATGTGACTAAACCTTTTAGAAAGAAATCGCATAAAAAGAACTAATACTATGTAGAAATCTGTAACACTATATTTACATCCATGCATAATACGCACGATTTTTATCGATCTATTACACAAATACATTCATTATGCATACGTATTAAATTATAAAAGCACATACATAACCTGCAAAAAGAAGTGATATCTCATAAAAAAACAATACTATTGTAAAAGTCACCCTGCCCAGCAAAAACTCTTACCTTTCTTATGCATACGTATTATATTTATAAAAGCACATACATAACCTGCAAAAAGAAGTGATATCTCATAAAAAACAATACTATTGTAAAAGTCACCCCGCCCAGCAAAAACTCTTACCTTTCTTAAGCAGACAAAAAAAGAATTGATATAAAATTTCGCCGCCGCTATTGAATCCCGGGTCCTCAATGCCTAGCTTAATGAAGATCTGCCAATAACACTGCATGTAACTTTCTAATATATCCTAATCTCTTTTCATCATTCTTTGTTATCTGTGTTAGTTTTTTCGCTGCATTATAAAGTTATAATGTAAAGTATTTTTACGGAGGGGTGCGTCCTCTATGTAGAAGTTTTAATTAATAAAAAATTTTGTTAGTAAAGATTAAAATATTACGCATCCCGCCGTAAAAATACTTTACATTATAACTTTATAATGCAGCCAAAAAGCTAACACAGATAACAAATAATGTTGAAAAGAGATTAGGATATATTAGAAAGATACCTGCAGTGTTATTGGCAGATCTTCATTAAGCTAGGCATTGAGGACCCGGGATTCAATAGCGGCGGCGAAATTTGATATCAATTCTTTTTTTGGCTGCTTAAGAAAGGTAAGAGTTTTTGCTGGGCGGGGTGACTTTTACAATAGTATTGTTTTTTATGAGATATATTATTTCATCAATATCCTGTGCCTAAGAAGTAAGTTACAATGATCGTTATCGGCTAGCTTTTTCAATTTAAAGGGCTTTTAAAGTAAATTTTTAGTTGTGTATGCACAAAAAATTAAATAAAACTTTTTTTTTCTAATTCTTTGAGATATAAAAAACAACTAAAATTAGAATGAAAAATATATAATTTCTACTTTTTTTTTAAAACCAAAAGTCAACTTGCAATTGAAAAGTATTAAAACATTAACTTGTAAATATATACATATATATATATTTTATATATATATACAGGCTGTTATCCGAGCCCTGATTAACCATTTTTTGGTTAACCGAGGTAGTCCCAAAAATGCTACATCGCAGAGGAGTTGTGGCCTTTGACAAATGTCGCGGAAATCTTTGACAAACTTGTCTATACAGTGCTGTTATATATATAATTTATGTATACATGTATTGCATTGCATTTTAACTGATTATATTTAAATATGTAATAGATATATTTTTTCACTTCATTGGTTACGTTTTCATTCATTTAAAATTTTAACCGTATGTTTCCCCTCGATTTACAACTGAGTCCGCTTTATCCGAGTTTTCTGTTATCTGAGGTACCCTCGATTTACATTTACTCGGATAAGCGAGGCTCTATTGTATATATATTAGTTACTGCTATTAATCTTAAAAAAAAAAAAAAAAAAAAAAAAAAAAAAACTTAATATTTGTATAATATACGGATATATGCGGAGAAAATTATATTGTTTAATTAAATACGATGTTAAGAGAATAATAAAGTTATTAATATACATATATATATTCTTTATATTTTTGAAAATTGTTGTGGAGGCATTCTATGAAATTCTACACCCATTATAAAAGTTTAAATATTAATTTTAGAGGTTGAGCTTGAGAGAGTTTTATATCGCACTGGTGCTACACTATGGGCGTTTTGAGACAATCTAGAACTCACCCCTAAGGGTTGTCCTGAGATTACACTTTTGATCCTCCACGGAGGAGATGGCTCCCTCGCTTCAGTGGCTATTAATTTTAGAAAGTTAAATAGTTGAATTATAGCTTTTGCATACAATATCTTAGCTCTCTAGTTTAAATTAAGTTAGCGTGAAATATGTCGTATTTTGAATAAAACATTTGATTCAAATTTTATAACGTTTATTTACACTTTAAACAGTAATGCAAGATTCATTATTTGCGAGCAATCGTTGTCCTTTTTTTCAGGCAGCTTGCCAATCACCCTAGAGTAGAAGTTCTCATCCATGGACCCAAAATATTTAACAACTACTATAAAGACAGCATTGAAAGAAGTAATTTTTTTTCCCCGACAGATAATTCTGAAGCGATAAGAATAGATAATAATACGATAAAGCGATGTCAGGTGAATATGGTAAGTGACAAAGACGTTCTCATCTAAGCTCATTCAAATTTTGTTACGTCACCACTGCAGTGTGTGGTTTTGCACTATCTTGATTGGACATAATTAATTCTCTGTTCGCTACTACTGGCTGCATTTCCCTGATAGTTGCATTCAGTTTATCAGGCTGGTTACAATAGATGTCCGCATTGATTGTTTGCCCCTGTTATGTAGATCGTAGTGTATGGACCTCTTAATCTCACCTCAAACTGAGAATCACCTTCTACTGATTAACATCTTGTTTTGCAATAATTGTGGAGGATGTTGTAGGTTTGCAGTATTTTTTTTCTCTTTATATTCTCATAAATGTTACAGTTTCATTTTCCGCAGTGGGCTTGTGCAAAAATGGTTCCACATTCTGCCTCACAAGGAGAGATAAACAGATTCTCAAACTATCCGATAAATTTCTTTCAGTCAAAATGTGCACAACCCAAATACTTTGTTTCAAGTCAAACCCAAGATGTTTTATGTGTTCTGCTGCAGTCAAATGTTTCATGCCGAATTCCTTTCCCATTACTCTAGATGTCAAATGTGGGTTACTCTCCAACATGGACCATAAAATATTATTATCGATCTTCGAAGGCTACCGATATCGACAATGCTCTTTGACACTAAAAACTCCAGAACGAAATTTGGCAAACAATCATTTTTAAGTCCGAACATTTACAATTTCACTTCCTAATTGTCACATGTGCTTTTATAAACAACCGATAATTTGGTTCCTTTCTGGTAGTCATACCAAATACAGGGTAAGTCAAAATGAATATAGCAATTACAAACGGCTGTAACTATTTAATGGAAAAAAAATTATCGATAAGATTAACACAGAATGTAGACGGAACTTCAAAATTTTTCATACATATGCCATAGATGTTCTATGTGACTTCCCTTGGTCACACGGACAACATTTAGACGGTTGTCCATTTCACGCCATACATTCTGAAGCATGTCTGCAGTCACCGACGCAAGCGCATTACAAATGCGTACTTTGAGACCCTGCGATTTTTATCTATGGGTTTATGTGAAAGACAGGGTGTATGTGCTTCCCATGTCCAAAACAACTGAAGAACTCTAAGTACGCATTTGTAATGCGCTTGCGTCGGTGACTGAACAAATGCTTCAGAATGTATGGCGTGAGATGGACTACCGCCTAGATGTTGTCCGCGTGACCAAGGAAAGTCACATAGAACATCTATGACGCATGTATACAAAATTTTGAAGTTCCATCTACATTCTGTGTTAATCTTATCGATAAATTCTTTTCCATTAAATAGTAACAGCCGTTTGTAATCGCTATATTCATTTTAACTTAACCTGTATAATGCCTTAAATGCACTTTATTCACTGCCATCTTAGTCACTCTTTACTTTGCAACTAACTGATCAAGATTATTGCAAATAGTCCTCTTGTATCTCCCGAGAGGTATGCTAAATAATAAGACCTCAGTTGACGCCTTCTACATGCTTGTCTTGACTTGACAAATAAAATTACCTGCAGATAGTAAAATAAGACAGCACTTTCCCACCAACCTAATATTCTAAAGCTCAAGAAAAACAATTCTATTATTTAATATTCTAAAATTGACTTTTGAAATATTTTGACATTACACGCAGTAGTCTTATCTTAGAACTTTAACTTTAAAAAAATATATTTAACAATTGTATTTCAAAAGTAAATATTCTGTTTAAAATTTTTAGAGAAAACTACTGGTAATCATTAGACTTAAGTGTTAAAATATGTAAAATTACAGAGAAAAAAAAAAGAAGAAGATCTTAAAAGACATATGTTATATATGAAATTTAATGACTAATATTAAATTTAATAATTATCAGCAAAAATATATTTGAAACTAAGAAAGCATTTTTAGAAAGTAGAAACAGCCTTTTTAAAATTTATTTGTATATATTATATATACATATAGATAGATAGTTAGATAAATTGAATAATTAAAACAAATAAAAATACAGAATAAAGATTGAGAATTTCTATCAATTTCTTTTAATTGATAATTTTTGGGAATTTACAGACTCTGGAAAAATGTTTCAGTAATTTTACAGTAATTTTTTACAGCACATATATTTTTAATGTATTATTTTGCTATAGGTAAGTGTAACATAAACAGCTATAAAAGCTGCAATGAATTTTTACTACCAAACATCTTTAAAATATACAATAGCTAAAATTAATTTTATAGAATAGTATATTATCATGATTTCCTTTTTATAAAATTCAGCACAAATAAAAATATCGAATATTATTTAATTATAAAATTTAAAATGAAGAATATTCTATATATTTTTTCCTGTTTTACTATTTATTTTCATCTGGAGAAGATAACTATATCCAATTGATGAAAATCACATAATTTTGGTAAAATAAAAAAGAAAGTTTATTATTTTATTATTTATTTACTTTTTTTAAACTGATAATAATTACTTCATATGAATGAAAAAGACGTCATTCTGAGAAAGGTCTAGAGTAACCTAATCATCTGATGAATACAAAATATAACTAGTATGTTGTGGCCACCACAAAACTTTCTTCTATATTTTTCCATACAAATTCACTAAGTGCAAATAAGATATAAAAACTATTATTTATTAAAATTATCAAACATAATGAATGCAAATGATTTTCATCTTAGAGTAAACTAACACTAAATATCAAAAGGCAGAGAGTTTTATTGTCTATAAATAACATCTTAAAAAGTGCATTTTTGTAACTGTTATCTCATATATCAAGTTTCGTATTGTTATATGCCATAGAAATTGAGATATAGCCTTCCCGTTTTCGAGGGAATTTTCAGTATAGAAGCGCCACCTATTGGCCGATAAGCATTCAAATTAAATCAGCATAATGTCTCATAATAGCCTTCTCGAATATCAAGTTTTGTTTGATGATACGCAATAGAATATGAGATATAGACTTCCTTTAAATTGCGGAAATCACTGTGGTGCAGCGCCACCTGTTGAGCAGTTGACACCAAAAGTTGGTAGGCACTAATTTAGGTCAAGGTGCATCTACATATAAAATTATATGCCTTTTTGTGTAGTAATTCCTGTGATATATCCTTCCCTTAAATTGCAGATATCGCTGTATAGCAGCGCCACCTGTTGGCCGACAAGCATTCAAATTGCACCAGCGTAATGTCTTATAATGGCCTTCTTACGTATCACGTATTGATTCATTATACGCAGTAGAACCTGAGATATAGCCTCTCCTTAAATTTTGGAAATTGTTGTATAGCAGCGTCACCTGTTGAGCAGTCAACACTATAAGTTGATATGTACTAATTTAGGTCAAGTTGCATCTAAATATAAATTTATATGGAATTCTGAGTAGGAGTTCCGGAAATACAGTTGCCACAAAATTTTTGTCACACACACACACACAGACAGATAGACGGGCAGACAGACGACAGACAGACATTTTCTAAAAATTGTCAAATTGTATTCTAGATCTCTCAAAACGTGTAAATACGTCGGAAACTGGAAGTCGAAAATTTTTACGAATCCAATACTTTCTTCTATTGAATATAGAAGGAAGTAATAATAGCAGTTTGATAAGCTTATTTCTACCAATCTATAATTTTGCATGGTAATTCGTTTTTCTGACTATATTGGATTAACTTTAGTGTTTTGCCAACAAGAATTTTTGGTGTTTTTCATTTCTTAATTTATTAGTTACCTTCACCTACCAGCTTCTTTATGACAACTGAAAATTATTACCGTTGTGAGCTTTACTCGCTTGTGATTGGGACTCCCTATACTCATTGAACAAATCTGACTTTATCAAACACTGCCATGCTATTTGTGCCCTTTGAAATATCTTATTATGGACAGTTCCCGCTATAAGGTATCTTCTGCACCCGTTCCTTTTGACACACAACAACAGTTTATTTATGTCACATGAAAAGTTCTGTCTGATGAAGTATCCCAATATTTTGTATTAAACAATGGTTTCACTTAATGTTTTATGTACTACCTAAAAAACTATTTAGTATATATATATATATATATATATATATATATATATTATCGTTTTAGTTTGTGTATCTGCGTTTGTGTATCTCAAATTGTGTGCCCGAACCAATAAATGAAATCGAATCAAAGTTGGTATTTAGTTGGACCCTGATCTGAAGTAGTGCTGATTACATTTCTGGACCAATCGCTCAACAGGTGGCTCTGTAATTTCACTTTCTTTAAATTTTTAATAAAAGTCGTATTTTCGGATAAATGTACAGAATGAGACTTATTTTTAAATCATGATTGTAAAATTTATATGATATTGGGAATAGTTGCAGTAAAATAGGAAAACAAGTGTGTGCATGTAGAAGCATTGCCGCCTGGAGAGGAGCAATAATAACCGCCCCCAGGGGATATAAAATTTCAATATGGGTATTTTTCGAAAGAACTCGTCAATATCTTTAAAGTCAATGGCTGAACCATAGATATGTAATATTTTAAAACAAAGTTATCATTTTTTTTTCATTTGTTACAAAACTGATTTTTCTTTCGGCATTTAGTGTTATACTTCTATAAAATAAAATTAGTCTGGATTCAGCATGGAGAACACTTTGAATAAATAACAATTTAATAAATAATTTGTACTGCGTGAATTTGAATAAGATTATATAGAAGAAGGTCTTGTGGTGGCCACAATATACTAGTTATTCAATTATGATACAAAATGTTTTGTCAAGTTCATTTTCCATAGGTTAATGTATTGCTTCTGAACCATGACGTCATTCTCCATAGATTTGCGCAAAATTTGTCTATTTAAAGACATAAAGTAACTCAAAATCAAAATTCTTAAATAGGGCGTCATACACTACCAGATCTTGTAGAGATATACTTGTGCATACTTTTGTAAAATGGTAACATTTACATCGAAATAAATCTGGATGTTTTCGATTTTGTATTGTCAAATTACCCTTAATATATAAAAAAGCATTTCAAGTTATTGCTAGGGCTTAACTTAACTATTACTTTGTTTATATTATACATGATGTCCCATCACAATTTTTTCAAATATTTATATTCGCACATATTCTCAAAAAATTTTTCCTCACAGACTGAAATAGTCACTTTTAAACATTATAGCATTATAAATGGTATGATAGTTCAGTAAATAAATCAATCAAAAAATATGATGGTCTAATCGTTTGAGCATACAACTTCTAAATACAATTTTTCATGTTGAAATGTTTTTAACCGACTTCAAAAAAAGAAGGAAGGTTCTCAATTCAAACCGTATGTTTTTTTTATGTTTGTTAGCTCATAACTTCTGAACGGATGCTCCGATTTTGATACTTTTTGTTTTGTTGAAAAGGTCTTGGTCTGCAATAGGTCCCATTGTAATATCTTTACGATCTAAAGAAAATACAGGGTGCCCAAAAAAATCAGTCCCAACTCTTTTAACTGCTAAACGGTTGCAGCTATAGTGATAAAAATGGTATGCAAGTATAACAAAGTGGCCATGCAGTACAAAGTTAAACCGCTTGCAGCGCCACCTGGTGGAAAATAGCGAGTTAGTGTTAGTATCTCGAAAACGGTTCTAGCGAAAAAGTGAATTAAAAAGTTGAATAGTATTACAGATTTAGTACAAAAAGATAGTTTAGACATTCATGCTAGCGTTCCTCTCTCGGAAACGGTTCAAGACAGGGGGGGAAAGTGAATTATAAAATTGCTGAACATCATAGATTTAATACGAAAAGATTGTTTAGACATTGATGCTAAAAATTCAATCCTAAAAACGTGAATTTGTCTGTTCGCAATTTCTTACACTATGCACACTTCAACTACATTGCACCCGTTGTAGCGTAGCTGGTGAGGCATACGCAATATAGTTCAAAATACGGTTACTAGATACTTTCTGTTTTGTTGTAAAGATCTTGGTCTGAAGCAGGACACATTGTAATATCTTTACAATCTGAAGAAAATAAAGCGCCATCTGGTGAAAAACAGTGGAATTAGCGCTCCTATCTCAAAAACGGTTCAAGATGGGAGAAAAGTTAATTAAGAAGTTGTAGAGCATCATCTATTCACTACGAAAAAACAGTTTTTAGACATTATTGCTAAAAATAGAACGCTTAAAACGTGCAGTTATTCCTTCTCAATTTCTTACACTGTGCACACTTGAACTACGTTGCATACTTTGCAGCGTAGCGGATGACACCTGTACTCTGTGGTTCAAAGTACTGCTACTGTAAGCAGTCACATCGATTAGCGCAAAGTCATTTTCAACCAACTTCAGAAATGAGGGTGTTCTAAATTCGAGCTGTGTGTTGTTGTTGATGTTTGTAAGCTTATAACTTCGTAAGAGATGCTCTAATTAACCGATGTCAAAGAGGAGGAGGTTCTCAATTCAAAGCGTATGTTTTTTTGTTTTTGTTTGTTAGCTCATAACTTCTGAACGGATGATCCGATTTTGATACTTTTTGTTTTATTGTAAAGGTCTTGGTCTGAAATAGGTACCACTGTAATACCTTGACGATTAAAAGAAAATACAGGGTGCCCAAAAAGCCAGTCCCGACTCTTTTAACTGCTGAACAGCTGCAGCTATAGTTATAAAAGTGGTATGTAGGTATAGTAGAGTGGACATGTGCTACGCAATTCAACCGCCTACAGCGCCACCTGGTGGATAACAGTGGAGTTAGCGTTCCTATTTCGAAAACGGTTCAAGATAGGGAAAAAAAGTGAATTACAAAGTTACAGGATGCCATCGATTTAGTAAGAAAAGACAGTTTGTAGACATTAATGCTAAAAGTAGAACGATTAAAACGGTAATTTGTTTGTCCGCAAATTAATATTTTCTTCACACTTCAACAGCATTGCATACGTTGTAGCGTAGCGGGTGACATTTATGGTATGTAAAATGCAAAGTATGGTTATTGTAAGCGGTCACATCGATTAACGTATAAACGTTTTAAACCGACTTCATAAAGGAAGAGGTTATCAATACAAACTATGTTTTTCATTGTTGTTGTTGTTGAAATTTGTTAACTTATAACTTTGTAAGACATGCTTTAATTTTAATACTTTTTTTTTGTTGTTGTCGCAAAGATCTTGGCCTGAAATAGGTTTCATTATGATTTCATTAAGATACAAACAAATTACAGGATACTCACAAAAGTCTGTTCTCACTCTAACTTCTGAACGCATGCAGCTCCACTTGCAAAAGTAGTAAGTATGTAATTATCTATGATGAATCTTTTGTCCGTCAGCTGCAATGCATATTTGTTTGAACTTTACGCCGTGCAATTTCCAGCGTAGCGGGTAACACGTTTTCACTGTAAAATTTAATATATGCCTAACAGAATTTTTGGTTACGAATACAGCGTATCCGTTCTTTACATTTCTAAAGCCTTTTTACTTTAAAGTATGTTCATTCAATAGATATTGTTTTTCCTCATATCCGTTAAAGGCAAGAAAAGTGACACAACTTAAAAATGCAGCATTTGAGAAAAATCAACTTAAAAATAACTTGACTAGAATAAGACTAGCACAACTGTCTTTCGAGTGGATAACTTTTTAGATGGAGATGTAACCTCTTTGTTCCCATTGGGTGCATTTCATGTATTTTTGAGTGACATAAATCATTTTTTGAGTTATGTCACTTTTCATGGGGGTTGTGGTTTGTGAAACTGCCGTGGAACGTCTTCTGACGTTCTGCTATATGAATAAAGTTTCACTGAAAAGAGAAAAATAAAATCTTTTTGTAAAAAAAATAGAACCGACTCCAAAAAGCAACTACTATTCAAGCAACTAAAAAAAATGGGCATGAAATGAAACTGTAAATTGCGCCTAAAAGTATAAAATAATTTCCTTCGTCAAACAACCTATAACACTACAATTAATCATAACTTTTGAAGTCGGCGCAAAATTAAATAAAAATTGATACCAGTATTCAATACAAAAATCAAATTCTATTCAAAATACACATCTCAAAATGTCACCTGTAAAACGCAGCTGAAAACTAGTTTGATTCAAGAAAACAAATAAAATTTTGTAAACAGCAAAAGTTGGCGAAGCTCCTGGTATCTGGCGTGCTTGGTGAAAGAAAAATCGCAAAATTATCTGGCAAACATATTTAATTTCTTTCAAGAGAGCAATCAAGAATATGAAAAAATACTTCGTACAATATATACTCTGAAAATATACACCTTACATGTATATTTTTGCATTACGTTTTGATCGACAAATCCAAAATCCACCAAGGATGATAGTTATCAAAGTTATACCAAAATTGCAAAGGAAACTAACTTCGTAGAAACATAAATACCGCATTGTGAAGAATGTTCACTGTTTTATGTAGATGCTACTAATGGACCAATTGTATACTGTGATAAAATAATAAAATAAATATGAAAATGGATCATTCGTGACAACAGCATTTGTAGCTATCGATCTAAAAACAAATCTTTAAAAACTAATTAAATTTTATTTAATTTTGCGCCGACTTCAAAAGTTATGATTAATTGTAGTGTTATAGATTGTTTGACGAAGGAAATTATTTTATACTTTTAGGCGCAATTTACAGTTTCATTTCATGCCCATTTTTTTTAGTTGCTTGAATAGTAGTTGCTTTTTGGAGTCGGTTCTATTTTTTTTACAAAAAGATTTTATTCGGTAGTAATATTTATATATAAATATATAAATATGATTTATTTGTGTTTAAAAAAAAAAATAAACATTAACTTAATGTATACCCTAACAGCACAGTTAGGCTTAACTTATCCACAGTACATCTCAAGGACATTTTTGGGATGTCTTTTCATCCAGAAGACATTTTGAAGATATCCTGGGGAGGCGATGTGCTGTCTGGGTAGCTTTATGGAAATATTTGAAAATTGATAAATGTACAATATATATATATTCAGTAAATATTAAATATTCTAACACTATAGAAGTTTTTGAATCTGGTATCATTAATTTTGTACAAGCAAAATTTAGCACTTCGGCTTTTATGGCAAAGCGTTGAAAATTCTATTTTTGTTAGGTCAAGTACATTTACTCTGACAACAAAGTTAATCATCGAACAGAAGCCATCATGCATTGTTAAAAGAAGTAAATAAATAAATGAATAAAAACATAAGAAAAGGCAGTATCTATTATCAATGAATAGCACTTTTTACTAGTATATAAGCAAGGAAATAGAAAATAATGTTTAGGGCGAAAACATAAGAAAAATTATTCGCAACTAATGCTTTTTGTACAATAAAACGCAGGTCTTCGATGAAAAATGGCGATGGTAACGATCGTGGTGTTGCCAGTTATAACTACAAAAGAATCCGGCTAAAAAAAAAGAACATAGAGCAAATGATTCCCCAGCGCTTTTTTGCAGATCTGTAGCAATCTTTCTAAAAAAAAAAAAAAAAAAAAAAAAATGAGCTGATAAAAAAATGAATAGATGAGAAAAAATATGTCGTTTATCTTCAATTTTCCAGTTTTTTCTCTTAGAAAGCTAAAGGGAGTTATTTTTATAAACGATGACTGTTCTTTTTTCCTTTTGTTTCAGATACTAAAAAAAAAAAAAAAAAAAAAAATTTTCATGACGTAAAAGGATAGAAACGTTTACACATTTTATTGTATTTTCCTTATTTTGTTAAAAAAAAAAAAAAAAAAAAAATAATAATAATAATAATAATAATTTTGGCATTCCACAATATCTAAAGTTAGCAGCCCAGATTTAGATTAGATTAGGCAAATTATATACATTATTTTAATAAATAATAACAGTAATTTTTAAATTACAAAATTAATTTAAAAATATGTATTTATTATGATGTCAAAGAATGCAGTCACTAATGCAATTTGTCGTATTTTACTGAATGTATTATGACAACAGAGAACAAAATCGTTTGCACATGTTCTGACTTGACTTAGTTTCGAATACTTTATAGCTTGGAAGCACCTGCTGCGTGATAACATTAGTATGTAATCGGTTGAGGAAATCAGGAATTGAATTGTCCACTAGAAGAGAAATAACAAAAGTTAAACAACTATACATATAATAAACAGAAAAAAAATAGTAAAATAATTAAATATACATACATATATATATTGTGCTAGTAAGCAATGAAAACGTAATTTACTAAGAGTGAGAACAGTTAAAGACAGCGCTACAATACTCAAAGACAGATTGGGGATAAATAGAATATTTTTTGCAATTTTTAGAAAGCGTTTTATGAAAATTTCCTTTTTTAAAAAAACACAGTTAAATGAAAAATAAATATGAATGACAGCACAGAATAAAAGAGGCAGTTAAAAAAAAAAAAAAAAAAAATGTTAAAGAAAGGAATTGAATCGTAAACCGGTCTTAAGTCAATTATCAATTTGTCAGTATTGCCAAATGTAGGGATTTGTACGTACGCATTTTAAGAATTTTCTTATGTAGGGACAAACTAGGAGTTTTTTGGAGGTACCATTTCTCCCCAGGATATCCTCAGGATACCCTGAGAATGAAAAAATATTCCACAGACATCCTCAACACTAAAGTAGGGGCTTCTATCATCAATGTATCAAAGGCAAATTTTGAGTTGGCGACACTGTTATTAATAGGTAGTCATATGTAGTCATATATTAGTCATATGTAGTTAGTGTGTTCAAAACATAGATAATAGTATAGCGAGAGGGAAAAAGTGAGGGAAAAATGATTCCTTTTTTTCGGGAAAAGTCACTCTAATGGCTGCCTTCCCCCGAGTAAATAACACACAGGAATACACACGGATAATTTAGTAAATAAAATTTATGAATAATTTATTTACTAAAGGTGAATGAAAAACTGCAGATATAGTTTCAAATTCATTTTTCCTTTTATTCTTTTTTTCAATACTCTCTAATGGCTGATTTTAGAACTTTTTTTCGGCATCAAAATTTTTTGCTTGATAACATGGGGATGATAGATCTATACATATATTTATATCTATGGTTCAAAACAGGGTTGATAATTGATTTTAAAAGAAAAATTAAAACACAACGCACAAATGAGGAAAAAAATGTAATTTAATCGTTTTCGAAACTTCCTAGTTACTTCCTCAGTACCAGAGGAGAATAAATTTAAATATGATAAAAAGTAAAAAAAAAAAAAATAATAATAATAATAAAACGAGAATTATATACAGTTTAAACACTTGATCTTTCCAAGTAATCGTTGATCAAGACCTCGGCCAAAAAGGCAAGTTGGGTAAAGTATCATGGGTTAAATACGGTACTTAAAAAGACGCAGTTGAAGAAGGGACCAATGGAACGCGTAGTACAGAAACCATTTTAAAAGAATGTTCGGGAGAGGAAAATATAGGCGCTTTACACTGAGAAAAAATTCTGTAACTGACATCTAGAATCTAAATTGTGGTTCTAGAAAAAATAGTTCCATGTCATCTTTATAAATTCTAGTCCCCTTGGAAAGCAAGGTCTAGAATCCCTATTAGAATTCTAGAGCGTTTGCCTATATTCTCGAGGGTAAAGTTATTTGAAAATCTCTGCAAATAAATGAGGCTACAAGAGGCGGGTTTCTGAAACTATAATCTTGGTTTATCACCCAATGGGGAAATTGCACACTGAAGGAAAAACAATTTCTTTTATTGTAATCGATAAAATCAATCTTGGGAATCCGAAAAATCCAATTAAAATCGTAAAATTATTTCAAATTAACTTTTAATTAACGTTTTAAAATCGCTAAAAACCAAAACAAAACCACGTGATCCGAAAACGCTCCGTGAGGGGGTTGACGTCACAGTACACGAAGTGTGAATGTTTACACTCTTTTAGCGCTTGCTTTTCTTTTTGTTCGCTCTATTCTAATCTGTATTTTATAGTTTATTCTTAAAATTTTTACCTTTTGTAAGAAATAACTTAAACCTTCCATAACTATACAATATCTTATATCTTATGTATATATATTTTTCTATTTTTATTTGTATAATGTCGATTTTGGATTTGTAAAAGAGCAATCGGATAATGTTCCAAAAATAGATGCTCTTTCCATATTCTCATTTTTGAGAAGAAACCTCGATTTTATTAGCGCATAAATATAAGAGTAGCTAAAGCTAAACGATCTAGATTTGTTCTGTATTCATATTTTGAAAATTATAAACGTCTTCATAATAGAATTTTAGCATTGCTTTAATATATTAGTAGTATTTTTTTACATTTCTCTAATTTTTTAGATGCTTGTATGTGAGAATATTTCTTTTTTCATAATGTATGCTTAAAGATTTAATTATAATTAAAATATTCATTAAAATTTCATAGTACATAAAAATATATTTTACTGATTATTTATTTTATTATTATTATTATTTTTTAACCAGAATTTTTTAATTATGTTATTTTATAAATTATATATGATTATTTTATAGAGCAGTCATTAATTATGTATTTAATATTTACTTCATGCTTTTGCAACGAAAAAAAAAAAAAAAATGTTATTTTCAAATTGCATTATTTATTTTTTATTTTTATTTTATTTTATTAAAAAAAAAAGTTGACTTTTTATAATTTTTTAAGTAATATATATATATATATATATATATATATATATATATATATATATTTAAATTTTATCCATTTATTTTTCCATTTAATTTTCTTAAATTTATTTGAATTATATTGTTCTACGTTGTTTACATTAGCAACGGCTGTTACACAACTATTTATTTATTTAATTAATTCATTTCAAAAGGAAAATATAATTAAATGTTTTTATCGGGAAAATGTTAATATCGCATAAAGGATTAGTCTTATTAAAATTTAAGTTTAATAAAAACTTATTTATTATTTATTTAATGCCTTTGAAAGGAAAATCTTTTGTTATTTATTTATTGTACTAATCGAAATGAAATGGTAATATAGCAGAAAAAGTGATTGCAATAAAGTACATGGTGCCAAAATTAAAATATATTTAATAGATGCTGAGATACAGCTATCCTTAAAATCTTAGTTTTTGAATAATAGCAGCTTTCGCCTCCTGATATGTACACAAATTGAAATGCCCACGAAAAACATTGCTGCGGGCAATAAGAACCCAGATCCAAAAAAGCAGGGTACACTGGAGGGAAAGAAGTTGCCGCAGGCTGCGAATAACCAAAACGATGTTAAGAGCGATTTCAATGAATTTATTTTTTAATTATCTATTTATTTATTTTTTGTTTATAGAATGATATAAAAGAAATAAAAGGGTATTTTTTTTTTTTTTTTTTTTTTTTTTACGAAAAACAAAATAATTTTGTGAAAATTTATTTCTTTTTGTGATAGAAAGAATTATCACACGAAACCTTTCACTTAAGAAGTTACTCTATCTAATGTTCATTATCAAGTTAACAGCATATTACTGAGTCAAGTATACACACTCATTAAAAATAATATTGTTAACGTGGAAAACTTTTACAAAATCATCATCATTTTAAAAATAAATCTTGAGAAAGGCCTGTTGTTATGAATCTGAATTTTGTGAAGAGACCCATTTTATGGATTTGTATTTTCTAAAGGGGCCCCATTTTAGATATTTGGATTTTGTGAAGGGGAAGCAAATGGGTCCCAGTTTTTTCCTGGATCGACCCCTGATATATTCTAAACATATTTGGATTTTACATTAAGGCTTCATTGATAAATGAATTTAATATATATATATATATATATATATATATATATACACTGGTGGACAATTGCTAAGGACGGATGACAATAGCTTAGCAATTGTCCACCAGTGTATATATTGCGTTTGATTGCTGAAATTTACTGCAAATTTTTAATTAATTATTTAATACCATTCATATTTATAACTAGATCATGTATAACTTATAAGGTATTATTACATTTAACATATATTTCATGTGTTTATTTTATTTTAAAGTACTTTATATCTTTCCTATTGCTAAATGTTGTTATTATTATTACTTTCTATTTCTATTAATCTTTTCTTTCTATTTTTAAATTTTTCCAAATAAAAAAGTAATTACATTATAAAAATAACTAAACGCGTTTCTCTCTATATATATACATATATAAATATTATTAATATTTTTGTACGGAGACCTTCTTTTAATTTAATTTATTTATTTAGAATGATAAGCGCATGTAATTTTCCTTAAATACTTTTCAATTTCTCAAACTGCATCACTATAATGTTTTTAATTATTCACAATCTTCAGCTGCTATTTTAATAGAAATATTGTTAAGTTATAATATTGAAATGTATTAAAAAAGTTATATATATATATACAGATATACTGGCATCTCATAATTATAAAAGTAATCTAATTTAGGTTAATTTAGCATAAACTATTCTAGATTATTTAAGCAATGAAAATATGCATATTATTCAGTTAAATATTATTACTCAATCCCAATATTTTATTTCTGTACTCAGTCTATAATAATAATAAAATAATAATAAATCTATAAAACATAATAAAATGAAACAAAACAAGTATTTAAAAGATACATCTTTGGCATAGCATACTAAAAACATTCTTTAAGAAAATTCTATTGATCAACTATTATTTCGATTATAGTTTAATTTGGATTAATAACAGCAGGCGAGTACAAAAAAATATCATTGAAACTTGGTGTCATTTATAGAATGAAGTGATGTTTAATGAGTTCAAATAGTTTTAATATTTTTTTTTTTTAAAGAAAGAATAAAAAATTTCGCTGAATGCATGATTTTTCTTTACAATACAAGAGGGAGAAATTCAGCCGGCAGTTCATTTCATGGATAGTGACGTCACGATAGGTTTTATCACGTGACGCAGCGTTTTCCCGCCAACATGAGAACTACGTCTTTTAAAGTTAATTTATTAAAGCATCCGGTTTTCAAATGTGCATAAAAATGGTATCAAAATGTTTGTATTTTCATGCTCTATCATTTACAAGTCAAAATGAAAAATGTGCAATTTCCCCATTCTAGAAAATCAAGCGAGAATTTCTCGCAATATAAATGATTCAGAATATCTAGAGTATTCAGAATATTGTTTCACCATCTAGAAATGTGTACACTAGAAATTCTCGATCATTTCGTCTATTCAGTTTATTGGCGTGCCTCATGCGCATAGCTCGGAAATCTATATTTCTAGTTAAGGGATTTAGAAAATGGTCACTTATTCATTCTAGAGAAAGGCGGTATATTCTTTTTCTCAGTGTACTTTTAAATTTAAATAAATTGTTACCAAATTTTAGTGAAGTTCGGTATGGCTAAGGGGCCATTTTCAAGTGAGTTTGGTTTTTTGTAAGTATGTAAATAAGCTTCCTAAAAACCCAAATCGTGTATTGAGGTACATTTTTGAGACTTCGGATGGAGACTTCGAATGGAGACTTCGAATGGAGACTTCTTTTGATGGAAACTTCGGAAAAATTGAAATTGTGATTATTGTGTCAACCATGTTTGGTAATGGCAGAACGTTCTAAATCACTGTTTTTAACATGGTTAGCACACAAACCATGAGAATTATTTAAGTCACCGATTTTGGCTTACCTTATTTTTGGGTATATTTTATGATATAATGCAGAGCTTTTGTGTATGACTTTATTAGTGTATTGAACACTAGAATGCATTTGTATGTTAATTATTTAAAAATTCAAATTTTGCAATTCATAGCATAAAATCTTCTAAAATATTTGATCAATTTTACAAAATCTGAACCCTTTTGTATCCACGTGTTTGTAATTTGATATGTGTGCGTAATATCCAACGTTTAGTTTTTTTTTTTTTTTTTTTTTTTTTTTGTGTGTGTGTGTGTGTGTGTGTGTGAGCACTATTTTTAAAAATAATATTGCATGCGTTGCATAAAAATAGTGATAATAAAAGATCAAAGAAAAAAGTGAAAAAATTGCAATATGTGGCAGCTATGTGCGTGCGCAGCATATCAATATTTAAGTAATTAAAAATGAATTAAAGACTGCACATTTAAAATGTCTATAGCAATTAATGCGTAATGCCTGTTTCTTTAACTGTTACTTGTAAAGATATACTTCCAGTTATACTTTTTTTTCTTCTTCTTCTTCTTTTTCTTTTTCTTCTTCTTCTTTTTTTTTTTTTGGTAAAAAATAAATAAATAAATAATTAATTAAATAAATAAATTAAAGCTTTAAGTGGAATTCCCGAGTCAAAATCGGACTTTGCTTCACTACCCAACATGCGAAAACCAACAGCTGGAAACTGTTATGATTTTATGCCACCACTGATTTTTTGGTACAAATTTTTATAAAGCATACTGTAACAATTTTCTGCGTTTAATCAGATGAAACTTTTTGCTGGGAAATGAAGGTAACAAAAATGAAGATTGTTTAGCATCTATGCTCAACCAATAAACACACCATGGAAGTTCTATTTTGGAAAAAATAAATCCCTAAAAGGAGTGACTGAATTACTGACGGCTTTATTCGTCAAATGAGTGTTAAGCCATGTTTCACGTAACACTTGTGTTAGAGTTAACACTCCCATTATCCTGCGTTAGAAAGTTTTCGTATTCACCAACCATGGATTTGTTGACCTCAGAGTTGTGTGGAGAAATTTGTAAGAGTCTCGCTGATTGGTTAATAAAAAAGAAATGCAATAAAAAAAGTAAAGAATTGTTTTTCGCTGTAATTGTAACATGCTCATGCGTTGACACGTAACACCAGAGTTAATCCACCAATTTCGGAGGATTAAAAAAGAGGGTTAACTCGAGTGTTGAATCTCTGATTTAGCGTGGTGAATATCGATTTTGAGATAATCTAGCATATTTCCGGGTTGTTAAAAATTTTGTAAATAAGGCTGAGAATGAGAGGACAGTGTAGCCTAGTGGATCAACACCACCTGTAATAATGCCTCCGAGCTGAGCTCTACGTCACGGACGATCGGCCTATTTCATCCAATCCCCACGATCCAACATGCATCATAGGAAGTGTTGATTGGATAAAATCGGCCGATCTTCCATGACGTAGAGCTCAGCTCGAAGGCATTATTACAGGAGGTGTTGAGTGGATAGTGTCAAGCTCGTAAACGAAGGATAACGGTTTCGATACTCGAGCCAGCCACAGACCACAGTGCACATTAATGTGGTTGGTCACGTAAAATCTGTCGTGGCTACAACATCTTCCATGCTTAATAAAAATACTACTGGGTGCTACTGAAATAAGAGAGCCATTCCTTTTAAGAAAGATCACAATTGTAATGTCTTGTCTCTAAACCACAGCTAGGGGTGAATGCCAGAACGGCACCAATTGCCCATTGCGTAGCTCTAGAGTAACGTAAAACTCACTCACCTGAACATTAAATGCATTTTTGTACCCACTAGCGAATTAACAATTTTATGCGATTTTCAGATCTTACCAATTATGTTTGGTGTAATCATGCAATTTCATATAAAATAAAAAGAGTTTTACGACATACAGTCGGCAGCAAAAGTATCCGAGCACTAGCGAAAATTCCTATGTAAAAAAGTACACTTAACACTGTTTTGTTAAATAAAAATCCTTGTCGAAACCTTTTCTTAGACTGCCTAAGACAAGGATTCGACAAGGATCTATTTAACAAAACTGTATTAAGTGTACTTTTTTTTAGATAGGAATTTTCGCTAGTGCTCGGATACTTTTGCTGCCTACTGTAAAATTCACCAAGGTATGAGACATTGAAAATTTATGATCGAAGTTTTTACCTGATTTTAACTGTGATTTGAACCTAGAATCTCTCTTTCCACAAGTCATCTTTCTGTTAAATGAATAAACGGGTTGGTCTTTAATGGACGTGTAAATACTGACATTCAAAGCATTAAAAAATACAGAATTAGTGGTATTTCAGATATGTTTTATGTGCTACAATTATGACTTTAATTTATTAACTTCATTCATAACTTTAATATTATTTACAATCGTCAGCAAAATTATTCGAGCGCTAGCAATAATTCCTATGTTAAAAAGGTACACTATATACTGTTTTGTTAAATAAATCCTTGTGGAATCATGTTCTTAGACTGACTAAGAACATGACTCGACAAAGATTTATTTAACAAAGCAGTATTAAGTGCACCTTTTTTACACAGGAATTATTGCTAGCGCTCGAATAATTTTGCTACCGATTGTAGCTTAATGTATTTCTCTACAAATAGTAAATCTGGCAAAATAATTTTCTATAATTATTTTGTGTTATTGATTCAAACTGTAAATAACAGAGATTTTAAAACTTTAAACATTTTTGCAATAGGAAATGCCTAAATGTTGAAAAAAAAAAAAAAAAAAAAACAAGGGAGAAAATAAGTAATATGGAGAAATTTTAAATACTATACAGAAAACCTATCAAATATATACCTGAAATATATATATATATACATTTTATCATCATTATTATTATTTTATAGAAAAAGAAAGAAAGTCGTGGGAAAATCTATGTTGAAATAGAGTGATTCTCTTCGGAAAATATTTTGTAATAAATATCGAACTCATAAATAAGTTATTATGTTTCTGTCTTCTCCAGTTTATCTTTTTCAGATCAAAATACGATGCAATTAGAAATAATAAAGAAATTTCCTCTTTTTTCATCATGATAAACGTTTTCATATCTATAACGGACAAAATAACAATCAACTATTGAAGCGTCACATGTATAATGAGTTTCTCTTTCAAGATTTAAACACAGACTGGCTCATTTACGTGCTACTAACAATCCTGCCTGTTTATTTTGCATATACATTGCTTTCTGCCAAGGGGAAGTTAACGCCCAGCCATTAATAATCACCTCTGAAGAGAGAACATAACAACACCTGATTATGCAATCCACGAATACTCCAGAGGTTCGCTAATGTACCACTAGAGGGCCTCTATTTGAGATCTTAGTTTTGTTTTTCTTCACGCGACTAGAATCAATTTCTCTGATTGGTCCATTTGTTTTATGACGTAAGTCTTTTACCTTTCAGTTTGTTACTAATGGGAGTTAAATAGGTTCCTCGCGCGAGTTGTATTCTGTGATAAGAATATAAATTAATTAGAGACTGCAATTACATAGAGTGGCTATGGTGTAATTTGCAAAAAGGGCCTAAATTAAATACTGCTATTAACTTGGTTTTGTTTTCTTTGTTGAAATAATGAAGTATATTTTATGGAGGCATATTTTACTTTTAAGTGTTTTGTTAGCGATAGTAAAGTGCTAATGCTTTTGAAAATAATTAGTTTTAATAGGTTCGTTCGAAATAAATTTTCATTTTTTTTTTCTAAATTTCTTTTTGTAATTATATTTTTAGAAGTAGTTTATATCACTTAATAAAACATCATGCTCATTAATTTTGATTCTAATTAACTGTTACGTGTTTCTGCAATTTAGGGTGTTTGCTTATTCTTTCTTATACTTTTAACACCAGATTTTCGAATGCATTTTACTGCGTATACATCTATCCTTTTAATAATTGAACTTTAGTTAAGTGTGATTTTCTATACCAATAACAACTTAAATGATAAATCTATTGACTAGTGTGCCTTTTGAATATCGGAAGAGCTTTTGTTTTCTTTATGGATGCATGTATTGCGGACTGTATAGAAATAAAACTTCATTGCAAATGTCCTGATTTCATAGTTGACATTCCCCGTAATTTAATTAATTAACTTCAGGAATCAACACGGAATGATAACTTAGGAGTAAATATTGATAACTCTACCCTTTTTAACCATTTTAAGAAATTGGTTGTTCGAAAGTCGATTTCTCTGCAATTGAACTTGAAACAATTATATTGTATGCAACTCAGCCTTTCTCGGAAATTATGATCTTTTAGCTTTTTAGAATAGCTGTGTTATTATTTTTTTAAATAGACTGTGACAGTGACACTAGGCCATACCCGAAGCTTATGCCTTTTCCGGGTTTTGCCATGGCCTGTCGATGGCTGTTCACTTTCATAATATTATTTTAACTTGTTGAATTATTTTTACAAAATTCACTTGATTGCGTTGATCTAGTCACGTTCAACAACTAAATTACAATGCCTATCGTACTGTAAGACCCTGTTTGGTCCAGTTGCCTTATATACGACTTCTTTAATTTTATAAATATAATAGAAAAACGCAAGATAGAAAATCGAAAATAAAAATAAAAAAGAGAGAGAGATGTAGAAGATAGTAAAATGAATGAAAAAAACATCACCACCATCTGCAACACAATTCTTGCTTAGCTTCTTCATTTTTTTCCCTATGGGTGCTTCCTAGACCGTTGCCAATTAACCATTGCGCAGTACTGGTGCGACGTTAACCCAACCAAGTATCTTCATATATTTTAACACTACTCACAAATTAGTTTTTGGATAAAATAGATTCAACAAAATATTCTAGGACAAATTAGCCCTTGGACAAAGTACCCCCGACAAAACCCCGAAAACAAAATTATTCTGGCTAGATGTAATGAAAAAACTGTGTTTTGCTTTTGTCTGGGCTTAATAGAGTTCCAATTAACATTATTTGTTGGTTTACATTGTTTTTTAAGCGAAATACTTTGAAGGTTAAATGAAGAAAGTCATGTCTTATTTATGCAACCGAAATTTTATCCTTTTTAAGATTAATCCAATGAATAAACCCATTTTAAAGGAATATATCAATCCAATGAAGAGTACTTCTTAAAATCAACTTTTGTACAAAAAACAGCATTCTGACTTTTGACTGCTAGTGTTACATATTACATCAGATGTACATCATGCCTCTACCACAGATGAAGGCGACGTAGTTTAAATAGGATTAAATTATCTTCATTCGAGAAGGTTTATTTATCGTGCAATGTTAACTTGTATGGAGCACAAATGCAGCGAAGTCATTTGAATAAGAAAGCAATAGGCTCATGAGAATTACAAATCTCGAAAATCTGTCAGTGGACGCCGAAAAGTCACTTCAGAATCAGATAGTAGACACCTGGTCCACATGGCGGTGATGGACCGTTCAGCTTCATTTCATTAGTTTCCAGAACGCCGCTATGGGTATATAGCTGTATGCTTCAACAATTCCTCGATGTCCTTGTGCACCGTAGAATATGTGCAAGTTTTCATTTATACATGATCCCCTCTCGCAAAATCATCGGAGTCTGCAGTTACAATGAGCCCATGAACATGGACACTAACGTACACATTAATAACAAGTATATTTTTCTGATGAATTCCGTTTTAACTTGCGCTACAGCAGTGGTCAAATCCGTATTAGGCGGTATACATCATTAGGTACATTCCAGAGTGCCACCTTTCAGCGTTCTAATTATCCAACGTCATAACGATTTACGGCATGGAATGTGATTGCTTATTATAGACTATCCCATTTGATACGAATTATGGATAATCTTAACATTATGGTACAGTAGGTAACAAAAGAGTCCGAACACTAGCAAAAATTCCTATGTAAAAAAGTACACTTCATACGGTTTTGTTAAATAAATCCTTATCGAATCCTCTTCTTAGTCAGTCTAAGAACATGATTCAATAAGGATTTATTTAACAGAACCGTATGAAGTGTACATTTTTTACATAGGAATTTTTGCTAGTGTTCGGACATTTTTGTTACTGACTGTACACCAGTGAAGTTCTAGAGCTCAGAGTCACTCACTGTCTTTAAAGAATTTTTGGATCTGCATATCAACAGGCTAGGGCTTGCTCATATGATGCTAATAATGTTCAAAACGTCTTTTCAGCAGAATAGATGCCTTCTTTTTTTGCCTGTTTATTGGCCGAATGTAACATCAACTGAACAAGTACGATTACATAAGTTAGTGTCTCTCTATTAATCTCTGTCCCATAGCTGCACTGTAAACAAAATGCAACTTTGCTGCCAGAAATTCTCTGTAATTACAGAAAAATAAGTTTTGTCAACGTAATTTTTCCGTAATTCACGACTTTTTTCTCAAATTACAGAGAATTTCTGGCATCAAAGTGGTATTTTTTTAACAGTGTACTACAGATGAAATCTAGGTTCTCGTGTAAGCAGTCTGAAATGCTCTTTCCCAGGCAAACATTTACCTAGTTAACAACTTTTCCAGTTTTCCTGGAAAATTATATAACTTATATATATATATATATTACCACTAATTTTCAATAGAAACCTTTAGTAACAGTTTTGTACTAATAATCAACAGTTAAATATAATAGGAATATACCATTAGAAAATACTAAAAGATATTCTAAAAATAAATAGATAAATAAATAATAAATAAAAACCCATAAAGATTGGTTACACTGCATTTAAAATATATTTGATCGCAAGCCACAACGTATAGAAGCACCTATTACAGTGCGTGGTGGTTTTGCCACACACTGATTTTCGAAATGAAATATTGTTTTTTGCTTTGTCATTTTAATAGTTTATTTCCATCCGCTCAGTCATTTATAAATATGATTTCAAAACAAAATCGAAAAATAATGAACAACATAAAGAACGAGGATCTATAAGAGGGTTTTCGGACCTACAATTTAGGATAATATCGGACTAATCAAGTGTATGAAAATTTTTCACTAATTATTAAACAAAAAAAAAAAAAAAAAAAAAAAAAAAAAAAGAAAGAAAAAGAATCTATATTAAAAATTTGCTACAGAAAATTTTAGTTGTAAATTAATACCTCCAACTCACTTCTCAAAACTTCTCATTTTTGAGCTGTTACTTAAATCAAAATTACTCATGATTTTCAAACAAGACTTGAATAAAATAATAATTCAAATAGTCAAATTTCCTTTATACTCATCATAAATATCCTTCAATAAACTTCACTTTAAAGGAATTTTACCACAACTTAAAAATTAACTGGTAAATCTTAGTATATACAAACATCAAAACTTGTAGATAAACAGGAAACACTAGAGAGAAAAAAAAAAAAAAATCCCTTTAATTATTTATCAACCATATTTTGAAAAAAAAACAAAAAAAAAAAAAAATATTTAAAATATAATTTGTTTTAGCTACTTAAGAGTATTTTTTAAAGATATATGCAATAAAAATTATTCATATCACCTCGTCATAATAATTAATGAAGATTTTGTGAGATAGTACTTTGTTGTACCACTAGTACATAAATGTCGAAAATGATATTTAAACCTTAAAAAAGGTTAAAAAAGATTTACTTTACATGTTTTTTATATTTTTTCTAAGATTGGTGAGAGATTCTTAAGATAATGTAAGAATTAATAATAACACACGTGCAGATTTTGAAAAAGCTGAGCAGAAAGAGCAAGAGAACTTTATAAAACACTTTCTGATACATAAACGGCTACATGTACAAACGGCTACATAGCCTCTGATACAAACGGCTACACAGTGTCTTGTAGTGAGATTAATGAGAGGTATGTACTACCTGTTCTTATAAATATATTTGATATTTTTTCTATAAAATATTTTATACGCTTTTTTTTGTAGATAAAGGGTTAAACATCTATTTTTTATTAGCATTTTTGGCATAAAATTCTTCTATTTTCAGAAACTTGGCATTTTTATTTTTTATGAGTACAAAATATCATCACTTTTTCTTTGAAGTATATTATGAAGTATAACTAATATATATATTGTACATAAATATAAATGTGTTTTGCGCCACTGGGCTCATATAAGTTAAAAGAAAATCACAATATGAATACTTTTCGGACGCTACAATTTACTGCTCAAAAAGTGATGAAACTAATGAAATGAAATCTATAAAATCATATTGTATATAAACTGCACTTTTGTTACATTTAATATTCTTTAAAAAATATTTCTGTTTTTATCCGTACAACTTATATCTTAAGCAGTATTAATACTTTCAATACAAAGGGTAGACTGTGCGGCATTTGGGAATTTGTAATTCCGCCAACGTGGTTTCATTTGCAATCTTTATATTACAATATTACTTAAGAATATACCCAATATTCGTCTTTCTACATTAAATATACTACAGATACAAATACTCTGATGAGAAATAGTACTGAAATAATACATATCCATTTGAATATGAACACAAATATAGAAAATCCTGTTCTAAAATTATCTAACTGGCAACAATAACGCCACACTTAATTTTAACATTATGCCAACATGCCAGCATTAACTTTTCATTTTGGGCGAGGGGAGGGGGGTATCTCCCTATTAAAAGTGTTATGTCGTATTTCATAGCAGTTACTTTTGGAATAAATTCGCATCATTTTTATTTTTTAGTGGTCTAACCTTAGTGGTCTCATTTTTTATTTATAGTGGTTTGCATGAAAAAACAAAAGCTAGTATATTGAGGCCACCACAAGCCTTTGTTCCACATAATTTTACACAAATTCAATCAGTACTAAATACTTATTAAATTATTATTTATTAAAATTATTTTTCATGATGAATGTAGACGATTTTTATATCACATTGTTAAAACTCTAAATGTAAAAAGAAAGTCAATTTTATGCCAACATAAGAATTTTCTTTTTCTTTTTCGTTAAAGATGAGAAAAATAAACTAGTGTGTCACTCAGACGACTTTCTGTTACCGTGATATTTAATACTATAAATACAGATTCGAGAATAAAGGAAAGTTAACGAATACTATTGTGCAAACCTATGTTATAAAAATTCAAATTACGCTTCGAACAGCTTTATTTGACAAATAATTCTATGCGACACCTCAACCCCCTGTTTCATTACTGTACCTACATTTATATAGAATTCAAATCCGTTATTAAATTCAAAATTTCATTTAAAAATATTCAGACAACTTTCACACGCAACATTCCTTGAAACTTATCAATCTTGATCAAATATTTCTAGTAAGAAACGCATCAAATTCAAAATTCAACACTTGGATCACCTGAAATTATTTATTTTTAATTTACTCTAACAGACACAGACAAAGATCAAACGTTAAAAACTTGACTTCGATAATCAGGAAGACTCATAACGTACAGCAAAAAACTTATATTAATTCGAATATACAACTTTTGGATCTCCTGAAAGTATTCATTTTTAAGTTACTCTAAGAAACATTCACAAAGACCAAACGTTAAAAAACTTGATTTCAGTAATAAGGAAGCCTAAATGCATGTAAATATGCAAAAAATAAGCGATGCATATTTAGCTTAAAAATATACATTATTTATCTTATGTCTATGAGGTTCCTGAGCAGCTTTCCTGGACATGCTAAAATATTATAATTAAGCACTTCCTCTAACAATAAAAAAGAATGTTATGGCTTAAATATTGGCAGTCCTCTATAAATTCAGAAAGTTATGTACATATCACATGATGCATATAAATATAATCCTATATTAATAACACACGGCACAATCTGAAGTACACTTCCATCAATTTTCAAGTGTTGTCGCACTATAATCTGGTACTGTAAACGAACAGTGAATGATTTCTATACCATATTCTATATGAAACGCGTTTTTGTTTTTTCGCTTATAAATTCATATATATATATGTATATATATATATATATATATATTCGTTTCATTTGGTTTAGTGCAGTCTATAGATGTTAAACTCTACTTACCTGCAATTTCCCCCATAGACGTATTCTATTTGGATTTTCTTGGGTGCCCTTGCACATGAACCATTTTCTTGATCTCAACGAAAAGTTTAGTGTAGAATCCCTATGTGATACGCATTTAGAATACTAAGTTAGGACTTTCTGCTATAATTTGTTTTTGAGATATACTGATAACAGACGGACACACAGACCAACCACTAAAAACATAATTTTTGAATTCAGGGAACCTCAAAACGTGTAAATATAACAAAAACTCACTTTGGAAAAATTAACCCGAAAACAATACTTTCTCTACCTTATGGGTAAGAGGACGCAAAAATCTATAAATTTATTTCAAATTATCATAGATCTATGGTTCAACCCCTCGTTTTAAAGGTATTGACGAGTTCTTTCGAAAGATACCCATATTGAAAATTTACTTCCCCAGTGGGGAAAGCGATGTTTCTACATGCACAAATTTTTTTCCTAGTCCACTACTTTTACAATCACACGTTAAAAATAACTTTCATTATGTAAATTTTTACGAAATTTTGTCTTATACAGCCCTGGTAAAAATTTAGAAAAAAATGGAATCACAGCGCCACCTGTTGAGCAATTTATCTCCAAATCTAATCAGCACCAGTTTATGTCAAGGTCCAAATAAATACAAAACTTGGTTAAATTTCGTTTATTGGTTCGTGAGATACAGCGTCTACAAAATTTGTGTTACACACACAGACAAACCGACACACAGATCGACAGACACTTTCTAAAAACAGTCAAATCATGTTCAGTACATCTCAAAACTTGTAAGTCCATCGAAAACTGGAGTTCGAGAAAATTTTCACGAATATAATGCTTTCTTCTTATATATACAGCAAAAAGTAATAATTAAATATATAAATAAATGAACTTTCCAAAAAAACAATTTCCAATTTAATTGTATTCGTTATCAGAAATGTTTTCTTACCTGTACATACTTCATTTTACAGAATTACGATTTGCATATTTGTTTTTCTTTGCGTCCAACGAACTCTTTTTACAAATTTTTTCAAATAAATAAATTTTTTTTTCTTTACTTAAAATTTGCCTTAAAGAAAAAAAAAAAAAAAAAAAAAAAAAAAAAAACCTTTTCCATATGCGGTTCTGAAACAATGTTCTAGATTTTGCTATTTTTTATTTAAGAAGTAATATAAAAGAAAAATTTTTATAGTCAATTCCTAGTTACAAACACTATTGAAAAAGTTTTTTTTTTTTTTTTTTTTTATAATTTTGAATTAGGAAATAAAAAGCGCGCGTGCAAAATGAAAGAAAAATAATTATAAGATAAAAAAAAAAAACTTTTATATACCATGTTTTAAACTTTCTGATGAATCATAGAGCTCTTATCAATGTGCATAAATTTGTAAAGTGACAATGATGTCAATTTACGTGTAATGCATAATTTAACTTTTTATAGTTTTTTAATATTCACGTTTAATTAAATGTATTTAATTTTATGTCGAAAAAAAATGAACTTGTAATTTTTTTGGCAACAATTAAATTATAGCTAATATTTTAATGGCTATATTAACGCTATTAGGATGTTATTTTTTCATATTTTAATTAAGAAAATGAATAAAAAATTCGAAAATCGGACTTCGAAGTATTGTGTTGTCACCGTGTTCTGAGCAGTCCTGAAAGTTTCAAATTCCTAGCTAGTCGGGAAGTTAGTTAAAAATCGATTGCAAGATTTGTACAAGATATATATAGGCAGAGTGTGAACTAATAGTACAAATTGAATAATCACCAATAATTTGCAGAAGTGATATTTGATATATATATAAAAGGTCATTAATCTTCTAAGCGATTAGGAAACCGTTGAATTAGAAATTAATGGTGGATATTGAATAAAAAAGTCGAAAAATCTGGCAACACTGCTCTAATCATTTATATATATATATATATATATATATATATATATATATATATATATATATATATATATATATATATATATATATATATATATATATATATATATGATAGATATCATCATAATAAAATTTAACCTTAAAATTTAGCAATTAATAGATACAAAACAATACCAACACAACAAAAATAGAACTGATTGTAACATATAGGTAAGACTGACACAAAAATGTTGCGATGCAGATTAAGAACCAATAAGAGACAAAAACAATTTAAATTACTTACGCCGAAATGAATAATAATAATAAAAAAAAGGACCATTAAACTTCATGACGGAGAAAGTAAATAAAGGACCACAGAAATAATAATTGGATAAAAATGCTTAAAATTTGAAGTATAAACTCTTGAGGGGGCATGTACTTCATAAAGCTGTGAAATCTGCATCGATTTTGTAAAACAATATAGCTAATCATAGCAATTTATATTGTTTCAGCCCCGATCGAGGCAGCAAAGCCATTTTGAATGAGAAATTAAATCAAATCATCAAGGAATCCAGAGAGATAACTAGAAAAAAAACAGAGTAGCCACATGTAAAACTTTTACACAAACTGGAGAATAGGAAGATGCCAAGAAATTAACGAATTTAAAAATAAAAGCATTGCAAACAACGATTAATCTATAAAGAATTAACGTCAGAGCATTTTCATTAACGATAAAATTCACTGAGCAATTATTTATTGAGTTAGTTAAATAATAAATTTAAATAGATATATATGTATTTCTCCAACTGAATTTTAAAATTATTTACGAATTTACAAACTATTTACGAATCATTCGGTACGTATTTCATACTTTTGTACTCGAGTTCTAATCACTCTTTTACACATAAGTCCTAAGCATGATTAAAATTCACACAACAAAGCTCTATAAATTCTTCATCAAAATTATATCTTTTAAGAGATCAAAATGTGAAAAGAATGCATGACAGAAACTTGCAGCAAGTTTTAAATCAGGATGTAGAATCAAGTCCAGCCTAAGCTGTAAATATATTATCATAAGAGACGTGCCATTTATCATAAAGGAACATTAATCAAACGGGTACTCATAAGATTTCACCGTCTCTGAATGTTGTGGTTGGAAGGGCTGGCCGGATAATCTGACCATAAATGACTTCTATATTTCTAGCAAAGGAATCATTTATTGTAAGTTAACAAAAGGCTTGTCCGAGGATTCATACATTTTGGATTTTCTGAAATATCTTTTGAAATGAAGATCCGCCTTCAAGTTTGTATCTTAAAAATGAATTATTTATGGTTTAAAATATATATCTCGAAAAAAAGATTTATTTTTGTTTAATACAAAAGTTTTTTTTTTTTTTTTTTTTTTGTAAAATGCGATTTAATATATTTTTTTAATCCTGTTTATTCGACGTTAGATTTTTACTTTCTTCTATATATATGTGTAAGAATAAAGTATTGGATTCGTGAAAATTTCGTTTTTGATGGATTTACACATTTTGAGATATCCTGAATACGATTTAATTGTTGTTAAAAAATGCCTGTCTGTGTCAGGGCTGCCAAATTTGACGTTTGTTTAATCAATAGTTACCAATAATTTTTATTTGTAACGTTTGACTAATCACTTCGAAGATTAACAGTGTATTATGTATATCAAATGTGACTTATCAAAATTATTGGTGACTATTGAATAAACAAAAGGCCAAATTTGGAAACTTCGGTCTGTGTAGTATAGGACAAATTATTTGGACGCTGTATCTCACGAACCAATGAACGAAATTTAACCAAACTTGGTATATAATTGGACCCTGAGCTAAACTAATGCTAATTACATTTGGGGATTAATCACTCAATAAATGGCGATGGCATCCCATTTTCTTCTGAAGTTTTAACGTAGCGCTATAGGACAAAATTTCATATAAATCTACATAAAAAGAGTTTTTTTAACGAGTGATCGTAAAAGTAATAAGAATTAGTGTTAATAATAGTAGTAAACTATCAAAAAAATGTGTGCGTGTAGGAGTTCACCCCCCCCCCCCCATGGAGGAAATACCCCCCGGGAGGAGTGTACAATTTCAATATGGTTATCTTTCGATAGAATTCGTCAGTACCTTTAAACGAATGGTTGAATCACAGATCTGTGATAATTTAAAAGAAATTTATCGATTTCTTTCATTTTTAACAGAAAAAAGAAATCGCATTTCTTCTGACGTTGGCACTAAATAGACTTTTTTTTCGGCATTTAGTGTTATACTTCTGTGAGTTAAGAATTGTCAGCTCTCATCATAGAAAATAATTTCAATAAATATTAATTTAACAAACGAAATTCTAGAGCGTGAATTTATGTAAGATTATACAGAAAAAGTTTGCTGGTCGCTGCAACATACTAGTTATTTATAGTTATTATAATTTTTTATTTTTATTTTTCATTTTTCATATTAATTCAGTACGCATCAATATTTTAAACTGCTTATTTTTATCTTGTTATTCATATGCATATCGTGTGCGCATACACGCGTAACTAGTTTTAGTTCAACTGATGAAAGATCGTGCTAACCTGTTTTTTTTTAAAGAAATAAATGTTGCGTGTTTTTTCAATTTAGGGTGTTTGGCTACAAAGATTTTATTTAATATTTAAAAAAGTACGCATGAGAATCACCGTCTTTGAATATTGAAATTAGAGACTTTTTCTTACGCTACTTCTAAATTGTTTAGTATGTCTAACATTAATCGTTAAGAAATTAAAGAATTTCAAGTTATTTTAAGTATCCTTTATATATGTGTATTGTACAGAAACTGTTTTCTTCAATTTCTTATTATAAAAAAATTAAATTTTTTTATTAAAGATTAATATCGAAAATACAAAAAAGATGTATTTTAAATGTATTATTAAATATTTACAATTACTTTTTTTTTTTTTTTTTTTTTTTTTTTTTACATAAATATGAGTGTATGAGTGTTATACAGCAACTTCACATGTGAAATATTTAGTTTAATATTATTAAATTTACATCATTTTTAGTTTAGTACTGAGAAGAAAAATTAAGTATTCTTAATGTACTAATCGATCATTTCTTAAATGTAGTAGAATCATTACTAAAAGTGTAATATTTATGTTAACTTTTTAAAGCTCATTATCCCTGTGTTTATAAAACACAAATTTCAGTAGGATAGAAACACCTATGTTATCTTTTTTAAACTAGAAACACCGTACTAGTGGCCGTGTGGTTCTTCTCTTAAAGCTCGTAGACAGGGTATCGGCTACAAAAGTTACTCTCGTTGGTTTATCTGTTGGAAGTTTTCCGTGTGTTTCTCCTAAATGCGTCTGACGAAGAACTATGATTCGCTAGAAAACCTCTCCCACGGAGGACATATCTCCAAAACATACAATCTTCGTACTGTTAGCCTTAACTGCAACACCTCACTACACCTATTTGTTTAATTATTTCTATTTATATGCATTGCACAAAACTTTTCTTGTGAAGAAAAAGTATACAGTCGGTATAATAAATATAATTGCGTAGATTAGACTTAGAAGGAAACATTCAAAAGGTGCCGTCTTCAAAAAATATTGAAAAAAAGTATATATGATTCTACTCTTCATAAAACACCTGAAAGTGAAAAAATTATCGGCCGAAATGAATTACAGCGACCACAAAAAATTATCGAAATTAAGCATATTTGGCGATTTCACACTGTTGGGCGATTGATTTTGAGTACTTGGCGGAGAATCAAAACACGGTTCTGTTCGTACAGTCGGTAACAAAAGTCTCCGAACAGTAGCAAAAATTCCTATATAAAAAAAAGTACACTTAATACAGTTTTGTTAAATAAATCCTTGTCGAATCCTGTTTTTCCTGACTAAGAACAGAATTCGACAAGGATTTATTTAACAAAACTGTATTACATGTACTTTTTTTATATAGGAATTTTTGCTAGTGTTCGGAGACTTTTGTTACTGACTGCACACGGCAATCTCGGTGTAAGCGAATTTATCACCTAACAGCGCTAAATCGCCAAAAATGCTTAATTTTGATAATTTTTTGTCGTCGCTGTAATTCATTTCAGCCGATAATATTTTTCACCTTCTGGTGTTTTATGAAGAGTAGAATCACATATATTATTTTCCATATTTTTTGAAGACGACACCTTTTGAATGTTTCCTTGTTAGACAATTGTTTGTGGAGACACACTAAAGCGAAATAACACAAATAACTTTAAGCTCAGCTCAAAACTTTATTTTTTAACAAAACAGAACTTTACATCAGTTTACATACAATTGAAAAATTTTCTAAAACAAATCATTCTAGAATTCGAAAAGTCTAGAAATTACGTAACATTAACCAATTAATAAGGATTTACATAATTACATAATAAATAAATGAGAAATAAACCATCTAGATTTAAACAAAAACCATTTTTAACCTATTTCCCTTGATGAGAATCGAACTCAAAATCTCTGGATTCGTAACGCGATACTTTATCACGAATCCATGGCGTTCACTGGTGAAACAACTTTTGCTATAATATTTCACATCGTTCAAAGCTCATAATTGGGCCGCGGTAGCCCAGTCGGTAGAGCGCCGGCCTCATAATATGAAGATTGCGGGTTCGATACGCGAGCCGGCCAAAGACCGTCGTGTACACTAATGGTGGCTGGTGCACGTAAAATCTGTCGTGGCCGCAATATTCTCTATGTTTCCATCAAAAATAATATTTCTGGGGTCACCGAAGCAGGAGAGCCATCCCTTCCGTGGAGGATCAAAATTGTGATGGCATGTCTCCGAACCACCTCTAGGGGTGTCCCAGACCGTCGCCAATTGTCCATCTGCGCAGCCCTAGTGCGACGTTAAACCCAACCAACTATCCATCTAAAGCTCATAATTAAGCATATTAATAAAATAATTATTAAATTTTAAATATGTTTATATGAAAATTTTCATATTTAAGTACGAAATGTTCCTCAAAAGTGTTTATTTGTTAATGAGAAATAAATAAGCAACTAAAATCATCAAAGTCGTTTTGTATCAAACCTTAAGTTTATATATGACATCGGAAATTGAAGTCGTTCTTTTTTATGGCAAACTTTGTCATTCGAAGTAATTACTAAAATAAATAAATAAATATTTTCTAAGCCGATTTCTCAAATGGAAAAAATTTAAGTATAGATCTATTAACGTTAATGGCTTAAAGCTTAAGTTCTGAAATTTTCTCTATATCGAAATTTGGGAAAATGGACAAAAGAAGAAAAAAAAAAGGCAATTAAGATTAATAAAATTTTTTTTGGCAACAAAAAAACATTTACGGACTCTGAAAAAAATATTTGACATGTTTATTGAATAGATGCATTAGTTAATTAAACCATTAAGACATGATTGATAAGTAAAATAAAGTAAATTTTGACAATAATAAATTATTTTATTGATTTTGCTTTTATTAGATATTTGGTATTTCTACGAAATTCAGGATACTCTGTGTACTTTTTAAAAGGAAGTTAAGTTTTCCTTTATCTCTGATTTTTGTAATCACAATTATAGCAGGTGATCCAAAAGACACACACAAGTATATATATATATATATATTGTTACAAAATTGTAAATAATTGTGTTTATTTTTGTATAAATTCTTTCAAAGAGGCTTAGTAAGTTGATAAAGTGCTAATTTTGTGCATTTCTAGTCGTTTTAGCGTTGAAATAGCCTTATTTTCCCTTAAAAACGCATTAAAAAGCCCCAATAAGGCAGGTAATGGATTTGGCGCCAAATTTGGCGATTTTTTGGCGACCTTGGCGAGAAAATCCTTATATGGATATACCAAATATGGAAGCTCTAATTTCATTGGCTGATGAGATACGGAAATTTCCGGATCTTTCCACACTTTTCTACAGAGGTATATAAAGGCCGTTTTCTTCGCCAAGGCTAGTCAGTTCAGTCTTCGCTAATGCTTGCATTGTTTTGAGCCTCTTTGAAAGAGACTTGCTTCAAGTGTTATTGTTATACAGTTTGTACTGTGGATTTGCTATTGACAGTTGTTGTTTAAGCTGTGTTTACTGGTTGAATTGAAGCTGATACCTGGTTTATAGACCTGTATTTTTCTGGAACTTTCTGTGAATAAATTACTGAATTTTTGTAAGTTTTGCCTTTCATTCTCGGACAACTCACGAACCCCCAAGTACGCAACATTTCTGGTGTCAGGAGTGGGGTTTGTCTGTGAATGGTGATAATTAGAGCTATGGAGCAAGAGATGAAAAAACTTCGAGAAAGCTTAGCTACCCAGATGAATGAGATGAAAGATAGCCTAAGTCAAGAGATGAATGAAATGAAAGCCGGACAGGAAAAGATGGAAACCGGATTGATAGAGAAAATGGAAACAGGAGTGGAAAAGATGGAAACTGGACAAAAAGAGATGAGAAATAGATTAACTGAAGAAATGAAAGCAGTACAAGAGAAAATGGAAACATCGCAAAGGGAATTGAAAGACGGTTTGACTGAAGAAATGAAGGAAATGAAAGCAGTTCAGGAAAAGATGGAAGGCAGTTTGACCGAAGAAATTAAATCTAATCAAGATGAGATGAAGAGAGACCTTTCAACGGCGAAAGAATCAATAGAGGGTAAATTAACGGTGACGGAAAATAGAATGGGTGGAATAAAAGAGAAAGTTATAAAGATAGAAGAAAGTTTTGAAGAGAAAGTTATAAAGATGGAAGAAAATCTTGAAGAGAAAGTTATGAAAGTAGAAAAGAATTTTGAAGAGAGATTTATGAAGATAGAAGAGAATTTTGAGGAGAAATTTAAAGAAAACTTTGATCAAGAGCTGAAAGGAAGGTTTTCAGAGATAGAAAGCAAGTTTAAGAGAATGGAGGAAGATCTTGAGAGAAAAATGAAAGAAGATTGGAACGGAGAAGTAATAGGGCATAAACTGCTGAGAAAGATTCGGAATCTCGAAGAAAAGTTAGAATCCATGCGTCAGGAAACTGAAAGGAAAGATAGAAGAATCCAGAATCAGGAATTTATTAAGCTATCCACCTACGACGGCAGTTCATCCTGGCATGTATATAAGACGCAGTTTTCCATCGTAGCTGAAGTTAACGGCAGGGACTCTACCGCCAAGTCAGTCCACTTAGCAGCAGCATTACGGGGAGATGCAGCCGAGATACTGAGAAATGTTTCTAAAGAAGAAAGGAACGACTTCGAGGCCCTGATTAGATAACTGGAGCTACGGTTCGGAGAGAAGTGTTCTATAGTCGCCTCCAGCTAAAATCTCGTTACCAGAAAACGGGCGAATGCTTGCAAGAGCTGGCAGCGGACATTCAGAGACTGTCACACCTAGCATTCTCAGACTGTCATGCTGACACTCGAAACGACTTAGCTCTTCAGTACTTTATTGATACTGTTCGTGATCCAGAAATTCAAAAAGCGCTGAGACTCTCCAACATCAGAGATGTAGAATCAGCTTTAGGCTATGCACTTAGGATAGAGGCAGCCCAACAAGCCACCCGTAAAGACCGCCATACCATAAGGGCAGTCTCATTAAATGATACGCCTGCTGGTGAAAATGAAATGAAGAGAAGTCTTGCAGAGATCGTAAAGAGATTGCGCAGCCTGGAAAATAATAAGGAAATAAAGGATCGGCAGATAAAGTGCTGGGGCTGTGGAGGGGATGGTCATGTAAAGAGGAACTGTCCTGTACGACCAACTAAAGGAAATCACCCGGCTTCACCATCACTACAGGGAAACTAGGAGAAGGCCATCTCGCGGGGCGGAGGTTGCCTGAAATTAAATAGCCCCAGTTTACAGTATTTCATATTTCATCGATGAGTGGCGGCGATAATGGACTTTACGTATATGGCCAAGTTAACAACACCACCTGCCGGATGATTCTGGACACGGGAGCCAACATGACCATCATTAGAAACGGATTTGGCTGAAGAACTAAAAGGGAAGATCATCTGGACGCCGCCCTGTGTTAAACTCCAGACTGTGACCGGAGACGAAATCAAAATATATGGAAAAATGAACTTGACCAGCACTTTTGGAAATGCCAGTTACCGTCATATGGCATATGTGGCTGATATAAGAGATCCTCTGATCATTGGAATTGATTTCCTAAGAAAATTTAACTTCAAGAATAATGTACTGCATTCGAGCTCGGAAGACATAGCTGTGTTCAACACTGAAAATCAAGACATTAAGCCAATTTGCCAGGTAACAGCCAAGTCTGAAATTTCCATCCCTCCAAACACAGAACACCTCCTACCAAACAATACTTCCGCTATGGACTGATTGAATACCAGAATACAGACAATAGCCCAAGAGGAGTTCTGGAAGCGTCATCTCTAGTTGATCTCTCAAAGAGTACTATTCCTGTGAGAGTCGCAAACATCAGCGATAAGGTCCGGACAGTGAAGAAGGATGAGGTGTTAGCAACCTGCACTCCTGTTACATGCATCAACCGCCCCACGCAAACAACCGAATCCAAGTCTTCTGAACAATTAATAACGGAATTACTCAAGAATGTAGAGTTAGGAAAGGAACAGAGGTGTGCTGCGGAGAAGCTACTCCAAGAATTTAAAGACCTTTTTTCTCGAACACCTGAAGACGTCTGGAGAACGAACATCACCCAGCACAGAATTGATACAGGAAATCATCCTCCAACTAAACAACATTCAAGAAGACTTCCATTTGCTAAACAGGAAGAGGTCACTGAACTTCTAAGTGAAATGCAGCACAATGATGTCATCGAGCCATCAACGAGTCCTTGGGCCTCTCCTATAGTACTGGTGCGAAAAAAGGATGGTTCAACAAGATTTTGCGTGGGTTATCGTCGTTTGAATGATATCACGAAGAAAGACAGTTACCCTCTTCCCAGAATTGACGACACATTAGACACACTTGCTGGCAATAAATGATTCTCGACTTTGGATCTGAAGAGCGGTTACTGGCAAGTAGAATTACTCCCTGACGATCGTGAGAATACTGCATTCACCACGGGACACGGACTGTGGCAATTTAAAGTTATGCCATTCGGATTATGTAATGCACCTGCCACCTTCGAACGCCTGATGGAGACAGTGCTAAAAGGACTTTCCTATGAAGCCTGTCTGGTGTATTTTGATGATATTATCATTGTGGGGCGCACCTTTGAAGACCATCTACGAAACATCCGAAAGGTGCTGGAGAAACTCAGAATGGCTAACCTCAAATTGAATCCAGGCAAGTGTAACTTGTTCCGTCGTGAAGTGAGCTACCTCGGCCATATCATCTCTGCCGAAGGTGTGAGAACTGATCCTGAGAAGATCTCTGCAGTCGAGAACTGGAGTCGCCCTGAAAGTATACACCAACTACGAAGTTTCCTGGGGTTATGCACTTACCACAGGAAGTTTGTCAAAGGTTTCTCAAATATATCCAGACCACTCCACAAGCTGACGGAAGCCAAACAGAAGTTCCTGTGGACAGATGAATGTGAAAATTCGTTCAAGCGACTTAAAGAGGCCTTAACAATTTCGCCTATCTTGACGTATCCACAGCCCGACAGACAGTCCATACTTGATACAGATGCTAGCCACGAGAGTGTGGGTGCTGTCCTGTCGTAGGAAATTGATGGTCAAGAATATGTCATTGCCTATTGGAGTAAATGCCTGTCTGAACCAGAGTGAAATTACTGTACCACCAGGAAAGAGCTACTCGCCATCGTAAAATCCGTAGAACATTTCCATCATTTCCTCTATGGCAGAAGATTCCTGCTCCGGACTGACCATGCATCTTTAACGTAAACAGCATAGTGCGAAAGCTTTTTTCAGGAGAATTTCCAATGCGCTACGTCTGGCGGTCTTTCTAATGAATGACGGCCATCACATTGAGCATTTATAGTCTTACAGTCGACTGCAAAATTATTCGAGCAATAGCAATAATCCCTCTCTAAAAAAAGTACACTTAATACTGCTTTGTTAAATAAATCCTTATCGAGTCATGTTCTTAGTCAGTCTAAGAACATGATTCGACAAGGATTTATTTAACAAAACAGTCTTAAGTGTTCTTTTTTAATATAGGAATTATCGGCTATTGCTCGAAAAATTATGCTGCCGACTGTAGTTACAGTCGGTAACGAAAGTGTCGGGACACTAGCAAAAATTTCTATGTAAAATAAGTACACTTCATACGGTGTTGTTAAATAAATCTTTGTCGAATCCTGTACTTAGTGTAAGAACGTGATTAGATACGGATTTATTTAACAAAACCGTATGAAGTGTATTTTTTTAACTCGCTTTTATTAGCTTCACCTGTATGTATGTTTGTATGTATGTTTGTAATCACTCTGGGAGCAAACAAAAAAATCTATATTGTAAAAAAAGACTTTCTCTACGTGAACGCTGTGGCTGTGAGGTAAAGCTCCGGGCTACGAACCTAAAAGTCTAACGTTCGAGCCCAGTCAGGGGAGATTTTTTAAAAATGGTTTTTGTTTAATTCTAAATTATTTATTTCTCATTCCTTCATTATGTTATTTATTCAGTTAATATTACGTAATTTCTAGACTTTTTAACATGTTTTTATTTTTATTAAAGATTTAAAAATATGTAAATATTATGGTGTGTCACTTACACGATTTTCTCTTACACTGCTTTTTAATACTATAAAGATAGATATTTTGTACTTTTTAGTTCACATTTCCATAAAAGCGTGTTCTTTAATTTTTTAAAAGTATAATTTTATTTACATAGGAATTTTTGCTAGTGTTCGGACACTTATGTTACCGACTGTACGTTGTTGAATTTTCTGCGCTGCTGTAAAATAATAATAATAATAATAATAATAATAATAATAATAATAAATACAATTAAAGCGCTACTTGATTGAGAAAATTTAAACTAATTTGCTAATAAATCTTTTGTTACCTAAAAAAAAAAAAAAAAATCAGGTGTTTCTAGGAATTTTAGTGAAAACAGCTTAGTTCTATAGTCAATACCTTTTGAATAATATTTTTTATATTTTTTATGTGTATTTTGGATCACCCTGTATATATATTTTAGAAAATCCTCAGGTTAAATTTGATTTGTGATTGGAATTTTAATGAAAGACACAATATTTAGAAGTCCATTGTAGTAGGATTATTTTTTATGTATAATACAGATTTAAATTATTTCATGAAGTTTTCTAAAGGTGAAACATATTATTACTATTTTGATTAGTCCTTTTCAAATATTTTGACTACATATCTTTCAGAAACACGATGCGCAAAATTTAAGTGAAAAAGCATCTTTCAAAAAATAAAATAATAATTTTTTGTAATGTATTTTACGTCTACTTTACGTCTATGGGACAAATTTTTGGTAGACACAGTTTAATACGCATGGGCAGAAATAAACAAAATTAAATGATCATATATTCTTTATGTACAAAAAAGCATGTTTTATATAGAATGTGATTTGGAAATCACTGACCGTTCGTTTACAGGGATATCCAAAATCGTTTTGATATATTGGAGCTAAACATGAAAAGTGCGATAGATGCATTTGCACCCGTGTTAGGTGTTTTCATCGAGGACTAAATTTAATTAATTCTGAAAATTTTCTCTATATCTAGATTTGGCTAAATGGGAAGAAAATTGTCAATTAAGGATAATGGATTTTTGTATTTATTTTTATTCTTTTCAACAAAAACCCTTTACGGACAACATTATTTGACGTGTAAATTAAATGAATGCATTAGTTAATTAAAATATTAAGATATGATTGACACGTAAAAGGAAACAAATTTTGACAATAATAAATAATTTTATTGATTTTGCTATATTGAATATTTAGTATTCCTACAAATTTCAGCACAGTGTGAATACTTTTTGAATGGAAATCTATTTTACGTTTATAAGCTAAATTTCTGGAATACACAGTTTAAAACGCATAGGCAGCAGGAAACAAAATTAAATGAGCATATATTATTATATTCATAAAGCATGTTTTATGTTAGAATATGGTTGGGAAATCATATCATATGATCATTCTTGTAAAGCCATCTAAAAGAGTTTGGATATATTGGAGTTATGCTTGAAAATTGCGTGAAAAGTATTTCAAGCTGTGTTATGTGTTTTTATACAGGACTAAATTTAACCCTACAAGGCACCCAGTTCCATATGTGGAACACCGACTTTAATCGTTCCCATAGCTATAAAACTATTAGTAGCGACATCTCTTGACATTTTGATAGAAGCTACTGACATTTAGCAATGTAGTAATAGGAATCTTTACCTAAAGATGTCGTTCGTGTTTTTATTATAGTGCACTCAGTGTGAAATTTGAATGAAAGTGATACGTTAGTCGTTTGTCTGAATTCAAAAATAAATAAAAGAAAAGTTATTGAACAGTTTTGACTCAAAACAAAATACTGTGTGTTATAACGAAGTGTACATTTTGGCAGAGGTAAGTTGTTTTTTTCTTATATTACAATAGTAAACGTATTAGTAAATCATATTTTTATGTATGTTCCACATACGGTACGTTGAGGTAAAAAGTTGATTTTTCCGTAAAATATGGTTTTATTTTTATAAGTTTTCCCTATCTTCTGATCACTAATTACAACCTATATATTTTTGTCGCGCACTAAAAACAAATTGAGCCTTGTAGGGTTAAGTACCAATGTGACGTGTACACGATATAAGCGAAAGCATTATTTTCTATTCAATATAATTGACAGAAGTGTTTTTAGCGTGTTTTGTGTAGAATATGATTTCGAAATCATTGATCATTCGGTTACAGGGCACTTAAAAGAATTTGGGTATATTGGAGCTATACTTGGCTTGTATGATTCCTACTCTGAAATTGTATAAAATATCTTTTTATGTAAATGATCAGATAATAACCACAATTTATAAAAGGCATTAAATATCCCAGATTACATACAAAGTATTTCTAGTTAATCGATTAGATCGAAAATATCCATGATCATGTAATGCGTATTCACTATATTAGTATTTTACAAAATGTTAAGTTTTTGAATTGCATGTTTTTTTTTTTTTTTTTTTTTTTTTTTCTCTCCTCTTTTGCCTGTTACTCTTTTACTTGCAACAGTGATTAGACATAGTGTCCTCTTTTTTTTTTTTTTTTATCTTTTTTTTCAATTTATTTGCTCAATTCAAGTTAAAACATAATGGGATATTATCAGAGTAATTTAATATTTTTTTGCATGTTTTGCTTATAGCATTTTTTATTGTGTAATATACTGCATATTATACAGCACAATATTATTGTAAGATAAAACTATGAAACACTGCATATTACAAATACAAATAAAATAGCAATAATAAAAATATTTAAGATAATTTCTTTAATTTAAATTTAAAATGATACAAGTACATTATCCCCCTTTCATAAACTTAACCTAATATGCATACTTACTTACATACATACATACACATATATGTATATATATATATTGTTCTTTTAGTATTTAACATTTTATGACAAATTTCTGTGGTTTTATTTAATTTTTTCGCTGATTTTTAATATGTCATACTCAAATATAATAAGGAAATATTAAAAACCTTAATATATATATATATAAATGATAGATATCTTAATAAACTGTAACATTAATATTTTAGCATTTAATAGATACATGTCAATACCAACACAACAAAAATAAAACTGATAATAACGCATTGTTAGAACTATCACAAAAAGGTTGCGATACATGTTAAAATCCAATAAGAGACAAAAACAATTTAAGTTACTTACGCCCACTTGAACAACAACAACAACAAAAGGACTATTAAACATAATGGCGGAGAAAGTAATTAAAGGACTTCAGAATAATAATTGGAATAAATAATGGATTAATAATTGGAGTAAAAATGCTTAAAAGTAGAAGTATTAACTCATTGGGCAAATACTTCATAAAGCTGTGAAATCTGCAACGATTTCGTAAAACAATATAGCTAACAATAGCAAATTTATATTGTTCAGGCCCCAATCGAGCAGAAAAACCATTTTGAATGAGAAACGAAATAAAATATTAAATCAAATCATCAAGGAAACCAGTGAGAAAAATAGAAAAAAAATCGGAGTAACCACATGTAAAGCTATCAACCCAACATGGATAAAAGGAAGTTGCCATCATGTTAATGAAACTAAAAATAAATTCTTTGCAAACTTCGATTACTTACGATAAAGAATTAATATATAAAAGCTAAAACTACATGTACTAAAAAAAAAATAAAATAAAATTTCTATTTTAAAATTTACCCAATTACAGAACTTTATAAAAATAAAGAATTTATTTACTTTAAGTGTGGAGGACACACATTTTGTCGCCTGTATTTACAAATTTACTTATGTCTATCTACAAGGCTGTGTATTGACCGCTTTCTATTGATATATATATATATATATAGATAGATAGATAGATAGATAGATTTTGTATTTAGGTTTGTATTTGTCGTAGACATATATAGCACTCATATATATGTATTATCTATATATACAGCTATGTACATATAAACATATAAAAATCTATGATACAGATTTAGATTGAAAGTTTCCCTAAACCAAGAGAGTGTATTAAAATTTTTGACACCAATACTTTTTTTTTTCTTTCAAAAAACTAAGTTATTAACAAAAACAAAAGCCTAAAATCTCTGGTAATTTTATTAAAGTTATACGTATATTTACATACAATAATAGTCCAGATTTGGAATCTCTGAATAGTTTTTACACATAGATTATAAAAAAAGTGCAATAAAACACATCGTAATAACGTCCAAAACAAGTCCTATTAATCCTAAAGAATGCATGTTTAGAAAGTATTACATTAATGCAATTTTCATCCAACCACTCAAATGACATACACAAGACAAATTAACATTCTGTAATACTCTACTTGTAATTTCAAAGTTTTATCATCATGACAGAAATTATATAATGCGGATCTTTAAAAAATCAAACATGCTATTTTTTTCTATCCTTTTTAATTCAACCTTTAACTTTTACATGTAATAAAAGCAAATATACTTAAAACCCAAGGGAATACATTCACAAAGTTGGATGTTTCTATGACATGTCTAACAGTAACTATAGGTTAAAACGCATTATTATCGTCTGCCGCCATGATGTCCATGTCTCTAATATGTAATCCAAGTTCTCGTATTGTCATACGTGATATCTGGCAATACTAGCTTTGAACATCAGTTATTGAATTGTACCACTTCATGTGAATTACGAAAATGGATGATAATACGTTATTCACGAATGTTGAGAGTCGTTCTTTACAATATTTCATCACGTAAAAGAAGGGGTAAAAATGTTTTATTCCATGTCTCATCTATAATTTAGTGGAAGCATTTTCCATTATTCGTTTCCGTGAGACAGACAGTTATGAATAATATTGATTAAATTATAGAAACTTTTTAAATTAAATCCTAAACCATATATGGTTATATATTTAAAAATATGTTTCTTTAGTTCTCCATCAGAATATCGGTATAATTTAGATAATCGTGAAAATTTTCGACCGCGATGTTTTGATTTTTTACGCTATTTCAGATGTGAGGAATCGGAAAATCACAAAATCGGCATGTTTTCCGTCTATAGGTTGTCAGTCTATTAGTCTTTCATTCTTTTAGTCTGTAAGTGTATTAGTTTATTAATCTGTGTACATGATATCTTAAGAGCAAATGATCGCAGACAAGGCAGAATAGTTTTAAACTATCACTTTTGAAACAGGCAAGAATCTTATTGAAATCCAACATTCAAATTTAGAAACTTCGTAAGTTAGTCGAATTTAAGGATTTTCTGAACGTGGGAGAATAAAGCAAAATTTCGCTTAAACGTGTATTAACCCTTTCCTTCCCCGTGATGCCAAATTGGAATCATAACATTTCAGATTTTCTTTCTTACCATCTAACACTCCCGCTGATTCAAAATGAACAATATTAAAATCTATATACATTTTCCCATCGAAAAATACCTATTTTGGATGACTTCACTATCTTTGTTGATAATTGAAAGTATATTTTACGTTGTTCTGATAATAATATCGGAATTAGTTTTCTGTTTTGGGCAGTTTAAGTAAATTAACTGTTTGAAATATTTTTTATTCTATTCTTTAATGTTTATAATATACATTTTAATTAATTGCAATGTGTATTTCTCCAAAATTTTGATATTTTTATTTATTGAAAAGTTATGATTTTTAATGGCATCAGTGGTTATATTAAACATAAATAAACACCTATCAGTTGCTTTGTTAGCTATATTAATTCGTACTCTGCTATAACTCCTATTTAAAAAAAATATTTATATACATAATGTTTGAAATAAATTTATGACTAAATATAAGATTTATTCTTTTATGGAGGGAAGAAGTTGGGAATGAAAGGGTTAAAAGAAATATTTTTACTTTAAAGATGTCAGACCAGTTTCGACGCTGGCATGAACATAATTAACTGTGAAAATTCAGTTGTAAAATTTTCGCAAGTTATTCGAAATTTACTATTTTCTTATATGGTTGTGATATTTAAAAATATGTTTCTTCAGTTCTCCATCCGATTATAGGTATAACTTAGATAATCGTGATAATTTTTTACCTTCATTTTTTAAATTTTTTACACGATTTGAACGTATGTAATCGTGAAAATTTTCGATCTCGATTTTTTGATTTCTTATGCTATTTGAGATATGAGGAGTCTGAAAATCACAAAATCGGCATGTATTCCGTCTGTAGGGTGTCAGTGTATTAGTCTTTTAGTCTGTTAGTGTGTATTAGTTTATCAGTCTGTGTACATGATATCTCAAGAACGAATAATCACAGACAGGTCAGAATAGCTTTAAACTATCAATTTTGAAACATATCGTATTGATTTCCAACATTTAAATTTAAAAACTTCGTAATTTAGTCGATTTTAAGGATTTCCTGAACGTGGGTGAATAGGGAAAAATTTCGCTTAAACGTGTATTAAAAGGAGTATTTTTACTGTAAAGATGTCAGATCAGCCTTAAATTATCAGTTATGATGCTAGAATGAACATAATTAATTGTGAAAATTCAATTGTAAAATCTTCGTAAGTTATTCGAAATTTACTATTTTCTTATATAGTTGTGATATTTAAAAATATGTTTTTTTTTTTTTTAATTCTCCATCAGATTATAGGTATAACTTAGATAATCGGGAAAATTTTCAACCTTGATTTCTTACGTTTTTTATACGATTTAAATCTATGTTATCTTAAAAATTCTCGATCTCGATTTTTTTTTACGCTATTTGAGATGTGAGGAATCTAAAAATCACAAAATCGGCATGTTTTCTGTCTATAGGGTGTCAGTGTATTAGTATTTCAGTCTTTTAGTCTGTTAGTGTTTAGTTTATTAATCTGTGTACATGGTATCTGAAGAACAAATGATCACAAACAGGTCAGAATAGTTTTAAACTATCACTTTTGAAAAGGCAAGAATCTTATTGATTTCCAACATTCAAATTTAGAAACTTCATAAGTTAGTCGATTTTAAGGATTTTCTGAAAGTGGGAGAATAGGGCAAAATTTCGCTTAAACGTGTATTAAAAGGAATATTTTTACTGTAAAGATGTCAGATCAGCCTTAAATTATCAGTTATGATGCTAGAATGAACATAATTAATTGTGAAAATTCAATTGTAAAATCTTCGTAAGTTAATCGAAATTTACTATTTTCTTATATGGTTGTGCTATTTTAAAATATGTTTCTTCAGTTCTCCATCAGATTATAGGTATAACTTAGATAATCGTGATAATTTTCGACCTTGATTTTTTAATTTTTTTACACGATTTGAACTTATGTAATCGTGAAAATTTTCGATCTCGATTTTTTGATTTTTAATCTATTTGAGATATGAGGAATCTAAAAATCACAAAATCGACATGTATTACGTCTGTAGGGTGTCAGTGTATTAGTCTTTTAGTTTGTTAGTGTGTATTAGTTTATCAGTCTGTGTAGATGATATCTCAAGAACAAATGATCGCAGACAGGTCAGAATAGTTTTAAACTATCACTTTTGAAACAGGCAAGAATCTTATTCATTTCCAATATTCATATTTAGAGACTTCGTAAGTTAGTCGATTTTAAGGATTTTCTGAACGTGGGAGAATAGGGCAAAATTTCGCTTAATCGTGTATTAAAAGGAATATTTTTACTGTAAATATGTCAGATCAGCTTTAAATTATACGTTATGATGTTAGCATGAACATAATTAATTGTGAAATATCATTTGTAAAATCTTTGTCAGTTATTCGTAATTTATTATTTTCTTAACATGACAGAATAGGTCAAATTTTCACATAAACATCCATGCTAAGGGATATTTTCATAGTAAAATTTCAGACTATTTTTAAGATATCAGTTACATAAACACAGCTGACTACAAATATTCTAATTTAAAAACTTCAAAAACTTCTTTCGAATGTGCTTGTTGGCTATTAGTGAAAAAATAGAATTGCCAAGTTTTGGTGAAAATCAGAAGTAGGACAGAAAGTCAGTATCTCAAAAATACTAATGATTTTTTTTTTTTTTTCAAACTTGATATATAAAAACTTTACAAATATCCTTTTACATATAGTACTTGGTTTATACAGGGAATTTGGTAGACTTACTTATAAGGTACGTCAGTTTTATATCTCGGAAATTAATGTTTCAAAAAACGGCTTCATTTTCTTTGACCTCGCTGTTTAAATTTTATTTTATATGTCTTTACGATTTATGCGTTAGTTACTTGCTTCTAAAGTAAATTAACCCATTTATGTCAACTGTTCCATTTTTGTAACAGCACGTATATTTAGCACGTACATTTTTTGGGTTTTCTTGGAATGATTTCTGCTTTTTAGTGACAGTTTATGGCGTCACTCTAAATGATCCTTGAAAGTTTTATGTGCTTATTACTAATTATTATTTCATAATTTGGATAGTCATTTTATGATTTTTCATTCGTCGCACATATCTTTGCTTTTTGCGCAGGTATGCTAAATTAAATTAAGTTGAGTAATATATATTATAATACTTTACTTTCGAGATCTTCGTCAACATATAACAGGAAATTAATCTGTTATCTCAAAGTTTCTCTATCTCGAAGTTGTTTTCTCGCTATAACACTAAACATCAATAAGTGAGGACAGGCTTTAAATTTAAAACTGTCAGAAGAAGTGTTTAAGTTAATATATTTTAGTGTCAGTTATCTATATTAATTTAAAATTTAAATAACCAGCTAATAATGTTTTGCAAAATTATTTCGGGCTTTAATGGGTTACCAAGCACCTGATTGATTAGATTATACTTTTGCTTTTTGCTACCTCCAAAAATAGTGTATAATATTCTGTAATAGTGAGTGGGTTACGGAAGTATAGTGTCACCACGTTTCCTAAGACTTGATGTGAGAACGAGTCCAAAGGTTTAGGGAGGTGCCAAATTGACCGATGGGTTGAGATTTTGAAAACATCCAATCATTCGACGCTCTCTTATCGCTTATTTTCGCTAAATCAAATGACTATCATCCCTATTTTAACACTGGACGCATTCAGTCAGCACTTGCACAGAGGCTTCCATGGTTTCAAAAAATATAGTTGAAGAATAATGTGGTTGATACACAGTAGATACATATTATTATTATTTTTTTTTTTTTATTTTTTTTTTAACTTTATAAAGCTCTGATAAAATTTCTACTCTTCGTTAATTATAATTGTGTTTTCGTTTATCACTATGTTTTTATTAACTTCTATTCTTGTTTGTTTGTTTGTCCAGTGCAAATCTTGCAATCGAATTTTAACTAACTTCCCTACTAGCTAGACATTTGAAACTTTCACAATAGCTCAGAACCCAGTGACAACACAATACTTCGAAGTCCGATTTTCGAATTTTTGATTAGTTTTCTTATAATTAATTAAAATATGAAAATAATAACATCCTAATAGCGTTAAAATAATAGCTATAATTTAATTGTTGCCGAAAAAAATTTACGAGTTCATTTTCTTTCGACATAAAAATAAATACATTTAATTAAACGTGAACTTAAAAAAAATTTAGCCTTTTTATTTTTTATTATTATTTTAGTTCACTGAACTGAGTCCGCGTGCTTAAATATTATATTTTTTCCTCGCGTATTTTATTAATGATTCATCAGAAAATTTAAAAACATGGTATATAAAAAGTTTTTTTTTTTCTTTTATCTTATAATTATTTTTATTTCGTTTACTTATTTATTTATTGTTATTTTTGGCATGTCATTGTAAATATTGTTTTCAATTTTAAGTTCAAAATAAAATTCAGCGAGGTAAATTCTTAGCATTTTTCAAACAAAGCAACGCAAGATAAAATGAAATCTGTATTGTTGGTTATAGAATTTTTAGTGCCTTATAGATTATATGAAACATTTAATCGGCTTACCTGCAATTACAATATTAAGAAAAAAAGGAGTATAGAAAGTAAAACTTATCTACATAAAGATTTTCTTAAAAAGTAATTAGGCTTCAAATTTAATCCTTCATCTTAATGCAGGAATTTCGTCTATTGAATTATTTTTAAAGATAAAACAATTACCGTAATATCTTGCCTATACGCGTATTGTATATTTAAAAAAACTTTATTTTTTGTCTAAAGGGGAGAATACAGCGCCGCATGTTATTTGAAAATATTTTTTCCGACAGCAGTTTGAAAATATCAGAAATAAGTTTTCTAAATGAAAGTTTTGTAAAGAAATACAGTAAATCACACTGCATTCTTAATTTAACAGATTTCTCTATCACTTCAAAAGTTAAGTGTTTGGTAGCGCCCATAAAGGCGAAACCATGTCAAAATGAGGGAAGGGGGGAGCTTATGATTATACAGTTTCTGAATTTCAATATACTTTGTTTTAATATAAGTTTTAATAAATACATTATTTTTTTTTGTCTACACTTATTGAACTTAATGTACTCTTGATTTTGCATAAGTTTAGAAATAATTCTTATTGTGTTACTACATGTCGCAAATTCCAGGTTCTCGACATTTCAAATGCGTTTTTCTTTTTTTTTTCAAAATAAGCATAATAAAAAATAACGGGTATTATTATTATTATATAGAAATGATAAAAATTTATTTTTGATTTAATTTTTTACACTATATCGTTTTTACATGCCCATGTGATATTATAGTTCTTTCCAGAGCGGTCAAGGGAAACAGATTGTACTCTCAAGTTCCTGCGTATCACACTAAGAAAAAAGCATATTTTCTTCATTTAGAACGAATAAATGGTAATTTTCTAAATCTTTAAATTAGAAATATAGATTTCTGAGCTATACGTATAAAGCACACGAAGAAGGTGAATAGACGAAATGATCGAGAATTTCTAGTTTATACATTTCTAAGTGATGAAACAATGTTCTGAATATTTTGAATCGTTTGTATTGCTAGAAATTCTCGCTTGATTTTCTAGAGTCGGGTCATAAACCAAGATTATAGTTGCTAAAACTCGCCTCTTGTATTCGCATCTATTTGTAGAGATTTTTAAATAAGTTTGACCTCGATAATAAAGGTAAACGCTCTAAAATTCTAATAGGGGTTTCTAGAACTCGCTTTCAAAAGGGACTAGAATTTATAAGGATGATTGGAACTATTTTTAATAGAGCTATAATTTAGATTGTAAATGTCAGTTACAGAATTTTTTCTCATTGCATTTTATTGGAATCAGTTTAATTTTTGAGAAAAATTTCATGTGCGGATTATACGCTACTGTGGATTATACAAACTTGCGAATTATACGTTATTTTTCTTTAAAAATTGCAGGGAGTTTTCGTCAGCGGATTACACGTTGCCGTGACCTGTAGGCAGGGAATTAGTGTAATTCTATAAACAAATAAATAAATATAAATAAAAATAACATTTTTTTATAAAACAAATTCATTTATTTTTTAATTAATATTTCGAATTTAAAATTTTGATGTACAAGCCTGAAAAAAAAAATTTCGGAATGCATTACTTAAAGCAAAAAACAAAAAAATAAATTTTGATATTTTTATAATAAATGACATTAAATATATTTAAATGGCACAACGTTACTGCAAAATTTTGGTTAACTTTTCACAGTGGTATTCCTAAAATATATAATAAACAGAAAAATATTAAGGGGACCGGAAAGTAATGTCGTTTTTGCACATATCGATATTCAATTGTCTTTTATTAGCTTATTGCATTCTTAAACTTGTACCAAAGACATTTCAAAGTTAGAATGACCCGTGTACTCGTAAATAATTAATTATATTTATTTATTATTATTATTTTTTTTTTTTAGTTTACAGTGAAGGCCATCCAAGTGCCAGAAGAGGTACATATGCAGCATTGTAAATTTTTTAATTTCGAAATGGTACAGTCGGTAACAAAAGTGTCCGAACACTAGTAAAAATTCCTATATAAAAAAAGTACGCTTAATAGAGTTTTGTTAAATAAATCCTTGTCGAATCATGTTCTTAATCTGACTAAGAACAGGACAACAGGTTTTCAGAGTAGTTTTCCTAAAATATATCATCAACCAACAAATATATCAATAAATTTACACCTAAATTCTTTAAACCAAGTTTACGATAAGAACCTTTTGCGGTAAAAAAAAAAAAAAAAAAAAAAAAAAAAACTGTTATTTCCAAGAACGCACTCAGGATTACAAAAGCTAGGATAGTTTATGATATGTAAGATTAACGTTCTTTTTAATATGAGAACTGCGCAGACTTTTTAAGTTTATTTAAATTAATTTGGTGTAGCCTTCACACGACTTTATATTACCCTACATTACTTATTACAGTTTAATTTGTAACATATAAGGCACTGTGTCTAAATATTTCTAGTGTATTTTAAACAGTTCGTATCAGTTTAAGAAACAGTTGAAAAAATTTCTATGAAAAGGATAAATAAACTCAAATAATAACTTATATTTTATATGTATATAACTGATGTGAAAGGAAAAAAAAGAGAAAAGAAAGAAAAAGAAATTAGCTGTTTATTTATTTATTTTAAATGAATGAATACCTTCTGTAAAATCGTGAACATCACAAAACTCTCTTTGATCATATTCGATATAACACTGTCACTTTATATTTAACGTGCACAAACTTTTTATCAATATACCAAATGAACATTTTACACGTGCAGTTTATTGCAAGTTTAATCAACAGATGCTGAGATATTGCTATTAGGAAAATCGTAAAAAAAAAAAAAAAAAAAAAAAAATCATACTAGCACGCCTATTCGAATAATTTAGAAATGTGTTCTGACAGCCGATTTGCACTCAGATGAATTCAGCATGGATTTTCATAATGAACATGCTACATATCAAGTTTTGTGCACATTTGGCGCAGAGGCTGATACATCGCCTTCTAATCTGGTTATACAGTCGGCAGCAAAAGTATTCGAGCCCTAGCTATAATCCCTGTCTAAAGAAAGTACACTTAATTGCTTTGTTAAATAAATCCTTGTCGAGTCATGTTCTTACTCAGTCTAAAAACATGATCCGACAAGGATTTACTTGTACTTTTTTTGTTATCGGAATCATCGGCTAGTGCCCAGATACTTTTGTTGCCGACTGTAGCATAACAATGAAATCTGTTGAACATATGCACCAAGAATTGATTGACACCAATTTATATCAAAATGCAACTAAATATAAAATTTGATGAAATTCTGCTTATTATTTTTTCTATTTGCTACATTTATTTTTATTTATTTATTTATTGTCAGAGATACACAGACATTCTAAAAATGCGGCTAAAATGTTATGAAACCGTTAAAAATCGCAAATCATTAGTTTTTACGAATTCAGTAATGAATTCTTATACATGTAGAAAAAAATTAAAAATATACTTATTAAAAAATTAAAAAATTTACTTCACAATTATATAACCCGTACGAGCTATGTTAAATACCATCTCAATTGATTTAAAAGACATATATATATATATACACATATATATATAATTTGAATAATTTATTACCATTGTAACACTCAGCAGACAAAAGATAGATGAAGGTACCAACATAAAACTAATTTTTAATTGAGATTTATTTCGAAAAAAAATTGTATCGGTAATAATTTAATTTGAGTACGAATGATTAGTAAAAACATGTTAAAGTACTTACGCAGAAGAGAAATGACACTAACATAACACATAAGCCTAATGATGAGATAATTTGCAAAAACTATTAATTAATAGTAACAGTCAACATTTTAGAGAAAAGAGAAAGGATAAAATTACCAAAGAGTTCCGTTAAAAGGAAAAAAAAGGAATTCATGAATTGAAAATTGGAATTTTAAATGCTGAAAAATAGAAATGTTCACTCATCAGGAAACTTGCATTCCTATCAGCATATGCAAGATTTCGGAAAACTGTATAGCTAATTCAAGCAAATATACTGCTCAAGTCTCTATCTTGCAACAAAACAAAATAAAATGGAAAAGGAAATTTAATTAAACAATAACACAAACCAAAATTGAAACAAGGAATAAGTATTTTAAGCAATCCACATGTTAAACGATACATACGGAGATAGTAGAAATAAAGAGGTTGCCAAGCGAACATTAGTAAAAAGAAAAGATTAAAAGTATAAGAACGATTAATCGATTTAGGTGCTACTGAAATACGTTAATTGAATGCATTAATTGATAGTTATTAATCTTTAAAAGCTTATAACAATATTAAAAAGGTGATTTTTAATTTTTAATTTTAACGTTAATCCTTTTTAAATGTCAGTACATTTTTAACTCTCAACATAGCGTGAGCAAGCGCCATCTTACGTGAAAAAAGATATATATTTTTTTTAAACAGAATATTATATTTTTACAACAAAATATCTTTTAAAAATACTATTATTAACTACATTTTAAGTTATCTTAAACGTTTAAAATATGAGCTATCTTAAAGTTTTCGCAGAACTTTAACATTAAGCATCGGCATTAAACTTTCCCATTCATATCCGCCGCATTGTTTGCTAACAAAAGAAGATTAGATTAAAACTGAGTGCAACATCCAATGCTAATCTTACTTGAATATTTCATATTTCTTGTTTTAAATAGTATGTCTTAAGAACATAACATCTTCATGCAATTAATTATTTGTAAGGTAAGTTAAATGGTGAGATACAATTGTTTACAATAGCTAAGTTATTGGTCTTGATAGAATAGATTTTAATAGTAATTGTAATTAGAAACTTATTGTTTTCAATTCATACATTTTAATTGTAAAATAATCTGGTGTGAACTCTCACGACTTTCTCTTACCCTACAATTCAATATTATAAAGACAGATTTCAGATTGAGGAGTGAAATAACAAGTACTGCATATAATTCAATGTTAAAAATAATCCAAAATGAGTTCAGGAACTGTTTTATTTGACAAATATTTCTTTACGAAGGTGACTACCGCTCCATCAACACTCCCATCCCGTTAAAAATTAGTATCTACATTAATATAAAATTCAAAACTGTTATTAAATTTAAAAGTTTATTTTAAATTATTATTTGAATTGCTATAATTATTTGTTTTTAAGTTACTTTAAAATCAACCGTTACACTAAAATCAATCACTAATGACTTGGCTTTAGTATTCAGGGAACCTTAAAACATTTAATTATACAAAAACGTGCTGAAATTCCAACTTTAAAAACACTTTGTTTACCGTATAGGTATGAGGAATTCCTTTTCATTCCTAAGTAATTTTCCTGGACATGGTAAAATATGCCTACATGATATACATGGTGCCTCAGGTGAGATTATGGGTTGCATATCGATATGGGTTAACACGCCACTTGGCGGAAAATGGTGAATTTAGTTTTCCTATCTAGAAAATAATAAGAAATATAGGTTAAATATCAAATACAAAGTTTTAGAGCACTTAGATTAGTATACACCTTGTGTACAATAATTTAAAACACCTTGTGAAGAGGACATAAGACGTAAAGTACGCGTTTGCCTGGTCACGACTTACCAAATCCTAACCGATAGGAACTGCGAAAGATAAATAGAAATATCTTTTTTTTTTTTTTTTTTTTTGATGAAAATATAGCTGTAGTAGCCATTCAGCGATACAGACTACGATGGTGACCATGTACAAATAAAATCATAGTTGAATTACACCGGTCGACGACGAAATTTTTTTTCTTGAAGGTGATAGGTTTTTCTAATGTATTATTGAATGCTGATTAAGAAAAAATTATTCAAAAATTTCCATCACGTACAGTTTTCACAAAAAATGGGGTTGTGTGAGCTTAAAGCTCCACTTTTACAACAACCATCTAAGTTATTTCTCGTAAAATCTAGGTGATTTTTGTGAAGAACAAAGAGAGCTACTTCATCAAGACACCAACGAAATGTAGAGAAGGTACCAGGGGCGATGGGGTGTTAAAATATTAGCATATTATTGTTGGATTTTGCATAGAGAATTCCCCCCCCCCCTACAGGGCCTCAAGCCGTGCAGAAGGTAAATTTCTCTAAAAGGAGCTTCGATGTAAAGAAACACATTTAAAAGATAATGTGTAAATAATATCCGATTTTAATGTATTTTATATGGAAATTGTTTCGAATTTGTTATAGTCTCTAGGTGAATTCTTCCAATCTTCATTCTTACTTATGAAGATTCCATACGTGATAGGAAAAGGAAAAAAAGGTAATTATTTTTTAATTCAGCGCATCAAAACACATTCGAAACACCATACGCAGTGAAAAAAAAAAAAAAAAAAGTAGGATTTCGCATGCCTGTATTACCTCTACTGATTTCTTCCTTCTGTTGACGCCATTTAAGAACAAAAATATGGCAAATCGGGATCGAACTAATATTTGCTTTTTACATTGTGTCTGTTCTTCATCGCATATCTCCCTTGTATACTTCCTTGTATTGTGTAATTTTTTCCTCGATTTAATACGTAAGCAATGTGACTTATTTAAGCTTTTGTAATGGTACAAGCCGACACATAAACTGCCATTTTTTTTTTTTTTTTTTTTTTTTTTTTGCCTCGGAAGACGCCATTGTTCCCGCTTGGCATATTTATCGCAACTGTGTTCCTTATTTCGTAGGTTGTGTTGTGTTGGGATGGGTTTTTACGTCGCACTAGTGCTGCGCAGATGGGCAATAGGCGGCGGTCTGGGACACAACCCTAGAGGGGGTTCGGAGACATGCCATCACAATTTTGATCCTCCACGGAAGGGATGGCTCTCCCGCTTCGGTGACCACCAGAATTATAATTTTTGATGGGAACATGGAGGACATTGCGGCCACGACAGATTTTACGTTACACCATTAGTGTACACGACGGCCTTTGGCCCGCTCGAGTACCGAACCCGCAATCTTCCAATTACGAGGCCGGCGCTCTACCGACTGGGCTACCGCGGCCCCTTTATTTCGTAGGATCTAAAGATAATATAAACATTTTATGTACTTTCTTGGAGTAATTTCAGAAAATTATTGCTGTACAACCTCTTACATCACATTTTGTTAAGATAAAATTACAATTTAGAATAAAAAAAGCAACTCAAAAATAACACATGATGATCGAAATAATAGTTATCGTTTGATAATTTACGGACTTACTGGGTATATGTGACAACATTAAGGGAAAAAAAAATGTGTCAGATACGCGAGATCGTACGTATAAGAGCCTTATTCAAATCGAGAATACACTTCAACTTTGCGATTGATTTTTACCTGTATCACTTACTGTTTTCAGAATAGGAACGCTAATTACGTTATTTTGTACTAGGTGGCGCTGTAATCAATCTATGTCTGTTGTGTTTAAATACTTTACTATACCTAAACACCGTGTTTAAGACAATAGCTATCCCTGCTTAAAGTTAAGGTTGGTGGGGGCAAGACTTGTTTGTCTTCCCTGATTTGATATGTATCAGAAAAAGCCACTATTTACAACATTTTATATGTGTAACATTTATGTTGTATATTTTTATTTATTTATTTTAACTCAACAAAGAAATTTTTTTTTCTCTTATCTGGTAGAAAAAAAATATTTTTATTAATTGAATGGATGGATGGTTGGGTTTTACGTCGCACTAGTGCTGCGCAGGTGGGCAATTGGCGACGGTCTGGGACACACCCCTAGAGGTGGTCTGGAGACATGCCATCACAATTTTGATCCTCCACGGAAGGGATGGCTCTCCCGCTTCGGTGACCCCCAGAGGTATATTTTTTTATGAGAACATAGAGGACATTGCGGCCACGACAGATTTTACGTGCACCAGCCACCATTAGTATACACGACGATCTTTGGCCGGCTCGAGTACCAAACCCGCAATCTTCCAATTACGAGGCTGGCGCTCTACCGACTGGGCTACCGCGGCCCTTTTATTAATTGAAATTAATAAGATTCAGTATTACATAAACACGGCTTTTGAATGATTAAATATATTTTAATAACTGAATGAAAAAATACATTTTAATTAATTGAATTTAATAAGATTCAATATTACATAAACACTTCTTTTGAACGATTAAATCTAACTTTAATATCCGGTTTAGTTCGGAACATAAAGCAAATTTAAATTAAATTAAATATTTTAAGAAGAATCCTTTTTTTCATTGATATGAGATGTCTAATTCAATAAAAATACATTATGTGGAGATAATTTTACGTCAATAGCTCCACAGATTATACATTAATCGGTTTAACAAAAGATATTCAAAGATTTATCTCGCAATAAGTAAATATTTTTCAAAAATTTTGCAACAAGTTTACAGAAAGTAATTAACTGACGCTTTAATCTCATGCTTTCAATTAAATTTCAAAGAGCAGTTTATTGAATAACTTATGAGGAAAAGTAAAATATAAGTAGATAAAATTTCGTTTTGGAATAATATATATATGCATGGCTGCTTAAATTACAACATTTAATTTGTTTAATGACTGAAAGTATCTATAAATGTTTATATATATAAATGTTTTTGTTTTATGAAAATAATTTGAAATATTACAAATTAGGATTTTGAAAGTATTCGTATAGCTCATAACCTAATGTAGGTATTTGTTACTACAAAAGATGCATAATGTTATCATTAGTCATCTTTTATTATTAATTATTCATGAAAAATGCATGATAGAGTTGCAAAAATGTTTCATATGAAATAAGTAACTTTACCATATCATAGAAAAATCCGCAAAAAAAAAAAGAAGAAAAATGCAAAAGTTTAAATTTTTATGTGATCCCTAGCTCCTTAAACTTACATTTAGAAAAAAAAAAATTGATAGTCAGTCGGCAGCAAAATTATTGAAGCACACATCCATATTTATTTATTTATTTTATTTTTAATTTTTTTATTTGATCGCTAATTTTTATCAACAGCTTACTTTTTTATAAGACTAAGATCAGCATAAGATTAAGATAATGACTCGACAAATATTTATTTTACAAAACAGTATTATGTGCACATCTTTTGATAGGAATTATTGCTAGCACCTCAATAATTTTGCTGCTGACTGTACCAAAGAAAAAACAAGCATATTTGATGGTCAGATGACGTACATTTACTTCTTTCCACTCTAATTTTCCTAAACGGATTGCACAAATTTTCGTATTTCATAAAACAGCCGAGGTAGATTACGCTTCTCCATCCTAAAATATAGGGTTACGTGAGATAGCTGGCCAAAACACTGAAAAGACAAAAAAAAAAAAAAAAAAAAAAAAAACTAGTACCTCTGAATAATATAGTGTAAAGCCCCCACAAGATTGCAAAAGTGCCGCAACATGACGTAACATGAACTCGACTAATGTCTGAAGGAGTGCTGTTGGTAACGAATCAACATGACGTCAATCCTGCAGGACAATCCACAAATATATTGGAGTGCGAAGGGAGAAGATCTCTTCTGAACATCACGGTGCAGGCCATCCCAAATATGCTTAATTTTATTTATGTCTGGGGTTTTAGGTATCCAATAGACTTTGTTAAAGTTAAAAGAGTGTTCCTGGAGCCACACAGTTGCAACTCTCGACGTATTGTATGCCACATTGTCCTGCTGAATTCTCCAAGTTTGTCGGAATGCACAATGGACATGAATGTGTGCAGCTGATCGGACATGATTCTTACGTATCTGTTGCTTATCAGAGCAACATTCTAATTGGATTGATGTAGAAGACAGGACGAGTCTGGAAATATTCGATCTCATCTCTCTGATCTCTTTGAAATACTCAATCCATTTTCAATGGGTTCCATCACATGTCTAGATTTTAGGAAATAAAACTGCTGACACGTTTTGACCAAGACTGCTTCTGCTGAGGATTTCATACCCGTTGGGATTCTCACATATAACGAAATAACTTCCTCCTAAAAATTGAAATGAATAAAATTTGTAAAACACTACCCAGTCGGCCATGGCACCCTGATGGGTTTCTCCAATTCCATTCCGATAGAAAGCGTCAAACTGCCTTCACGCGATTCTTGAGTGGATACATCATAACACTCACTTTCCAGTAGAGAGATAAATTTTTTCTGAAGTGACCATGGTGTAAAGCTGATCAAGCGTCGACCTCTCACATTCTTAACCACTTGAATTTTAGAAAATACCAGGTCTTAAAGAGTCCTCTACTGTTCTTAGATTTTTTTTGTTTTTAGCTTCATGGAGATGGTCTATACTATGCTGGAGCATCTGGGATTAGAAAAAACAACAACAACGAGACTTATGAGGGTTGTATTTAGAAGTATCAGGGGTCCTATATCACGCCAGCTGCGCACCCCCCCCCCATAACATGACAGAACATACACCAGTTTGAACAGTCCCCTATTCTCATGTAGAGCCCATGGATTCATGAGGTTCTCACCATACCCGTACACGTCCAACCTACTGATACAAATGAAAAGGCTCGTGAGACTAGGCTACACATTTCCATTTATCAACTGTCCAATAGCAGAGTTGTCGGGCACAGGCGAAGCGTAAAGCTATGTGTTGTGAAGTCAACTATGGAACAGGAGAGGGCTTTCGACTCTGAAAGCCCATATACATGATGGTTTGTTGAATAATTTGCTCGCTGAGTACTTCTTGATACTCCAGCTATGAAATCTGCAAAATTTTGAATAAGGGTTGTGCGTTTGTTATATTTAATGATTTTCGTCAGTCGTCGATGGACCTGTTCTTTCACGACATTTTTCCGGCCTCAGCGATGTCGGAGATTCGATTTTTTATCAGATTTTCGAGATTCACATTGTACTCCTAAATGGTCGCATGCGAAAATCCAAATTTCATCGCTACCTTGGAGATGCTATCACTCCTTTTTTGTGCACAGATTCTTTTTTGTGCACGCCATGTTCAGTGTCGCTTAAATCTTGAAAACCTGTTATTGCAGAAGCAGGAATCGATCTGACAACTTTGACAGACTCCTCTTGTCTTATACAAGCACTGTCAATCGCACCGCGTTACTCTGATTGCTTCCATACCTCAATCATTTGCATACGCATACATGTATTAATTTTTTGGGGGTCTTCAGTGTAATATGCTAGATTCCACTTCACAGGTTTGAATGTTTTGAAAGGTATTACATTATAAAGTATATGTAAGAAGTACTAGGCAAGTAAATGAATAATTTAACAAAAGTTTGTTAGAAACAGAAATGGTTTAATAGTCCTTGAGCATCCATTAATATTGCATTAATATTGCCCAAAACTCGACAAAAATGAAAATAAAGCAAACAACCTGTTAAGTTTTTAATGCTCCAATCTTACGTTTCTATCTTAGTTTACTTATTTATTTATTTATTTATTTTAATTTTTGAATGTTCGTGTTTTCAAAATCTACTCAGATTTTTTTCCCCACTATATTTAAAAAGAAATCTTTATCGTATTTTTAAAGTGTGAATAACGCTATTAGAAATTGGTGCTGCAAAAAAAAAAAAAAAAAAAAAAAAGCTGAAATTTAATTCTTTTTTATTGTACAATGCTACAAAAAGAAAACTGTACTCGAATGGCTTATTCAGAAATTTAATATGAGCATTACAACGTAATATTTTGTATGACTGAATATTTTGGAGAAGAATATTATTGTAGATTATATAAAAATGAGTATAAGATGGTTAATTAAATTTTAAAAACTATTATTTCCTATTAAAAAGATGTTTTGTGAAAAACTTACAATAAATTTTAAGTATGGCTTTTTTATGCTAGTGGAGGCAATTGCTCATGACAATCGACTGCCTCTGGCTCTGCTGGTGGACGCACTTGCTGCTGTAGGCCTATTGTCACATGTGCCGTTTGTTAAAGTAACAGCTGTATCAGATGGTACAAACAGAGATAGCACATGGAAGATCTGGGATTGCTTGTGGGTTATAAGGATCAATCCTAGTAACTGAAAACCCAGAAGTTCCATTTCCTACTGTGGCTACCTTACTCCAAGCTATATTCAGGAAAGATCCTTACTGAAGACTTGAAAGTTTATTAAAATAATACCATAAAAACGATAATTTTTATAATATTATAATTGTAATTATTAATTCCATTTATATTTTTCACTATAATATACAATATAGAATAAAACATAAAATTTAAAGGCCATTTAATTTATTTCTGAACCATGTTGCGTCTTCCCCCAAGTATAGGGTGAAGTTGTATACACGTTTATTTTCATATTACTGCAAGGTTAAGGCCGATTCCTTTTACCTTGTGTGTATAATAGCATAAGGAACTCATTTATATTGCTAATATCTCATTTAAAATAAGACATCTGTTTATGAACTTTAAGTATGAGCAACTGAATATTGCAAGAGCTTCGCTCACAAGGTTAAATACTCACGAAATCCAAAATAATGGTGATTAAAAGCAATAAATTAAGATAAGTTCACAATCCACGTTCTTACTGCACTGTAAAAAATTAAGTTAAGATAGTAAGCTGCCTCAATATTGAGGCAGCTTACTTACTACCAATTGTAATTGCGTAACATTCCACTATATGCCTGTGTTACACAGCTATAGCTGATAACATTTCTCAACATGGTTGTGGCAAGTATTGAGGCAGCGTACTTGCCATAACCATGTAGAGAAATGTTACCAGATATAACTGCGTGACGTTCCTCTCTATGCCTCAGTTACACAGCTATAGCTGATAACATTTCTCAACATGATTGAGGAAAATAAGTTCCCTCAATAATGTTGTGTATTCTTGCACAAATTTTTTTACAGTGTGGGATAAGACTTCTTACACATGCTGGTCAGTATCACCATCTGTTGACACATAAAAGTGCTCGAAACAAACTTGTGTCTTCCCCCGAATTACCTTACATTACTTTTTTTTCTTTTCTTTCAGTGTAAGCAATTAAACAATAAACTACAAACTCTTAACTTGAAGTATATATTTGTATGCTTGCAGTACACAATTCACAAAGATGGATTACATTTATTATTAATTAATTTTTATGATTTTTGTGATCGGATAAAAAGAAGTCGGGTTTCGGATCAGGTATACATGTATAACGAAAGCGGGTTCGAGTTGAGTGCTGGTCACAAAAATTCTCTTTTGTGGATTCGAGTCGTCTTTTTGGATCGATGAAATTTTTTTCTCGGGTTCGGCTCAGGTTTCGGGTTCAGGACTCTAAAATTCAAAGTAGATATGATGACTTTTCAACAGTTAATCAGATGATGAACATTTTATGAAAACTTACTGTTTGTAACTACGATGGCTAGACACAATCGATTATATGATTGACTGTTGAAAAATCATCATATCTACGTTGCATCTGGAAAGAAGCGTATTAACCAATAAGACAAATGAATATTCTATTCTAATGCACTTTTATAAACATTTAGGCGCAGTCTGTGTCAACTAGTATTTTCAAAAAGCATGATGTAAAGTTACGAAAAACGTTGCCATTTTTTTTTTTTTTATTATTATAACTAAAACTAAAATATTGAAACGGGATTAAAAATTAGTAAATAAATAAAAATTTAACTTAAGCCAACTCTGTATTCATCAAAATATTTCTTTCTTGTTAAAAACAACGTCTATCAGAATTATGTTTAAATCATTTTGCTTTACTGCTTCACAGATTATAATTTAATCGGTTTAGCAAAAGTTATTGTATTTCCGAGATTTTAACTCCTATAGAATAAATATTTTAAGAACATTTTGCAACACGTTGAAAGAGAGTAATTAAATGGCACTTTTAATCCCTTACTTTCAATTAATCTTTAAAGAAAGTCTTATCCCTAATTAATTTCTCATTTTTCTGAATGAAAAGAGCAGCGTGAGCTTATAAAGTTATTTTCTAAAATTATATCTTTATTTTTATAATTTCAGCAAACTAATCCGCTACATAATTATTTTTATTTATTTTTTTAGTTAGTTATTTTTTTCTTCTTAAAGCAACAAATTTGATGAAAATAAATTGTTAATAACGCATCATTATTGTTATTTGCATATTTTTATTTAACATTTTTATTTAAAAATTTTAATAATACATATTATTTTTATTTACATAATAGTATGTGATTGTCAGTGCGCATATATATACATATATGTCGCGGGTGTCCCATAAGTCTGTAGACATTTTAAAAATTCCTAACTATTGAATGAATTGATAGAATGGACAATATTCCTGTGACCCGCAATAGGTAAAATCGCCGAACACGTGGCCGATGTTTTGTAAACAAATTAGATCCAGGATAACGTTTTATTGTTACGCATAACATTTTCCAGTCTAAATATTTCTCCAGTAAAACTTAATAATCAGATATCAGTTCAAACAAGAACAAAAGAGAAATGTAAACAACTGAATCGAATGTTAAAGTTAAGACTATTTCATATAGTAAAATTACAGAACATATTATACACACACACACACATATATATATAAATATTACTCCGTGTATATAATGAATAAAAGATAATAAAAATTAAACGCGTCAAAAAAGGCGTAAAAAGTAAATCAATCATCACTTACGAATCATGAAACTAATGTCAATGTTTAAAACGAAAATAGCGAAGCCTATTGCGAACAAAATTAAAGATTACAAACAAATCACATTACAAATTAATAAATAGAAAAAAATATCATTGATTACATTGGATATAGACATCAAAGTTTAACTAATTAGAATTTCAATCACTTTAATAAAGGAATTTATTAAATGGAACATCCATTTAAATTTGTTAATATGGCAACTTTTAATATTACATATGTTGATTAATATTAAAGTATATTACAAAAACTGGATTAAAAACTAAACAAAGGTATCACTCTATCACTCTTACTTCAATTTCATATAATCTGTAACTCTTATAAATAATATTGCAAGATAAAAATTTACAGGCCACAATGCTTTGCTACGGAAGAGTTGAGGATTGTTTTCCGAAAGCAGCTGATTTACTATAGTCTCGAACCCAAAGGTGGAATATTGTCCATTGAACGCGGTTTCATAAAAATCATTCTCGGGAAGGAGGATTATTTTTTTTTTTTTTTTTTTTATTTATTTAATTTTTTTTTTGGGGGGGGGGGGGGAAGAAAAATAGTAATTAAGCTATTAGTCGATAGAGGGCACTGTGTGTAACCAGATCACACATTTTCATAACAAATTGTACTTATTTCCATGCAAATGTTTACGGGCATATAAATACGATTCCATGTGTCTGTCGTCACCACAAATTACAGTTTGTAAACGAGTTATAACACAGCTAACATCGGCTTCAGTCGGCGGATCTTACCTGAAGGAAAGCATCTTCACCAATAACGCTTTTTCCATCAAGTTAGCATCGCAATTAAAACTTCATGTACGCACAAGTAGGAGACACAATAAGAAATAAACTGTTCTAATCGCAAAATTCTGCAATTTATAGGAATTTCATTTGCGTACTTCTCTTTCACATCCGTGTGAAAAATTTAACTATTTGAGTAACTATCGTCGACAAAAAATTTAACTATTTTTTTTTCTTTACTAAAAAAAAATTCCCTCTTCACGAGAATGATTTTTTTCGCAATCCGCATTATATTCTATCAATTCCTTCAATAGTTATGAATTTTTAAAATGTCTACCGACTTATGGGACAGCCGGTATATAATTTTGTTCAGAATGTTTCATTAAATGCGTAAACGTAACCGTGAGTATATAATTTTTACTTAAAACAGGGAAAATGTTTATTGAAAAATAAATAAATAAATAAATAAATAATGCTAAATATAGGTTATTCGTAAGGTGCTGGTAACAAGAATTGTTACAGTTCCCAAAAACTGCAAGGGGTATCTTACTTTGTTTTTGAATAGCCTTTATCATATATTGCAAAGCCTTTATTTATATTTTTAATTAATTGGATTAGTTAATGTCACTTTTATGACTTTTTTCAGGTGCGACAAAATAAAGAAATCTGCTGGTGCATTAATAGGCGAATACGATGGATGTTCCAATGCTTCAACTTTTTTACGAGCTACAAAAATATTTCATGATTAAGTTAAGGTTGCTGCAGGCATTAATTACACAAATTTATTAATAGCACATGCGACATAGTGAGAATGTTTTTGACAGATCAATTGGTTAACGAATTCATTCAGTTATGGATTACATTCTTTAATGGTCTTTCTAGAAGAAATTTTTAACTAATCTTGCTTCGTTTTTTATTTAACGTAAGATTAGTGAAATAGGTATTAAGTTCTTTTATAAACAAATTTCCCTACATAATAACGACGGCTTTGACTCTCGATGTGGATAATTATTGTACGCTCTTCAGCTATCAGTAGACATTATCAGTGTTACGTCATATAACACAGGTCTACAAAGAGACAAAATTTTATTTGATGATTTTAGCTGATCTTTATGTTTTTTGATGTGCTGAAACCGAAAATGCAGCCCATTTTCTCTATCACATATGGATTTCTGTTAATACAGGGTGTTTACCAACACAATTTCTGACATACATATACCATCATAACACTAGGTTGGTTGGTTGGTTGATATGGTTTTATGTCGCACTAGTGCTGCACAATTACAACAATAGGTATCCATGATTAATTAATCATGGAAAAATCCTATGAAAATTACCATATAATTATATTGGTGGAAGAGTAATGAAAGAAATTGCATAGGTAGGCACCCTGTATTGACAAAAATCTATATATGATAGAGAAAAACTGGCTTCATTTTCCTTATCAGCACACCAAAAGATATAAAAATTAGTCAAAATTATAAAATAAACATTTTACATGTCGACTTGCGTAACCCTTGAAATCTGACTACTGCAGGAAAATAGTGCAACATTATAATGTTTGTATTTGGATTGTATGGGGAAATATTTGTATTCTTTTGGGAAATATTTGTATTTTTTAGGGAAACGGAGAATCAAAAAATCACATGTTTTTTTATGATTTAACTTAAAACCCAGAAAACTAATATTTTCAATTTTTATATTATTTGGAACTTTTAATTTAATTGAACACTCTTTCTATACGAAAAAATAAAGTGTAACGCTCCCAATCAAAACAAGTAACTGTGTAACATCTAAATAATTATAAGATAAAAAACTTTTTATAAACCATGTTTTTAGATTTTCTGTTGAATCATAGCTATAGAACTAACTACATTAGCACTTTAACAATGCGTATTGTTACGAAATTGTAAATAATTGTATTTATTTTCGTATAAATTATTTCAAAGAGGCTTAGTAAGTTGATAAAATGTCAATTTTCTGCATTTCCAGTTCTTTTTCGCGTTAAAATAGCTTAATTTTTCTTTTAAAACGCATTAAAAAGCTTCAATAGACATGTAATGGATTTGGAGCCAAATTTGGCGAGTTTTTGTCCTTGGCGAGAAAATCCTTATTATCGATATTCCAAAGATGGACGTTCTAATGTGATCGGTTAATGAGTTACGGGAAATTTGAATAAAAAAAAAAAAAAAAGTTGGTTTTAAAAATAAAATATTAATCCTTTCCGAACAACATATATTTGCATCACGAACTACATTAGCACTTTACCAATGCGTAGAAAATCTTTAAAGTGATAATGACGTTAATTTTTGCCAGATGCATAACCTAACTTTTTACAATTATTTTAACGCTCATGTTTAATTAAATGTATTTATTTTTATGTCGAAAAAAAAATGAACTCGTAATTTTTTTTGGGGCAACAATTAAATTATAGCTAATATTTTAATGACTATTTTTTTACTATTAGGAACTTATTATTTTCATATTTTAATTAATTAAAAGAAAACTATTCGAAAATCTGACTTCGAAGTATTGTGTTGTCACCGGGTTCTGAGCTACTGTGAAAGTTTCAAATGTCTAGCTAGTAGGGAAGTTAGTTAAAAATAGATTGCAATATTTGTACCGGACAAACACACAAACAAAAAACAAGAATAGAAGTTAATAAAAACATGGTAAAAACTTTTCTAAAAATGTACGTCATTACACCCATGAAAGAAAGGCTTAAAAGATGTAACATGTCATTTCTAAACCATCAATAACATCCCACTTTTACAACCCATTTCCAATTGATGACTTGTCTGCGATAAAAGCATAAAATATACGACTAAAAGCCTCTCTCGTACAGTGGGCACGCGACTCAATTTTCTCAAACACCTAACGATTCTTGATAACGAGCTTTACAACATATTAACTGAGGCTAGTAGACGCGTCACGGTTTTCGATGTCACACCCTTCACTCATATTAAATATTTGAGGTGGGAATAATCCCCTGTTCATGAGAGAAACTAGAAAACCTGAGGAGATGCATTGTGATAAGCGACAATTAATAGATTAATTGTGCCCCACCCTATGAAACAACATTTTGTAAAGAGGATTTAAACTAGGTTTGTTAGGATCTAACGAAGGTTCTTAGTGGATAAATTAACCCTAGTATCAGGCTTATCAACTGTACTTATGTCAGTAGCGAGTTTTGAACCTTCTTACTATTTAAAGTTCTTAATTTTTTTAATATTAGTTATTCAAAATTTCCTAATTGCCAGGCTATCTTTTTATTATTTGGCTTAATTTTATTAATTGTTTCGTATTTTTAGTATTCTGTGACGTAGGCTTCTGAGGTCTTCTCTTATTGGCCGATTTCCTGGCCTCTGATTGACTTTCACTTTGAGGACAAAATCATCTGGAAAAAATTAGTTAAAGCGAGGATTGTGAGTACTATGTGTGTCACTGAGAGGTCCGCGGATCCAGCTCAGAACTAGCTTCTGGCTGGACACCGAGATTCTCGTAAGTTTCCTGCATGCACTTCACTTTTAAATTTCCCGAATTTCAATAATGATAGGAAAAAAAATATATATATATATGCCCCCCTTTTTTATTATTAATTGCGGGACTCTGAGTGATTTCTTGTGCCCCTTGGGGCGCCCTGCTCAACTCTTAATGCCTTTTCACTCTTCAGACCGTCTTGTCAACGCACGTAACAGTTTTTCCTGTTACACTTAGGTTTTTTCAAGGAGTTATTTATTTATTATTTATTTATTTAATTATTTATTTTATTTATTTATTTATTTATTAAACTCCTGGTGCTTCACTCTGACTAATTTCTGCTAACGCAGAGATTGGTTCAGAGACTAAAAATTCTAAATTTATTCCTTTTCGGCTCTTTTTCATGTTCGAATAATTTTTCGTTGGAGGTAAGCATTGGTTGCGACCAAATGCAGATACTCCGAAGCACATCGTTGACTTGATTTAGTGTATAAATGAAAAGGAAATTAACAAAGTTAATAATAACTTAAATGAAGCTTCTGAGAGAGGTACTTACAATTTATACTTAAACGTATTTGCGATAGCAGCTTTTTCAGTATCATACCTGCATAGGTACCAAATTGTACAGATTTCTCTCATTACTTTTCTGAGTAAAAATTAGTAAGTTGTGGCCATCACAAAACTTTCTTCTGTATCATTCATTCTATATATCAGCGCCACTTACTGTTTAACATGTACAAAAGTTTAATCATAGTTTCTCACAATAAAACTTTTACATGAAATGTTTGATAAAATTTTAACCAACAGATGCCGAGATGTAGCCATGTGGAAAATCAAAGAATGTGAGTAATAGAAGCATCACCTCGGCCGATACCCACACATATTTAATGAATATTTAATGAATAAAATTTTCCATAATGGCCGTTTAATTTACCAAGTTTTATTCAATTATATGCAATAGAATCTAAGATATAGCCACACCAGTCACGGGAAAAAATGCAGCACTGCAGTGCCACCTACCGATCGGTAGATATGTGCGCAACTTGAAAATAATGAATTTGTAAAAATTTTCGACATCCGATTTTTGATAAATTTAGACATTTTAAGATATCATGAACATAATTTGACCATCTTTAGAAAATGTCCGTTTGTCTATATGACAAAAAAATTGTGGGACCTATAGATCAATAAATATTGCCATAAAAATTAATATGGTCAACTATTATGTCAACTACACGTTGACATAAGTTGATGTCCATCAAATTTTGGTGTATATCGTCAAATAGATGGCTCTGCTATGTTGCCATTCCTCCCACTCACGGAAAGCCATTACATTCAATTGAATTTAAGAGATCATAATAAATGTAATAATTTCTTGATTTCAAAGTGAATGCCAGTTTTGTGACGAATACATTTATTAATTTTCAAATAAATTTTTAAGAGTATTTGATAAAAAAAAAATTAACAAAAAGCATTTTAAATAAATAACTATTCCCGAAACTTGAAACCCAAGAAAATTAATTTTAAAATTTATAATTTTATAAGAAATATTAAATTATGTTTAATATCTATAAAATGTTATTATTTTAAAAGTATTACATAGCTTAGTACATTCTATAATAACTGTAAGTATCTAGATATTTTTAATTGCATCGATTTTGGTAATTTTTATCATCCCCTGTCCCCTTAGGTTTGCATCTCATGTTACATTATTCAATACCATTAATCGGCATCAGTAAATACAAATTCAGATCCCATATAGAAAAGATAGAAACGCCCTTTACACTAAAAAGCTATTTCACAAAGGAAATCTTAGTATAGATCTCTTGAGGCTTTTAGTATATGTATAATTATAATAATTGGTGAAAAAATGCTTAGCAACAGGACCTGTTAAATAAAGTTATTCATTTTATATACTTGTACTGGGATTTTCCCGCCTGTTGGTTACATGAGTGATGACAAGCCGTTAATGCAATGAAAAAGAAGAAAAAAAAACATGTAAATGCACTGGGGCTAGTATATGCTATTTATTAGTAAGATCAAATTATTTATAATTACTTAATACTGCTTTTGTAATTTTAAAGAGTACTTTCCATTAAAAAAAAAAAAAAAAAAAAAAAAAAAGAATAAAAGAAACCGATTATTATTATTATTATTATTATTCTATTAAGTGATAAAGTTTTGTACAAAACAGAATTTAATCTAGGGCAACGGGGTTTTATTTGAGTCTATTCTTCCATTTAAAGAATTATGGTAACTGTGATGCAATACTTAGCAACGGTTACTACAGTGAAGGAAATTTATTGAGGAAATTTCTTAAAATTTCTTTTATAGGTATTTTCTCAATTTTATATATATATATATATATTTAACTTTTTAAAGAATATTTTTCAACTTGATGGTAAAAGTAATTAAAAAGAAAGAAAAGCAATATAACTTTTAATCAGTCTAGTATGACAGAAAGGAATAGCTTGGTCGTCCTGATTATGTAACTGATTGAAAAAAAAAATATTTATTGAAGTTTAAAAATTCCATTTGATTCATATATGATTTCAGTAGCTAGGCATAGAGCTATTTACACAACCACTGAATTTTTGAATTCTCCATACAATTTTACAAAAATAAATATTTAAATATAACGTTTCTTTAAATGACAAATAATAATAATAATAATATGTTAACTATTCAATTGTAATGTTAAAATAAATGGAATTTAAAGGGAAGTACAACTTATAAATATATCGTTGTGGTTTTATCATAAGATTTAATGAAGCCAATTTATTTATAGCTGTAATGTCCTAACTCTATAGTTTTTATTTAGAATTCTTATACACATAAAATGACTTTATAATACATATTTATTTAATACTTAGAAAAACGGTTGAAATTTAATATTTATTATAGAGTGATCAAAAGTTCTCCCATAATGTTTATTTATATGAGTTTTTTAAAGTATGAATATTATGTTTCTGTAGTGGTTCTATATATTTTCTATTTTGAATGTCTGTTTATGTTTTGCAAATGATATTTTTGTTTTGATTGTTTTGTTATGGTGTAACCACGTTTCTCTCACCTAGCATTGAGACGATTCCAAAGGCTTGGAGGTGTACCAAATTGATAGATAGCGTGTGATTTGGTAAACATTCAGTCATTCAGCGCTCCCTTTTCGCTATTTTCTTTCAATCACATGGATTATCACTCCTATTTTAATGCTGACTCGTCGAGTCAGAGCTTGCGCAGAGGCTCACATGTTCGCAAGAAATGTGATTGACGAATATCTTATCTTCTGCAAGATTGTTACGTGTAAGTTTTCAAGAATTTATGTTTTTTCAGTGGCAACCACTCACTTTAAAGGTATTGAATAGGTTTTAAAAGTAGACGCATTAAAAATTTATGCACCCTCCCCTTGAGGGAAAAGATGCTCTTACATATAAAAAAAACTATTCATAGTTGACTATTTCCATTACAAATAATTATTTTTAATTTCGTAATGTATCGTTAAAAATAATTGTTATTGAGCACGGAATTTTGTTCTATACTGCCATAAAGAAAGTTATATATCATTTTTAAAATATCGGGATTATTTAATATATATATATATATATATATTAAATAATCCCGATATTTTAAAAATGATATATAACTTTTTTATATACATATATAAATCGGGATGGTTACTCCACCTATTGGATGATTTTCACATAAAGTTAATAAGCACTAATTTACGTCAAAGCGCAACGATAGATAAATTAGAGTGAAATCCTATGCATTAGTTCTTCAGTTAGAGATAAAATAAGCACACAGATCGGCTGACGGTCATTTTCTAAAAAATAGTCAACTCGTTATCTGGACCTCTCAAATCGTGTAAATCCATCGAAAACCAGATATGAAAATTTTTCGAGACCAATTCTTTCTACTATTGAATATAGAAGAGAGTAAAAACTCATGCCATATAAATTGAACAAATAAACCCTGAAATAATAATTTTAAATAAATAATAAAAATAAAAATAATAAAATGAATAGCGGCTTTCTTATTTGGTATCAGAAAATTGCTTTACCTAATTAATTAACATTCATATACAGCATTTCAGAATTAAATTAAATAATAACTTTAAAACCTTTATAAAATTTTCACGATATTGTGTAATTTTCTTACTGAACCAGGAAGAGTAAAATTGTTTTGTGAGACTTCAGTTTAAATTTAATTTTCCACATACAGATTACATATTCAAATATTTTTAAAAATCCTTCCGTGCAAAATTATTTATCATTTAGAAAATGTATTTATTTTTCAATGCGATTTCTACAAAGCAAACATAAACAGAAGCTACAAGTTTCGTATTATATAAAGGTTTACTTATTTCCTTTTAAAAATCAGAACTTAATTCATACTTTTCCCTGCATTTAATTGGCAATGGGATTTAAAGTGCACGCTAATTAAAGTTTTTAAAATTATTCAGATTCGCTTAGTTCTCTCAATAAAAAAAGATATAATTCACAACACGTTTGGAATATTGGTGATAAAAACTTTCATAGAAATCGTATTGAGATTAATTAAGTTTAGAAAATTTTGGATGAGTTCATAGATTGGTCTTTGAAAGTAATTTCTAGACGTTCATTAGCTTTGAATCCAAAACTAATTAAAACAGAAAAAAAAAAAAAAAAAAAGATGCAACAAAAATTATGGTGAGAGGAAGCAAGGGATAATTATTGAAAGGAATGCCGATATAAAACTGCACCATCAATTGTTCTCAGTTTAAAATTACTTAAAATATAAGAGTTATAAGTACCAACCTAATTAGAATCAAAAGATTGTTTTATTTTCTCTTTTGTTTTAATTTCTTTTCTTGTCGATATTTTTTACTTAAAATTTCGTAAGTCATATATATGCAATTATTAAAGTTAAGTGGTGACTCACTGTCATCTTTAACTTTTAAGTAAGGAAAATAAAGTTTTGTTTGTAGTACATTTACAGCCTTAATAGAATATGCGAGATGAATGAAAATACATCATTTTAATGTAATGAAATAGTGTTATATGAAACGTTTTGATGAGATGATAGAAGTAATTTTTGAGAAGTTTATTTCCTTATACAAATTTTTACTAAAGATTTTCTTCAATTTAGAAATATTTAATTTATAACAAGGATAGGTATCAGTGTAACAAGAATGAAAGAATTGCTTTAGTTTCTCGTTTGTGCTAATTTCTTTTTTATTGTTATTTTTGCATAAGAATTCGTAAGTAGTAGATATATATTTATTAAAGTTAAATGGCTACTCACTGTAAAAAAGATCATAAAAGTTTTGTCTATACTAGATTTACGGACAAGATTATTAAGTTTTGTGCATGTAAAAGAACACGCGAGCTAAATGAAAATACATCTGTTTAATGCAAGGAAATAGGGTTATATAAAACGTTTTGATGAGGTAATAAAAATATTTTTGAAAACTTTATTTCCTCATATAAAATTGTAATATTTATAGATATAGATATAGATCTTTCTTACAAGGAAACACTCAAAAGGTGTCGTCATCAAAAAATATTGAAAATATATATATATGATTCTACTCTTCATAAAACACCCGAAAGTAAAAAAAAATATCGCCTGAAATAAATTACAGCGATCAAAAAAATTTATCAAAATTAATCCTTTTTGGCGATTTAGCGCTGTTAGGTGATAAGTTAGCTAGCACCGAGATTGCCGTGTACGAACAGAACCGTTTTTTGCTTCTCCGCCAAGTACTCAAAATCAATCGCCTAACAGTGTGAAATCGCCAAATATGCTTAATTTCGATAATTTTTTGTGATCGCTGTAATTCATTTCAGCCGATAATTTTTTCACTTTGTGGTGTTTTATGAAGAGTAGAATCACATATATATATATTTTTTTTTCAATATTTTTTAAAGACGACACATTTTGAATGTTTTCTTGTTAGTTTAAAAGTACTTAAAATGTAACAAGCATAAGTACCAATCTAATAAGAACAAAAGAATTGATTTAGTTTCTCTTTAATTCTAATCTCTTTCTTAAGGCTATTTTTGCTTAAAAATTAGTAAGAATTAGATTCATTTATTAATATTGTGTGGAAACTCAATGTAATATTTAAGTTTTAAGTAAAAAAATAAATAAATGAATAAACGTTTTGTTTGTACTACATTCACGTGCTTAATAGAATACGCAAGCCAAATGAAAATGCATCAGCTTGATGCAATAAAAAAGTGCTGTATAAAACATTTGACGAGGTAAGGGAAGTATTTTTTGAAAGGTTTGTTTCCTCATGCAAATCAGTTTTATAGATTTTTCTCAGTTTAAAAGTACTTAAAATGTAACAAGCATAAGTACCAATATAATAAGAATCAAAGATCTGCTTTAGTTTATCTATTGTACTAATTTCATTTCTTATGAATATATCTGCTTAAAGCTTCGTAGAGAGCGGACACATTTGTTAAGTTGAGTAAAAACTATTCAATTTAAATTTTAAGATTTTTTTTTTTTTTTTTTTTAACTTTTGTTTGCACTGGATTTACGGTCTTAATCGAACACGTAATTTAATTGCCATGAGCTGTTCTCTGTTTAAAAATATAATTGCTTGAAATATAATTAGCACAAGTAGGGATTTAATTAGAACCAAAGGATTGTCTTATTATCTTCCTCCTAATGGCTACCCGCGATTGTAATGAAATGCTCGCCCTCTGGTGGGCTAAGGTGAAATTACAATTAACATGCTTTAATTCGGCTTTCATTAAGCTTTCATTGCTTGCCGATGTTTAGTTTCACATATATTTATTGAATAAAAATGAATAAATATGGTAAAAAAGATAACACATACTGTTGTGTGCTACAGTGTAACTCCAAAGGATCAAGAAATCCAGAATTAAGCTTCCATTTATTTCGAAATGACAAATTTAAAATTTCAGTTGATTCGGCTAATGGAAGTAAAGAATTAATCAGATGATTTGAAACTAATATTTGTTGAACTTCAGTTAAAAATCTACTTCCGATCGAACTTTGAATAAACTGAAATATTTTTTTCCAAAAGCAATCAATTTTCATGATGTAATGGCGGAGAAATTATAGTACGAATATTAAGTAGAATAACAAAAAGAACAATAATAAATACACGTGGCTGTAATATTTATTAACAACAAGAGCTGAAAAAGCGCCACCTATCGATCATTACAAACGCGGATAGATTACATGTAAGATTTATAGCATCTGAATTCGGCAGATACATCGAAATGAAAATTATTACAATGCATATTACGATTTTTTAAATAGAAATATTTTCTTTTTAAGAAAAAAAAAAAAAAAAAAAAAAAGAAGAAAGAAAAAAAAAACTTTGTTTATATTCCCGGAGATATTGCATCTATAAAACACATTGTTATGTGAAACATTGCCTTAACGGCCCTCTTCACTTACCGTCGCCGGAATCCCGAGCCAATGTTATTCTATGGGAAATTTTCTTTACAAATAACTTATTAACTAATACATATTTTTAAATTCTGTTTTCACATTCTGAAAATTCCCAACTGTTAAATTGACGGATATTTTATAAAAACGTATTTTTTTTTTCAATTTTTAATATTTTATTTTGAAATTGCAAAGTGAAAAATTTCACATACTGAAAATTCGTATTTTGCAGCTTCAGAATAAAATATAAAAAACTAAAAAAATACTTTTTTAAAAAAAGATCCATCATTTTAGCAGTTGGGAATTTTCAGAATGTGAAAACAAATTTTAAAAATATGTATTAGTTAGTAAGTTATTTGTAAAGAAAATTTCACATAGAATAACATTAGCTTCGGCTTCCACCAACGGCGACTGAAGCGGGCCCTTAAGGTACGTGAGCTAAAGGTAGCAAGTGTTTCTAAGGTAGCTCATCTTCTAAAAGAGGTTTAATTTAAATTTAATCACAAAATGAAAATACTGCATTGTAAATCATATATCCCCAGGGTACGTGACTGAATCTGAAGAGATTTTCTTGATCGACCGCCATTGTATGCAGTATTTCACTTTAAAGGAGTAGTCATTCTAATTTCCAGGTAAGATATTTTAATTTATGTGTGTTTAAGTTCATAGAAATTTGAGCTGTGATATGTTTTCTGAAAATTTCTTTCTTTCTCTTTAGCCACATTAAATTCGTTCCTATAAATTTATCATACTAAAAGTTTAATGCATACTTGCCAACATACTATTTAATATTCCGTAGTATTGTTAGATCCGCCTTTGTTTTCCCCCACACGAGTATGATTTTGGAGTATTTTTCTTCTTATTTAATCGTAATTGCATTTTCAGAATATTACTCTAAAAGTTTACTGGTGTGAAAAAAAAGGGCGGGACTAACAACACTACGGAATATTAATTAGGATGTTAGCAAGTATGTTAATGCCGTGAAAATGGCGCCCATGCGCATGTTCTCAAGGTGGCCCAAATATCGGGCAATTTTAAGGCACGTGGGTAACTTAGCAAATAAATGCGCAAATTAATGTAATAAGAAGAAGTTTAAAAATTTCTGCTTAAATATCTGAAAACATTTATTATCATTTATTCTCCAACAATTTTCAAACTATTGAGAATATCACAGATCTCCCAAAAGAAGTCGATGAATCCCAGAATTGGAGTCCTAAACTACTTCGCACAAAAAGTGGTTGAAAGTCTATTTGTGTTAAAAGGTAAGATAAATAAGAAGAAAAATCAAAAAAAAAAAAAAAAAAAAAAAAAAAAATGAGCGTCTTAAGTACATGTTAACCCTTTGCGCTCGGCATATTTTCCGTAAGACACGCCTTTTGGCGTTCCTTTAAAACGTCACACGTATAGTTTCCAACTTACTACCTTTTGGCTACCGAAAAATTGTAATAATTGGTTTTATTTTACTTCATCATTAAATAAAATAAATCTTTCTGCTAAAATTTTCCGGTAGCCGAAAAGTAGTCTATAATTACACGTTTTAGAAAAATAACATTTCATTTGCAGAGGAACACCTTAAGGCGTGGCTCGATTTTTTAATGTCCCCTCAAAATGGACATACGTGCGATAAGGGTTAAAAGTATTTTCAATATATGGGCCACATTTGGAACACTGTGCGCCAAATGTGGCCCACAAGCTACAATTTTGAAATTATGTTATAAAAATATCTAAATTACATTTTACAAAGAAATTTATACTTGATATGTGTAAATGATAAATGTAGCATTTTACGAAAAAAAAAAAAAAAAAAAAAAAAAAAAAGCCACGTACACCCAACCAGAAAATTATAAAAACTTCTCTAATCTTAACTATCACCACCTTTGGCACCTTATTTTAAACCACTATTTTTGGCACCACACACCTACCTTATTTTAAAAACGTAGAAATCTCTATCTGTGTAGTTTAGTATCTCTGTCTCTGTAAATCGTTGATGTGCATTGAACTGTCCTACAATAAATACTACACTACTAAAATAAAATTTAAGTAAAAAATCATTTTTTAAAGTTAGAAGCTTTTTATTGTGAAGCCCTAAAAAGCATAAAATAAAATTTATTCTGCAAAGACATGCTACAAAGAAATGAAAGTTTGAACACTAAGAAAATTTTAGAGAAATATATGGGTACTTTCCTTTTGCAAGAGATGAAAATTTTTTAATGTTCAAAATATTTTAAAAAGCTTTCGAGACCAATATTCATAGTTATTAGTTTTTCTATAATCATTCGTTAGGCCAGAAATTTCAAATGTCTCGAAAGCTTTTTAAAATATTTTGAACATTAAAAAATTTTCATCTCTTGCAAAAGGAAAGTACCTATATATTTCTCTAAAATTTTCTTAGTGTTCAAACTTTCATTTCTTTGTAGCATGTCTTTGCAGAATAAATTTTATTTTATGCTTTTTAGGGCTTCACAATAAAAAGCTTCTAACTTTATAAAATGATTTTTTACTTAAATTTTATTTTGTGATTTTTAGTTACCAAAAAGGAGAAAGCTTCTTAAAAAAACTAATTAAAATTTCTTAGGATATTTTGTAGACAACGGAAGATTTTGTTTTATCAATTGACATTTTTTTTCCGACTATTTATCTGCAAAAAACAGTAATGTATCGTCTTTCGTGGACCGAATCCGGGACCATCGCGTTATCAGCATGACGCTCTAACCAAAAGTCTAAGAACTGTCAAGAAAAATCGTAGAACATTCTAGAAAAATCTAAAAAATACTCATACAAAAGGAATATTGTTCTCGAATGCTTTTTAAAATATTTAAAATTTTTTAAATTTTTCACGTTTTGCAAAAGTGAAATATCTATATTTTTCTTTAAAAATTTCTTGTAGTTGAAACTTTTATGATTTTATAGCATGTCTCTGCAATAATAAATTTTTTATTTTAGGATATTTAGAGCTCCCCAATAATAAAAAACTTTGAGTGTTATCTTTATTTGTTTATTTAATTATTTTCATTTTTACTGAAATTTTAATTTTGTGCGTTTAGTCAACTCAAAGAAAAAAAGCTTCTTTAAAAAACTATCAAAATTCCCTAGACACTGTGTAGACAATGAAAGATTTTCTTTTATCATTTGGCATCTTTTTTATTAAGTATCGGCAAAAAAGTAACACATCGGCTTACGAGGATCGAACCTACGAGCATCGCGTTATCACCATGACGCTCTAATCAAATGCGCTAACGAGCGACGAAAAAGGCTGTTTTAATTTACATTAAAGTGGAGGCGTCTTCTTTTACAGAATGACACAAAGCCCGATGATACAAATCCAATTTCAATAAAAAGCTTCTAAAAGAATTATATATATATATATATATATATATATATATATATATATATATATATATATATATATATATATATATATAATTCTTTTAGAAGCTAATTATATATTTAACTTTTTATTTCGTGCCTTTTAGTATCTAAGAAAAGTTTCTTAAAAAAAAACTGTTCAAAAATTCTTAGAATACTGTGCAGACAACGGAAAATTTCCTTTTATCAATTGACATATTTTCTATTAATTATCTGCAAAATTAAACGCATCGATACTTCGGGGATGGAACTCAGCACCACCGCATTAGCTACTTGACGCTCTAACCAACTGCGCCAACAAGCTAGTAAGGACCGCTGACATTTACTTTAAAGATGAGGTGCCTTATTTATTAGCGTGCCATGAAGACGCAATAGCGAAATCCAATAAAAAGCTTCTAAAAAAATTATTTATTTATTTACTTTTATTTAAATTTTTATTTTGTGCTTTTTAGTAACTAGAGAAAAAGCTATTTAAAAAACTCTTCAAAAATTATTAGGATATTGTGTACACAACGAAATCTTTCCTTTTATCAACTGACACCTATTAATTATTCTTTTCTATTAATTATTTGAGAAATTAACATGATGCTCTAACCAACTGAGCCATTAAGAGATAGAGATACAATGAATTGCTTACAATTTTTTTTTTTTTTCTTTTTTTTTTAGTGGAAGTGTCTTACTTTTTAGCGTGACAGAAAACGCGATGACAAATTCAATTTCATGTAATAAAAATCAGTTAAAATGGGTGAAAATATCTTATCCGAAAAATGGAGATTTAACACTTTCAGGTCTAAACTATTTCAACCGCATATCTCCTACTGGACTATTTTTTTTAATACTTTCTTTTACTAATTAACACCTTTTCTATTAAATATCTCCAAAAATTACCATATCGTCCTTTCGAGGATCGAACTCATAACCGACCGTTATCAACATGATGCTCTAACCAAAGGAGCTGATGTTGGAATGCAATGCGTTGCTCATACTTACTTTAAAGGGGAGGTATCTTGTTTTTTGGCGTGTCATGAAGACACGATGAGAAATTCCAATTTCAATAAAAAGCTTCTAAAAAAATGATTCATTTATTTATTTTTACCTACATTTTTATTTTGTGCTTTTTGTAACTAGATAAAAAGCCGTTTAAAGAACTCTTGAAAAATTATTAGGATACTGTGTACACAGCGAATTATTTTCTTTTATCGATTGACACTTTTTCTATTAATTATTTGCAAAAAATAACACCTCGGCCCGGCGAGGATCGAACACGTGACTCTCGCGTTATTAAATGACGCTGTAACCAGCTGATCCATTAACAGATGCAATGAGTTGCTTACATTATTTTAATATATATATATATATATATATATATATATATATATATATATAATGGAAGCGTCTTGATTTTTTAACGTGACAAAAAGCCGATGAGAAATCCAATTTCATATAATAGTAATATATACATATATAAAAAGCTTCTAAAAATATTTTTTGTATGTATATTTTACTTAAAACATTTCATTTTGTGCTTTTTTAATATCTAAAATGTTTTGTGTTTTCCAATATCTAAATAAATAAATAAAATAAAAAAAAATGCTTCTTAAGAAAAAACTCCTAAAAAAATTCTTAGTGTAAGTAACAAAAATTTTCTTGTATAAATTGACACCTTTTCTACTAATTATATGGAAAATTTAACACGCTGCACCTTCCGGGGATAGAACTCACAACCATTGCGCTACTAACGAGACGCTCTTACCAACTGAGCCACAGCGCGACAAACGAAATTGCTTATAATTACTTTAAAATGTAGGCGCCTTGTTTACTAGCGTGACACGAAGACACGATGACCAAGTCAATTTCAATTAAAAAGCTTCTAATAATAATAATTTAAAAAAAATCTAGAATACAAATTTTATAAAAATAAACGCAGGCATTGGAATTTGAAATTTTTCTTGAAAAATAGTCTCCAGTATATGATTGTCGTTTGGTCAAGTATTGCAAAGCCTTGAATATGTTCAAGAATGAGAGTTTGAAGGCAATTTGGCTGGAGGTTCATCAGCTTCTAGATAATAATAAACTAAGCGGTAAATAATAATGAGTATGAAAATTTTAAAAGATACTCTTATTTGAATAATATTTATAGATTACTTTTGAAATCTTTAATTTTAAACAAATCGTTAACTATTATAACATCCCTAAAAAGCTTAAATTATTTGTCCTCCTGTTTCGGAGTAATTCTTTTTACACCATATTTAATAGCTTCTGACCCTAAAGGTTCAGATATTTTTTTGTAGCTAGTTTTATAACTATTGCTACTTCTGTAAGCAGTTAATATGCATCGAACAAGCAGGAAAAAGAATGCTACATTAATAAAGAATATTTAATAATACATTCTGACGTTTTTCTTTCTTAATAATTTTAAAAAGATAAAATCTTTATTTCATAAAAATTCATTTCTATAAAACTTTAAAAATTAACATTAATAACAAATTTTCGAGAAACTTTCCATTTTTTAACCCTTTCACGCTGAAGGGAAATATTTTCCCCTTCTACAAAAATCGTTATCGGTTGTTCAATTATTATTGAATCGATATTTTTTTTACTGAATGTCAAAATAAAACGTATATCCAAGGCAGCAAATGTGTTTCTGAACGAATAAAAAAAAAAGTATAGAAAATAGGACACATAATAAATGTGTTAGGTGCAATGTCCACTTGTGCTTCACAAGTAAACGAAATTGTTTCGTAGAATACCATAACTAGCTATTTATTTTACTTTTCTGATAATTTTTATATTACAAAGCAATAAATTTGTATTACAAAGCAATAAATAAAATACCGATATAATCAACCTAACTCTTCGTTTATTTACTTTTATGGTCCATAGGGAAAATATTTCCCATGAAATTATAGGAAACCTATACACCCTGCTGTGTTTTTCTGGTGATATTCTCTTACTTTATACCCACAATAGCTAAAATATTGTGTTGTATTGGCATATTTAGTCTTGGAAATCTTATGGTCCTGAAAGGGTTAAGAGACTTCAAATATTGATGACGAGAAACAACTGACCATAATTCGTTGTCGTTGGTCAGGTATTCCAAAGTCTTGAACATTTTCTCAGATGAGAGTTTGGAGGGTAATTTGCAAGAAGTCCATTACCTTCTAGCTCTAAACTATCCAAGAAAAAAAAAAAAAAAAAAAAAAAAACAAGTATGCAAATTTTGAGAGATTTAATTATTTGAATAATACTTACAAGATTTTAAATAAGCTTTACAATATGGAATGAAATCTTCAAATTAAAACAAATTATAAATTATTATAATACGTTACAAAACAAAAACAGAACTTGCGAATGTGCCAGAGAATTAATCTTGTCCCCTTAGTTTATAATAATTTCTTATCTTGAAAACGTATTATACATTTTTATAAAAATAGCCTAATATTGCCATTTCTGTGAGATTTAAGCAGAAAATTAAATCTACACTGTAAAAAATATGTCCTATTTGCTGCCAGAAATTCTCTATAATTTGAGAAAATATTGACAACGTAATTTTTTCGTAAATTACGCGTATTTTCTCAAATTACAGAGAATTTCTGGCAGCAAATAGGACATATTTTTTTACAGTGTATGTTTATAAAAACTTTATGTAAAATATAATTTCTAGGATATTTTTAATGAATAATTCTTAAAAGATAAAATCCTTATATGATAAAAAATCCTTCCTCTAAAAGTTTTAAAAATTAACCTTAATACCCAATTTCCGAAAATCTTCCCATTCTTTAAGGCACTTCAAATATTGATGATGAAAAACAATCGACGATAATTGATTGTGGTTGGTTTATAAATTATAAACCATAATTTATAAACCAACCAACCAACCATCGTTGGTATATAAATTATAAATCGTGGTTATAAATTATAAATTATTATAATGCGTTACAAAACAAAAATATATCTTGCTTATATGCCGGAGAATTATTCTTGTCTCTTTCACCCTCAAATTATAATAATTTCTTATCTTAAAAACGTATTATACATTTTTATAAAAATAGCCTAATATTGCTATTCCTGTGAGACCTAAGTAGAAAATTAAAGGAATGTTTATAAAAACATTATGTAAAATATAATTTCTAGAAAAGATAAAATCCTTACATGATAAAAATTCATTCCTCTAAAGGCTTTAAAAATTAACCTTAATACCTAATTTCCGAGAAACTTCCCATTCATTAGGGCACTTCAAATACTGACGATACAAAACAGTCGACGATAACTGATTGTCGTTGGTCAAGTATTTCAAAGCCTTGAACATATTCTCGGATGAGAGTTTGGAGGTAATTTGCTGGAGGTTCATTAGCTTCTAGATCTAATTAAATCAACCACACACACACACACACACACACACACAAAAAAAAAAAAAAAAAAAAAACTTAGTATACAAATTTTGATTTATTTAATTTTCTAAATAATAATTATATATTATATGTTATATTTACAATACAGAATGGGATCTTCAAATTAAAACAAATTATAAATTATTATATTACTTTACAAAACAAGAGTAAATTTTGGTTATATGCCGGCGATATCATTCTTATCTATATCATCCTCAATTTAAAATAATTATTTATCTTAAAAACGTATTGTAAATTTTTATAAATACTGCTTAATATTGCTATTTTTGTAAGGTTTAATAAGTATCAAACAAACAGAAATTTGAAGCTACCTATCTAAAGTAGAAATTCTAGAATATTTTTAATGAATAATCCTTAAAAGATAAAATCCTTTTTTGATAAAAATTCATTCCTCTAAAAGCTTTAAAAATTAACCTTAATACCCAATTTCCGAGAAACTTCCCATTCATTAGGGCACTTCAAATATTGACGATGAAAAACAATCGACGATAATTGATTGTCGCTGGTCAAGTATTCCAAAGCCTTGAACATCAAATCAAATCAACCACACACACACACACACACACACACACACAAAAAAAAAAAAAAAAAAAAAAAATTAATAATAATAATACTTAGTATACAAATTTTGAGTTATTTAATTTTCTAAATAATAATTACATATTATATGTGATATTTACAATATGGAATGGGATCTTTAAATTAAAACAAATTATAAATTATTATACTACTTTACAAAACAAGAGTAAATCTTGCTTATGTGCCGGCGATATCATTCTTACCTCTATCATCCTCAATTGATAATAATTTTGTATCTTAAAAACGTACTATTATAAATTTTTAGAAGTACTGCTTAATATTGCTATTTTTGTAAGGTTTAATAAGTATCAAACAAACAGAAAATTAAAGCTACCTATCTAAAGTAGAAATTCTAGAATATTTTTAATGAATAATCCTTAAAAGATAAAATCCTTATTTGATAAAAATTCATTCCTCTAAAAGCTTTAAAAATTAACCTTAATACACAATTTCCGAGAAACTTCCCATTCATTAAGGCACTTCAAATATTGACGATGAAAAACAATCGACGATAATTGATTGTCGTTGGTCAAGTATTCCAAAGCCTTGAACATGTTCTCGGATGAGAGTTTGGAGGTAATTTGCTGGAGGTTCATTAGCTTCTAGCCCCAAACTAATTAAAAACGAAAAGAAGAAGGCATAAAAATTTCGAGAGGTCGTATTTTTGGAATAATGATTGTCAAAGGGGATGTAGAAAGGGGATGTGAGAGTGAATTATTGTCTGTTTAAATTTCATCGTGGGTAAACTATGTTACTGAGAGTGTTATTGTGTAGAGTGAGTAACATTTTGTGTTAGAAGATAACGAGTGTTTTATTAGGTTAAGAAGAGAATTGATAAGTGAAAAGTTTTATTTGTGTTCATCTCCTTATGTTTGTCTCGCAGCTATATATAGAGGAAAACTTTAAGAGCCTCGGTGCTACATTTTTGTTTTCTGTTTCTTTTACGTATTAATTCATGTTGATTTATAAATCAAAATATTATTAACTAGAAAAGGGTACACATGAGAGTGAAGGATGTAGGTATATATTAAGCGATAAAAAATCTCTTACTAAATCAGCTTTAATTGATATCAATTAAAATAAAGTATGAAAAAACTTAAAAGCAATTAGTGTTAGACATTAGAATGGACAATTATTTTATTTTATAGATCATGTTATGCGTCGTAAAATAATTGAACCACGAATAAATAAATGTAATGAATATATAATTTTATAAGGTAATAATATGTTTGCGATTTTGTATTTTATTTATTTAAAATACCCGCATGGAAACCATGGATAAAATTTTACTCTATTTATTTCAGTACATTGTCACAGATATGGCCTAAGTTTTTATGGTTATCAACGGGAAATAAGTTATTATTAAGAAGATAGTCATTTGTAAAATAGTTAAATTTTGTGTCTTAATCATAGTCAGTCTGGTGCATAAAAGTAATCTCTCAGTATAAAATTTCTTGAAATTCCTGTTAATTCAGAAAACAGCAGGTTAAATGATAGCAATTTGAGTAACAGAATCATATATTTGGTTATTAACAATTATAAAATCACAAATCTTAAGTAGTCTAATGATAATAAATGTAACCCTCAGAATTAGGTCTTTAATTAAGAAGATAATCATTTGTAAAATAGTTAAATTTTGTGTCTTAATCATAGTCAGTCTGGTGCATAAAAGTAATCTCTCAGTATAAAATTTCTTGAAATTCCTGTTAATTCAGAAAACAGCAGGGACATAGAACTTTAAATGATAGCAATTTGAGTAACAGAATCATATATTTGGTTATTAACAATTATAAAATCACAAATCTTAAGTAGTCTAATGATAATAAATGTAACCCTCAAAATTAGGTCTTTAATTAAGAAGATAATCATTTATAAAATAGTTAAATTTTGTGTCTTAATCATAGTCAGTCTGGTGCATAAAAGTAATCTCTCAGTATAAAATTTCTTGAAATTACTGTTAATTCAGAAAACAGCAGGGACATAGAACTTTAAATGATAGCAATTTGAGTAACAGAATCATATATTTGGTTATTAACAATTATAAAATCACAAATCTTAAGTAGTCTAATGATAATAAATGTAACCCTCAAAATTAGGTCTTTAATTAAGAAGATAATCATTTGTAAAATAGTTAAATTTTGTGTCTTAATCATAGTCAGTCTGGTGCATAAAAGTAATCTCTCAGTATAAAATTTCTTGAAATTCCTGTTAATTCAGAAAACAGCAGGGACATAGAACTGTAAATGATAGCAATCTGAGTAACAGAATCATACTTGGTTATTAACAATTATAAAATCTCAAATCTTAGATAGCCTAATGATAATAAATGCAACCCTCAAAATTAGGTCTTTAATTAAGAAGATAATCATTTGTAAAGTAGTTAAATTTTGTGTCTTAATCATAGTCAATCTGGTGCATAAAGGTAATCTCTCAGTATAAAACTTCTTTAAATTATTGTAAATTCAGCAAAAAGCAGGGAAATAGAACTTAAAATGATAGCAACTTGAGTGACAGAATCATATTTGGTTATTAACAATTATAAAATCAAAATCTTAAGTTGTCTAATGATAATAAATGTAACCCTCAAAATTAGGTCTTTAATTAAGTTTTAACTTTGAGAAATTAAATTTGAAGTAAATATAATTAAATATTGATTCAGATTTCAAAGATGAAGTATTAAAATAATCAATTTCTTTTTGATTGAAATTAATTATGAGTTCGTAGAAGAAAGCTTTCTACAGCTTGTAAAGAATTCATTTTTTTTCTTCTTCGTATCTTCAAAAACTTTATACAGTTTCTTCGTAAACAGTATGTTTTAATTAAAATAATTGAAACATTCCATCTTTTAATGCAATGAATTCAATGGAATTAACAGTTAATAGGGATTTCTCAACAGTTTTGACAGATTTGGGGTTAGTTTATTCAATAACCAACATTGAAATTTAACTGTAACTGTTGCCCAATCAATTTGAAGATTAATCGTCTATTAGGGTCAGGTGGGGTAATAAGGGTGTAAAGAAACCACTTTTGAAAATCAGTGTTAAAAAATTTATAAAAGATTTAAAAAAATATAATAATTTTTTGTTGCATATATACATTACAAGTGTTGAGAATACATTGCACTTGAATTTTTGATTCTATATTTAAAAATAAATAAATGATAACGATTTCTCGCACAAAAAGACCAAGTTGGTAAAGTGAGTAGTCTGTGAAGTAATATGAGTAATTAGTAAAAAGGAGCAAAATGACAGGTAAATCTTTTGGAAAGTGTTAAAAACTCTTCCCAAGAAAGCTGAAAAGTGTTTTTAAAGTTTTTTTTTGGTTTTTTTTTAACAAAATGCAAAAGTGTTTATGACTTCAGTTTGTCTGTCTGTCCGCCTGTCCGCGCTCTAACTTTTATAAATATTTATGGAATTCCTTGGAGCTAATGTATGTTATTCAAGTTTACTATGGGATGTTCTGTATTGAAAATAGAGAAAGCACCACCGCTGGTTTATGTAGAGGAACACAGAAAGAATTCCAAAGCATTAAGTTCTATGGGAGAGATTTCTATAAACCACATTTTAATACCTTTATTTTATACAAATTATAATGAAATTGACATTAATTATGCATAGGTATACACAAAAAATGTTTACTATAGAATAAAGTATGGTTAGATTAAGATTTACAGGGCCACACAAAATTTTCAGATACTTTAAGGGCTGCAAATAGAAATTGCTCGAATTACATTTTCGATTTTATTAATATTTTTAACTCTTTCTAACCATGTTTAAGAGTGATTATGAGTTGGATTTGTCCACCTGTCTCTTTGTCTGTCTGTCTGTCCGCATTTTAACTTTTAACTTCCATAAATATCCATCGAATTCCTTGAAATTGATATATATTACTTATTTAATAATTATTATCTTAAATGCTATTTCTGGTTTGTGTACAGGAACACCCGAAGCTATCTCAAAGTATTGCGTTCTATGGGATATATTTCTTAAACCGCATTTTAGTACATTTATTTTGCACAGATTATAATGAAATTAACATGTAATATCCATATACGCAAAAATAAATAAATAAATAAATAAATAAAAAATCTATAAATGCAATATTATTTGCATCAAGATGTACAGGGCCACTCGAAAAGATTCACATAAATTAAGGGCTATAACCTGAAACAGCTGAAAATGGATTTTCAACTTTATTAATAGTTTTTAACACTTTCCAACAATGTTTAAGAGTGATAATGAATTCAGTTAGTATACAAGTGTGCTTTTCTCTCAGTCTGAATCTCCGTCTGTCTGTTTCGTTTCCGTGTTCTAACTACCTTAAATATTCACGGAATTTTTTTAAATTAATGTACATTATTTAAGTTTATTATGGAATATTCCCTATTAATTACGTCATAAATTTAAATAAATTACGGAAAAGATATTTTTAAAAACTTACATTAATATGTACTAAAAGCTAGTGCACACACTGTGAAAAATTTGTGTAACTGACATCTAGAATCTAAATTGTGGCTCTAGAAAAAATAGTTCCATGCCATCCTTATAAATTCTAGTCCCCATTGAAAGCGAGTTCTCGAAGTCCCTATTAAAATTCTAGAGCGTTTGCCTAAATTATCGAGGACAAAGTTATTTAAAAATCTCTGCAAATAAATGCGAACACAAGAGGTGGGTTTCAGCAATTATAATCTTGGTTTACGACCCAATTCTAGAAAATGAAGCGAGAATTTCTTGCAACCGAAAAGATTCAGAACATTCAGAATATTGTTTCACCAGCTAGAAATCTGTGAACTAGAAATTCTCGATCATTTCGTCTATTCAGTTTATTGGCGTGCCTCATGCGCATAGCTCGGAAATCTATATTCCTAGTTTAGGGATTTAGAAAATGATCACTTATTCATTCTAGATGAAGGCGGTATATTTTTTTTTCTCAGTGCAAAAGTGAAAGAACTAAGCAAACACCATAAATTGCAGAAACACAGAAATTGTTTTGAGAAAACTTTTAAGAACGACTTTTGATAAGGTAAAATACTTCTAGTTGCCACAAGTGTAATGTGAAAGCAAAAGGTACTGTGACGGCGGGAAAACAGCACTAATACATAACCATAAAGTCGACTAATATAGTTGTAACAATATTTAAAATAGACAAATGCCAGTTTATAAAAGGACTCAGCCGTTTTGTGATTATCAAAATATGTTCTTTATATTTAAAAAATTTTAGATTGAAAATTGAGATAATAGGTTATTAAAAATATTTTGGCGATATATTTGTTGTCATTGCGATTTTTTTTTTTTTTTTTTTTTTTTTTTGACTTGGCGAGAATTACCACTTTATTGCCATGCTGGCTTGAATCCAATTTATGATTACCTCAAAATTAATGCACATGTAACATTTAAATTAATTAATAGTAGTGTATTCTAATAAAATGTCTTCCCTTTACTCTAACTCGCATTCTCTCACTTTTAAGCATTCAAAAATTAATTTTTTATTTAAATATACCGAATAATATGCAGAATCTATATTTTTGTTATGAAGCTATTGCATACATGTATGTTTATAAAAGAAAAAAAAATCGCCAAATCTTTTCATCCACTTCAATTTTTTGATAGACAGTTTTCCTGAGAATGGATAATTAGCTTAATATTGTTAAGCCTAATACCATACCCACTTTACCCCACATGATGAAATGTCCCACAGAATAAGAAATACAATAAATTTAACTAAATTTCAGGTGAATATCTGTTCTAAGGTGTTTTATGCTTCTTATTCTTTTGTAAATGTTTTACAATTTTGCTATAAAAAAGAGAAAAAAAGAAGTTTGGAAGAGTAATATATGCCACATGTTGCACATAGAACAACAATTTTAATTAAAAACGATAATTTTCATGCTGCCATTATTTCTTTTTGTAGCAGAAATACATTGGAGCCATCTATTAAATACAAAATAAAAATATATAAATATATAAATATTGCAATACTTTAAATATGTATTTTTTTTTTTTTTTTTTTTTTTTTAAGCATACTCACTTTACCCCCCACTTTATCCCATCTGACCCTTTGTCTATCAAATATCAGTTCTGAAAATTATTGGTGAATAATGAGTAAAAGAAGTTTCCATTTATAGCAACACTGTTTCTCAATATGGAACTTTGAAATAACCAAAATAGGAAAACAGTGAGTGGGTATCGAATTGCTCACTAAAATACTGAACTTCACGTGCTCCCCTTCAAATTGCGATGTTTTGGGAGGTTGTTATAAGGAAAGCCAAAATAAGAATAATAATAGTACATAATAATAAAATTAATAACTATTAATTTTACTAACGGTGACTGAACTGTCAGCAACTATTACTGTTAAGTTTTTTAGTTGTTAGTGTATATTAATTTCCTGTAACAGCCGTGAGGTTGAATAAAAGAAGCGTTATGACAAGCAGATAACTCAGGATTGCGAAATCTTTAATTCAACTATTTATTGGAGTCCAATATCATCGTTTTTCTTGCAAATTCAATAACAAATAAATTCTGAATTAATTCACAGTACAAAAATTTTCTCCAAAACATCAAGATAAAAGTTTATTATTTCGAATAAATGGATGGATAAATGAACACGGGGAGTTTTTCGAGAGAACGCACAACTTGTTAGTTGTCCAAAGGCAGTGGCAAAAATGATGAAAGTTTGGCTGATTAACTTCACATCAAAACCACAACATCTGTCGCCAACTTCATACTGACAGAGAATTGAACAACACCCACTTTTTCAGTTGCGCATAGTTCAGTATCACTTTAAAAAATATATTGGCGATTCTTTTCTTAGCCAAAAAACCGTTATCAATTCGTGAGAAGATTGGAAAGGTACGTTACAACTCAACCACAAAAAATTATCGTTAAAACCTTATTCTCAGTCTTTAGCCGATAGAAAGTACACAATTTCTATTTACAGAGCGGATGAAAGTGTTCTGTTCTATGTTCAAAAGTGCCACATCAGGAAATATTTTATTCTATATAATTTTACTGAGATGAAAAGATTTGCCCTCCACAGAACATTATGCGAGCAAACCACATGTCTTACTTTTATTTTTTTATTTATTGAAAGAAATAGAGAGAGAATGACTTTGATCCTTTGCAAGAAGAGAAACCGCATATATTAGCTCGCTTTTTATACAGATAGAAAATGAATTGGAAAAGAATTAAATTTTGAAATCTAATACATAATTTATAATATGTGATTTTCGATATCACAATTACTGTAGAACTATTGAAAACTAAATGACGTAATGGTAATTTAATAATTATACTTTTTTTTTCTTATTAAAATTAATTATAAGCAACATGTCATATCACTTTAAAGAATTCATAGAATTACTTAGAATGAAATATACAACAACTTTGGAAGAATTTAATTTTTTTCTTCACCTCATCTTCAAATATTTTATAAATCTTCCACATAAATACCACGCCTTAAAAAAATTAATCGAAACATTCCATACTTTAATACAATGAATTCAATGGAATTAGCGTTTAAGTGGATAGGGATTTCTCAGTATGGCATTTCCATGTAACCAAATGAGGAAAAAAATGACATGGAGTTGATATCAAATTGCTGACTAAAGTACTTCGAACTTTAAATGCCTGTAATGCCATTAAAGGCATTTCACGATGGTCTCGGCCTGCTAGATCATTAAATAAATACCCAACTGAGGAGAAAGAAAAAAAAATTGCAATTTGAGATCAATGATTGTCCGTGAAAAGAGTTCATCATTTTATTAACTCCGTAAAATGTTGAAGAAAAAGAATTTAAGAGGTTTGTAATATTTGGCGATAACTCGCCATCACCAGGTAGTGGGATAAATGTAATTATAAGAAATATTTCATTTTAATAATCTTTAAATTTTATTTTATTTATTTATTTATTTTATTTTTTTAAATCTAAGCCTAAAAATATATTTTTTATTTACTTTTTGGGAAGATTTATATGTTTTTGGATTTTTTAAATATGATTAAATAATTTAAGAAATTACTTGTATTATTATTATTATTATTATTATTATTATTATTATTATTATTATTATTAAACAAGTTTTCCAAGTGAGATAATTTGTGAACCAATACACGAATTTCCAAAACTTTACATTTGACTGAATCTTAACCTAAATAGGTAAACAGATGTTTCTTAAAAAATTGTGTATATCACTTTATACATGTATGAGATATTTTTAAGTTTTATTGTAACAGTTACGTTTCGAAGTCAGCTCATATAATTGCACTAATGTTACGTTCTATATTTAATATTGGAAACTATGATCTTTCAAACGTGTATCAATTTAGAAGTGGCTTTGCTATGTCTCTATAATCAAAGCATATTTCATAAATTTATTTTATGCCAAAATATACTCTTTAATCTTCGTTGTATATAATTGAATAATGTTATTTTAACAAATTTTAACAGTTTGCATTATAGTTATATCTCAGCCTATTATTATTTAAAAAACTATTTTAATTATATTCCACACTAAAAATAATCCAAAGATATTCTTAAGAAAATAGTGTTTTCTTAAGACATTCTTCAAATATTTTAAAATATTTTAAAGATTTCTACTTTTTACAAAATATCTGCAGAAATTTTGAAGACATTCTAAAGAAATTATGTAAACTTTTTAAAAAATAGGCCAAATAACTTAAAATATTCTGCAGATAATTTGAAGATATTTTTAGAGAAAATCTTGAGATTATTTTTAGTGGGTTTTTAAATTGTAAGAAACAACAAACTGTGCCACTGTGCTATGGTTCTCTCAAAAATACATATGAGATCATTTTCTTAGCTTCTACTGGAGTGAAGTGGACAAATTTTATGTACAATAATATGTTTTACAAATATAACCTATAGTGTTTAAAGCATTCTAAAAGTAAGATAAACTTTATTCTAGTTTTTCAGAATTGTATATATTTAGTAAAATATCGTCTAAAATATAGCTTTCATATTAAATATACATAAATATCTATTACTTCACTTTATACTTTTCTGTTCAAAAATCTTTAGCACCTGGCATTCTGCATATGATGTCGAAGGTAAAACGAATAACTGAAAAAGAAATTACCAGTTACTTGAAGTAAATAAAGATGAGCTTACATATGGTTGGTTGATTGGTTGATTGGGTTTAACGTCGCATCTGGGAACTCCCCCCCCCCATAAACTATAAGTTCATTTCTTTTAATAAATTCTAAAACTTCATTGATAAAAATTTTAAATGATTCACAAATGATCTACAAATGCCTATAACGCACCTTCAATTTCCTCACAGTATCAGTAAATCAAATACAGACGGCCATGACTAAACTCACATTTTGAAATATTGAAATAGGGTAAGTGCACCAGTGATTGACAATTTTAGAGCAATCTCAGATGTTTTTAATGTTCTAGTCATCAAAAAATATTTTTAGAAATCTTAAGTTAATACATATGGCATGAAAGACATTCAGAAGCACATATATGTTAAAATATATACATTTGATAACATTTTTTTTTTTTTTTTTTTTATGAATTTATATTTGACACCCACTCAATCTTCCAGTAATCGACACTGCCAGTTTTTCCTTTTATTAGTAATTGGTACCCTATGTTCCAGTGTTTGACACTGCTATTTACTGAATATCGGATACGAATCTAGGTCATGCACGTCGGCCTAACCATTCAGTGTATTCCGCGATTTTCTTCGAAACACGAGTAGAAGGGGCTAAGTTATATTGGAATGTTTTACGACTTAGGACATCCCGTCCAATCCTAGAGCTATCTCGTAGTCAGTCGATCTTAATGAAGCACATAAAACGCACATACTAAACGTCTTAGTAAATTCAAAAACCTTTTTGTGCATATGTGTGCGTGCGTGTGTCAGGTGTGTTTTTCTCGGAGCAGAATCCCTGCAACAGCATTTTTTAATGGCGAGTAAAAGAAATATACAGGTGGTAAAAAAGTTTTGTTTTTCAAATTTTTTAATATTAAAACTAAATATGCATTTAAATAACTTTTTTAATAGAAGTTTTACAATTATTACAATATTATCTAATAGTGTTTTTGTAAAATGAAATCTCGAAAAAAAAAAAAAAAATCAGAGAATTTTTTTAGAATAGTAGGTATTTACTTGCAATTTTCTACTGAATGATAGGGTAAGTGCTTTAGTGATTGACATGCTCTAGTAATTGACATCTATGCCGAAATAATTAATAAATAAAAAAAATAATATCATATATTTTACATATAAGAATTTTAACATTTTATGTCAAACACTGGAGCATAGGGTGTTAATAACCGGTAAAATGAATAACTAGCAGTGTCAAACACTGTAATATAGGGTGCCAATTACTGATAAAATGAAAAACTGGCAGTGTCAATTACTGGAACATTGAGTGGCTGTCAAATAAAAATTCATTTAAAAAAAAATAATAATAATTGTTATCAAATGTATATATTTTAACATATGTGTGGTTCTGAATGTCTTTCATGCCATACGTACTAACTTAAGATTTCTAAAAATATTTTCTGATGACTAGAACATTAAAAACATCAGAGATTGCTCTAAAAGTGTCAATCACTGGTGTACTTACACTAATTCAAAAATACTGGCAAAATCTGGCGAGAAAATTTATTGTTGGCAACCCTCATCGCTAAAAGGAAAATAAAAAATCTCTCGGTATTCCACATCTAGTAAAACATCGGTGTTCAAAAAAGAAAATAGATATTAAACGCTCAGAGTAATTTGTAGACGCTAATTCCGTTTTAATGGAGTTATAAATTCAACTTTAACGATGTTTCAAAAGATTCCCTTACCTTAGATATCGCGGAGAAAGAACAGTGAAAAAAAATCTTGTAGGGGAATTTTATTCCCGCTCGTTTTGTTTTAGTTGATGCCAAAGAGGGAATTTAAATCATCTTTTCAAGAAAACTTTGAACATTTTTCAAGTTTACGAACATTTTTCAAACTTTGAATTTCATATGAATTTTAAAGTCTATATGTTCTAAGATCAGTTTAAGAATTTCTATAAAATGGAGATTTTTTATTTTTATATATATAGAGAGAAGAATGTGAATCAGCTTTGAAATTTGTAAGATTGTTTATGTTGTCGTGCTGTGTTGTTATTGTAATTGTTTAGTATATCATTCCTTAAAATTGTTTGTTTGCTTTATTGATAACATATACATCAGATTTGTATGTTTGATTTATAGTCCACTTGTAAATTTTTGTCAGATAACAACAGATAGCACATGACAGAATTACAGTACGAAGAATTGGAGAAAACACGCAGGGACAGCGCGGGAATCGAACCCGCTCTCCTACGCTCAAAGGCGATTAGCAGTGTGGTGACACATCCACTCGGCCACGGTGGGCCGTTCCTTAATTTATCATTATTTACATTCAAAACGTATACACATTCTAGTCTGCAAGAAATATTTTGTAGATTATATGTCAGCAGAATTGCTGAAAAAGTCGTAGTCACTAAAAATATTGTTAATATTTTACTCATATTCAAATTTTATTTCGAAATGTTAACAATCAGAAAATTTCGAGTCAGGTTACAAACAATGCTCGGCAGCAGCGATTCCTCGCAAAGCACGTAAAAAAACATTTGGACCATAAATAATGCCTTGCCCTGTGATTTTATGTTGTGACAAACATACAACAATTTATTAATGTATTTGAATTAAATTAGATAAACAATAGCTCTTTTATACCAACCGATATTTGTATGAATGTATAAAAAACTCACTCAATCAATAGGACTGCAAATATATTTACAATTTCAGACACGAAATGGTTCATATATGACGTCACTGAAGAGCCGTTTTGAAGGGAATCGGCCGTAAAAACACAGTTTGATAGCAGATTTAAGCAAATTACGCCGATTAGCGGCATTTCTCAGTAAAAAGATGCCACTATTCCAAAATTATACTTTAGTGACATCGATTTACGAGCTTTGATTGTTCGGCAAGTAAAACGGTCATTTCTTAAAGAAAAGTACAGTCAAATCCCACGTTTTAACTTTTAATTTAATTTAATTTATATATGTACTAGCAGGCTTCGCCCGCTTCGCTGGACCCTATTTTTAAATGAACCACTATAATTACTGAATTCTCAAAATTGCATTAATTTTTATCACGTGAAAAAAAAAAAAAAAAAAAAAAAAAAAAAAAAAGCGAAACAAAATTTGATTAGGAAAAATGTCGCACCGGGTTTTCACTGCCTTCGGAAAAAATTCCCAAAATGCTCTAACTCTTATTTCTGTTATTTTCCCCCTTCGCCCCCCCCCCTCCCGTCTATCCTAATAATTTTACAAATTCGAAAATATCCGCAATCGATTTGTAAATAACAAAAACTTCTATGCACCAGTTTTGAACGATCTATCTCTATTTTTATTTTTTGCCCCACCACTCTCCCCCCCTTCCCAATAATTTTAAAAATTCGAAAATATCCGCAATCGATTTGTAAGTATCGAAAACCTCTATGCACCAATTTTGAATGATCTAACTCTATTTTATTTTTTTTGCCCCTCCGCCTCCCTCCCGTCCCTCCTAATAAGGTTACATATTCGAAAATATCCCCATTCGACTTGCAGGCCTCTAAAACCAATCTGTAACAATTTTGAACGGCCTAAATGCATTTCTATTTGTTTTTCCCCATAGCCCCCCCTTACCGCCCCTCCTAATAATTTCACAAATACAAAAATATCCGCATTCGATTTTAAGTATCGAAAACCATTTGTGTACCAATTTTGAACGATCTAACTCTATTTTTATTTTTTTGCCTCCCCCCCCCCCCATCCCCTCCCCCTTCTCGCCCCTCCTAATAACTTTACACTTTCGAAAATATCCCCATTCGACTTCCAGGCCTTTAAAACCTATCTGTACCAATTTTGAATGCCCTAACTGTATTTCTATTTGTTTTTGCCCATAGCCCCCCCCCCCCTTTACCGCTCCACCCCCTTTCCGCACCACCTAATAATTTTACAAATTCGAAAATATCCGCAATCGATTTGTAAGAATCGAAAACCTCTATATACCAAATTTGAACGATCTAACTATATTTTTATTTTTTTTGCTCCCCCCTCTCCCCTCCCCGCTTCTCTCCCCTCCTAATAACTTTACACTTTAGAAAATATCCCCATTCGACTTGCAGGCTATTGAAACCTATCTGTACCAATTTTGAAAGGCCTAACTGTATTTCTAATTGTTTTTGCCCCTGCTGCCCCACCTGGGGGCTAAATTTTTTAAATTCCAGAAACTGGTTTTTGATATTTGTGTTAGCTATATTTTGTAGCAAAAATTTCACGTATATCTGTTTTTTTTTTTTTTTTTTTTTTTTTTTTTTTGAGATACATAGGATTATGCGAAATCGCGTTTTACGCATGTGAAATCCCGTTTAGCCCCCTCGCCCCCCCCCCTTGGGGACCGAATTTCGAAAATTCCAGAAATTGGTTTTTAGACATTTATATTAGCTATATTTTGAAGCAAAAATTTTACGGATATCTGTTTTTTTGTTTGAGATTGAAAGGATTTTTTGAATTCACGTTTTGCCTCCCCTCCCCTACCCCTTGCGGGGCGAATTTTTTCAATTTTTTTTTTCCTAAACCATCCCTGACCTATAAGGAAAAAAACAAAAAAAGGATTATCGAAATCGGTCAAGCCGTTTACGATTTTATAAAGGACATACAGACAAACATTCATTTATATATATATATATATATATATTATTGCAGTATTATACTCTTTTATTTTTATTTTTTAAAGTTTATCGTTTCTATAATTACTTTATCAGTAATATAACTACATGCAAGTATAAAGTAAGTAAATAATTAATGCACAAATAACACTGTGCTGCTAAAAGAAAAAAAAATAATAATAAAAGCAAAAAAAAAAAAAAAAAAAAAAAAAAAATGCGCCTTGATACTATTCTTGCTGATTCTTATGTAAAAAAACGAATCCGAATATGGCAACCATTCCAGTCACCCACTGTTTTCTCAAGACACCATCCCCTCCCCCAATTTTTATCACTTTTCGGTAATTTCATGGCCATGGATTTGATTTGGAGAGTGGAAAAGTGTTAATTTAACACTTAAAAAAAAAAAATAATAATAATAATGTTTGATAAGTAACGTTAATAATAGATTGAAAAAACATAAGAAATGTAATACATAATTTCAGTGGCAAATCCCCCCCCCCCCTAAATTTCCCCTTGCAGCAAATGTTCATGTTTTAGAATTTTCTAACTCTGTAGCCCCTCAAAAGATATTTAACAGTTAAAATAATCTCCCCCCCCCCAAAAAAAAAAAAAAAAAAAAATCAAATATATAGCCATAAAATTACCGAAAATTGATAAAAATAGAGGGCTGTCCCTAAAAAACGGTGGATGAGAGGGCAAAATGGGCGTCATATTCGGATTCAGGATGTCCTTTTGCATAAGAATTTGCAAAAATGGTGCTTAGGGCAATTTTCATCCAGAGCAGTGTAATTAGCTCAGTTCTAACCGATGATAAAAAAGAAAGAACAATTTTGATTCATTCCATGTTCTGATGAATTTAAACTTAATAATGTTATGAAGGTTTTTTAGGTATTAATATCCGGCCTTATTTTCAAAAGCATTTTTATGGTATATTTCCAATTAGAAAAATGAAAATAATAGTTAGGAATACTTAAAGAATCAATGATCATTTTAAAAAGTACACCTCTCTTCATCAAGTGCACATAAAACACATCTTTCCTTAACATTACTTATCCTTATATTTTTGCTTTCACATTTTTATTTTTATCTACATATTATAAAGTTTTTGTGAAGTGGTTGATTATCAACACTTTTAAAGATAAATTCATTTTTATTTTTGCGCTGACTGAATAATTGATACACCAATTTAATAACATATCCGAGAATTATGTTGTTTTTATATTATTTGTAAATTCTCTGTACAGTAAACGCTAAAAACACTTTGTTTTATTACACATTTTTCCTTTCTACACTCAGCTTGGGACATTAGCCTTTTCAAAAAACTCAATTTTTTTTTCATTGACAATTGTTCCAGACTTATTTTTAATCTAATTTCTTCTTTCTTCTCTTTGATTGCCATACTTTTTACTTTCTCTTAACCTTAAGGTAGAGAAAGTATTGTTTATGGATCAAATTTTCAAAATTGAGTTTTCGTTATATTTACACGTTTTGAGGTGTCCTGAATCCAAAAATCATGTTTTTAGCGGTTGGTTTCTGTGTGTGTGTGTCTGTCTGTTATCCGCATATCTCAAAAACCAATTACAGCAGAACTTGGTATTCAAAATGTGTATGATATAAGGATGCCACTGTAAACTTTTCGTTGAGATCAAGCAAATGGTTCGTGTACAGGGACACCCAAAATAATTCAAATACATTACGTCTATGGGGAAAATTGCAGGTAACTAGAGTTTAACATCTATAGACTGCACTAAACCAAACGAAACGAATATATATATATATATATATATATTATACGTAAAAACATGTTTCATGTAGATTAGGGTACAGAAAACCTTCACTGTTCCTTTACAGGGCTACACAAATGAACAAGATTACAGTACAACAATACTTGAAAATTGATTGAAGTGTACTTCAGGTTGTGCCATGTGTTATTAATATAGGATTATATTTATGTCTTCTACGTGGTGTGGACAAAACTTTTAGAAAATATACAGGGCTGCCAATATTTAAGCCTTAACATTATTTTTTGTTGTTAGTGGAAGTGATTTACTGTAATATTTTAACATGTCCGAGAAAGCTGCTCGGGAATTGAAATAGATTCCTCATAGCCATATGGTAAATAATGTATTTTTTTAAGTTAAATATTCATCGCTCGGTTTTTTGCATATTTAGACGTTTTGAGGCTTCCTGAATACGGAAGTCCAGTTTTTAACGTTTGACCTTTGTCTGTGCCTATCAGAATAAATTAAAAACAAATAATTTCAGGCGATCCAAATGTTGTATTTTGAAGTTAATGCGTTTGTTACTAGAAAAGTTTGATGAAGATTGATAAGTTTGAAGGAAAGTTGGTGTGAAAGTTGTCTCAATAATTTTAAATGAACTTTTGAATTTAATAACAGATTCGAATTTTACGTAAATGTAGGTACATTAATGAAAGGGGCTGAATTTCTTGTCAAATAAAGCTGTTACGAAGCCTAAATTGAATTGTTTTAACATAGGTTTGCATAACAGTACTCGTTATTTTACCCCTTAATCTAAAATTTGTATTTATAGCATGAAATTTCAGGGTAAGATAAAGTCGTGTGAGTGACACACCAGATTATTTATTTTCAATAATCGTTTATTTTTCTTTTAAGTATAGATAAGAATTTATTTTTATGTGTGACGACTGTGACGATATATACTGTTAAATTATTGTACCCCTTTTTATTTTAGAATATACCGTCTCAATTTTGACATTACAAAATCTGTCAGTGTCTTTTCTATAAATGCAACAGTTCAAGAATTAAATAGATTCATGATTTCTGAATTTTTTCGTTTCATTAGATATGAAAAATAGAGAGAGAAAAAAAGGGTGTGAAAAGAGAAAAAGAGAAAAAGAAAATAATAGAAAAAAAAAATACATTATCAACAAACATTAATGAGTTTCATATGTAGTTTTAAATTCTTTCATAATGGAAGCAAATATAACAGTTTTCTGTGATATCAAAACATTATAAGATTGCTTGCTACCTAAAGATAAAATTTTATTCCCTTTCCATTTATTTTTATAAACACTTGTGTAGAAAAACTCACCTCATCTTTTCCAAAAAAAATTTAAAAACTTTTTTAAGTGCTTTTTCGAACTTTTTAGTTCATCTGAGTGCTCTTGTATGTAGCAAGGAAAATTTGATGGGAGTTTTGAGATTTTTCTTATTCACTTTGTGGTATGTTATTAAGGATGTTTTGCTGGACCTTGCTATAAGTAGGTAAAGTTTTACAAATTCTGTAAACAACCATGTTTGTGAGAAATATAACATGAGGATAAGAAATTGGGGAATAGTTTATTAGAGATATGAGATTATACAAGATATATTAGATTGTTATACAATTTGAACTGAATACAACTGAAAGTACAAAAAAGATTTGTTGAAATAAAAAATAAATAATCTGGTGTGTCACTCACACGACTTTCTCTTACTCTGAAATTTAATACAATAAATATAGGTTGGAGATTAAGAGGTAAGATAACGAGTACTGTTATGTAAACCTATGTTAAACAATTGAAATTAGGCTTCGGAAGAGTTTTATATGATAATTAGTTCTACCGCCACCCCCCCCTCAACCCCCCCCCCCCGTTTTATTAATGCACCTACATTTATAAAGAATTTTATTCGGTTATTAAAAAATAATTCTCTTTTTAAAAAATAATTTATTAAAATTATTATTTAAACAAATTATCTTTTATGATAATGCAGACTATTTCCATATTAGATAAGTAGTATAACTCTAAATATCAAAAAAAATGTTAAATTTATTCTCAGTATTACATTTTTTTTTTTTTTTTTAATGAAAAAAATCGATAACTTTATTTTAAATTATCGCAGATCGCTGTTTCAACCATTCGTTTTAAAGGTATTGGCGAGCTCTTTTGAAAAATACACATTATGAAAATTTACTCCCTTCGAGGGGGGGAAGTAAATTCCTCCCCCCAGGGAGGAGGCAAGGCTCCTACATACACAAAAAAAATTTTTCGAGTTGACTACGTCTATTACAAAAAATATATATTCGTTTCATTTGTCTACAGATGTTAAACTCTACTTACCTGCAATTTCCCCCATAGACATAATGTATTTGAATACTTTTGAGTATCCCTGTACACGAACCATTTGCTTCATCTCAACGAAAAGCTTACTGTAGCATCCCTATATGATACACATTTAGAATACCGAGTATGGAATTTCTGCTACTATTTGTTCTTGAGATATGCTGATAACAGACACACAGACCTTTCGCTAAAAACAGGATTTTCGTATTCAGGGGACCTCAGAACATGTAAATATAACAAAAACCCACGTTCAAAAATTTGACCCTAAAACAATACTTTCCCGACCCTATGGGTAAGAGAAAGTAAAAACCTTTACTGATTTTAATACGATATTTAAATGGATTCTTGGGAAGAAACTGCATTTACTAAAAATATGTCATGAGAACGAACTGAATAATAGTTTATTACAGATTAAGAGTTATACAAGTAATACGAGGGTGTTTCAAAAGTAAGGTAACAAGTCCATTAGAAGTAAACGTCTATTCAGGAAATAAATATATGTATATATATATTTACAAAGTAGTAAGGCACTGGTACATATTCATTCTCCACATAATCACCATTTTTTTCGAGGCATTTGTCCCATCGGTACACCAAAATCGGTACAAGAAATCAGCATCAAGGTTGTGCAACCACGTCAAGACGACTTGCATCGTTTCTGAAATTCTGGCCTCAAAATCTTTCTTTAAACGTTCGAAAATATAGAAAGCGCTTGGTGCGAGGTCGGGACTGTAAGGAGGGTGGTCGAATACCACTAATGAGTTGTCTCGGTACCCAAAGAGCACATGTCTTCCGATAGCCCAATTGTTCATGCACAGTGTTGTGTGCACTGTAATGGAGATATTGAATACTTGTGCAATTTTACTCACAAGGAAACATTCAAAAGGTGTCATCTTCAAAATATACTGAAAATAAATATATATATGTGATTCTATTCTTTCTAAAACACGAGAAAGTGAAAAAAATATCGGTTAAAATGAATTACAGCGACCACAAAAAATTATCAAAATTAAGCATATTGGGCAATTTCACATTGTTAGGCGATTGATTTTGAGTATTTGGCGGAGAAACAAAACACGGTTCTGTTTGTGCACGGCAATCTCGGTGTTAGTGAACTGAATGCCTAACAGCGCTAAAATCGCCAAATATGCTTAATTTTTATAATATTTTGTGGTTGCTGTAATTCATTTCAGCCGATAATTTTTTCACTTCCTGGTATTTTATGAGGAGTAGAATCACATATATTTTTTTCAACATTTTTTGAAGACGACACCTTTTGAATGTTTCCTTGTCAGACTAATGCGACGATCGCCATGAATTAAAGCTTCGACACGGCAAATATTGTCATCTGTGGTGGACCTGCTTGGTCGCCCTGTTCTTTCTTCATCTCGCGCATCTGTTCTGCCTTTGTCAAATCTCGTGCATGAAAACCACACCTGTTTTCGTGTCATAACACTTGTACTGTACACTTCTACCAACTGTCGGTGAATTTAGTTGGAGAATTTTTTTTTTTTTTTTTTTTTTTTTAAACGCAAAAACCTTATCACACTTCTTATTTCAATCGCGGACCATGATTCCATCAACACAGCAATCTTCTAACTAAGATTTAATCACATCACTGGACAACCAGCTCCATCTACCGGCACCGTTTGATTCCTATGATCGTCTTCTTTACCTTCAGAGAGATTTTTTATTCATACGGATAATTTGCACACCCGCACCCGACAGAGCTCTAGTTACCTTACATTTGAAACCTCTACGTAAAATTGCTGTGCAGTTGGTATTAATTGAAGAAACAATGTAAAAACAGTTTTAAGAAAACCTTAAACTTGAATTTAACTAAGTATTATTTTTATGTAAAATCTGTAATTTATTTTTGGAAGAACGCTAACTTACAAATTATACAATGTCAATACACGGCTTGCCTTAAATTTAAATAAATACTATTTTTGTATAAAATATGTAATTTTTAGTCGATTTTAGCAATTTCTGGACTGTGAAATTTAGAAGATTGACAGCTCGCAAATTTTAATCTTATTTTTCAACTTGTTTCATTTTACAACAACAGATGCAGCAGATAACTAAATAAATGTTTGAATCATTAACAAAGGTTATTCTATCACGAGCGTGTCAGTAAAAGGTGTTTGCCGTGTCACCAGAGAGGTCCACATAGAGCACCTATCGAAATTTGAATAACTGTAATTTCACTGCAAATTTCATTTACCAAATAGAGTAATTAAAGCATTCACGTTTATGCTTTCCTCTGCTCCATTCAATATAAATCACCTCGTATTTCTATAATACGTACCGGGTAACCCAAAAGTATATAGACATTTAAAAAATTCATAAAAAATTGAAGGAATTTAAAGTATTGAACGCGATTTGTGAAAAGGTTATTCTCTTTTGGTTTAAAAATAATAATAATAATAATAATAATATTTAAAATTTTCGCCGACAAAGGGCGCTGTACGCGAGCAAATCACACATTTTCATTAAAAATTGTATTTATTTGCATACAAATGTTTAAAAGCATGTTACTCCTATTGTATGTGTCGGCCATCCCCACAAATTAAAATTTGCAAGTGAGTTGCGATAGTGCAGATTCAGGTGGCAATTCTTAGCTGAGGTGAAACGCCTTTACCAGTAACGCTTTATCCATTAAGTCAGCGTTGCAATTAAAATTTTATGCATGTACGAGTAGGAGGGAAAATAAGAAATGAGGTTTCAATCATAAAACAATGCAATTTATAGAACTCTAATTTACATATTTCTCGTAACGCGTCTATTCAGCGCTCTCTATCGATGAAAAAAGTAACTTTTTTTTTCTCCTTCATTAGCAAAAAAAAAAAAAAAAAAAAAAAAAAAAATATCCCCTTCACAAGAAAATCTTTTTCACAAACCGCGTTAAATTCTACCAATTCCTTTAATTTATATGAATTTTTAAAGCGTCTATAGACTTATGGAACGCCTAGTACTTATTTTCTCAATCAAAAATATCTATCACTTTTCTGAAACTATACATTTAGCCCGCGGATAGTGTTAACAAAAGGATAGTTTGTTTTAGAGGTTTTTCCCCAAATTCTTATGTACTTACTGTCATTCACTACGGTATGTTTGTGAATCTCAACATAATTTAATTGTTGATATTTTTTTTTTTTCGACAGAATTAAAAAAAAAAAGTACATTTATTTAAAATGAGGAAAATAAATTAGAAAAATTAAAAAATAAATTAGAAATATCAGTCGTATTGTTACAAATAAAATACCAAATGAAAGGAGCAATTTTTGTGAATCCGACGGATTAAACAGCTTACCGATCGGACTTAGATTTTTTTAAATTAACTAAAGTATGAATTTTAGGTGGCAACAGCAGAAGATTGTATGGAAACTGTTAGGAGAAAAAAAAATCTGCTTCACATTAAGTCACATGTTTTTGAAGTGGTATTAAAAATTGCAGTTTTCAATTTTTTAAAAATTTTCTCTCACGAACACAAAAATATAATATACAGCTTGTACCCCACAAGACCAACTTCATTTCAAATTTCATCATTTTTTTAAGTTAATAAACAAAAATTTACTTTTTTTTTTTCTTTTTTTTTTCAAATTAAATTTTATTCTAACGTCAAAAAGATTTATGTGGTACGATACATTAAGAATTTGGGTTTTAAAAGTTTTTTTTAAATAGATTATTATTATACCTATATACAGAAACAATAAAAAAATTATGTTACACATAAGCATGCACAGTACATTGATTTTGCAATATTACATATTTTACTTCATATTTTCAGAATTTAATATGTTACATACTACACTTTAATATATTACATAACTAGCAGGCTTTGCCCGCTTCGCTGGTCACTAAATTTAAAGGAAACTCTTTTCTATATAGCTTTATAAAAATAAAATAAAATACTAAAATTGCTTAAAAGCTCGCTTCGGATCCCTGCTGCCTTCGGTAGCGATTTGGTCATCCGCTAAAACTCGGACGCTTGTCCCTATTACCTGAGACAATGGTTTACCAATAGGCTTCCATTAAGTCCTTATTAAATAACAGTTTCGAAATAGATGGTATCGAAAAAAATGAAGTATCCCTTTTATATTTGAATACCAGTTACATATGAACAACACTATACGTGGTGCGCATAATATTTGCTTTTACGTTATTTCGTATGTTTATTTTGTTTATCCCCGATCAACCATAATAATTATAAGATAAAAAAAAATATATACCATGTTTTTAAATAGCTTAAACTTCTCTTTAAAACGCATTAAAAAGCTCCAATAGGCAGGTAATGGATTTGGCGCCAAATTTGACAACATTTTGCCCTTGGCGACTTTTTTGGCGACTTTTGGCGAGAAAATTCTTATTATCGATATTCCAAAGATGGACGTTCTAATGTGATTGGTTAAAGAGTTACCGGAAATTTGAATTTAAAAAAAAAAGTTGGTTTTAAAAATAAAATATTAATCCTTTCCGAACAACATATATTTGCATCATGAACTACATTAGCACTTTTTCATTGTGTAGAAAATCTTTAAAATGATAATGACGTCAATTTTTGCCAAATGCATAATTTAACTTTTAACAATTTCTTAACGCTCACGAGTATTAAATGTATTTATTTTTAGGTCGAATGAAAATGAACACGTAAATTTTTTTTGGCAACAATTAAATTATAGTTAATATTTTAATGGCTATTTTTATTGCTATTAAGAGCTTATCATTTTCACATTTTAATTAATTAAAAGAAAACTATTCGAAAATTCGAAAATCTGACTTCGAAGTATTGTGTTCTCACCGGATTCTGAGCTACTGTGAAAGTTTCAAATGTCTAGCTAGTCGGGAAGCCAGTTAAAAATCGATTGCAAGATTTGTCCCTGACAAACACACAAGAATCGAAGTTAATAAAAACATGGTAAAAATGATAACAATTTCACGCTAAATATTTTAATATGCTATGACCGGCTACGTCTGTTGCATGAGACAATTAATTTTTTATGGTTATATATAATTCATGGTTTGTAAGCATGGTCATAGTACCTCCTTAATATAGTTCTCTTTGGCGACTTTTGAATTTTTGTCACCATTTTAGATTAAAATCCCTTGTAAAAATAAGACTTAATACCTTGTAACAATATGCTATGAGCGCTATTTCTGCCATATTTTAGACAACTAAACTTTTAATGGTTATATATATTTCCCATTAAACATATTTTTATTTTCATTTATTTATTTAAATATTGATGAAATTTGAACTTCAATTTGGTCTAGTGTTGTACAGGCTGTATACTATATGTTTGTGTTTGTGAAAGAAAATTAAAAAAAAAATTGAAAACTGCAATTTTTAATCCCACTTTAAAAAAAAAAAAAAAAAAAAAACATGTGACTTAATTAGTAGCACATTTAAAAAAAATTTCCAAACGGTTTCCATACAATCTCCTTCTGTTGCCACCTAAAATACATACATTAGTTAATTTTAAAAAATCTAATTGTCCGATCGATAAGCTGTTTAATCCGTTGGATTCACAAAAATTGCATCTTTCATTTGGTATCTTATTTGTAACGATACGACTGATATTTCTAATTTTTTTTAATTTACTTTCCTCATTTTAAATGAATGTAATTTTTATTGTTCACGTTTTTTTTTGTTTTTTTTTTTTCTGTTGAAAAAATAATGATAATTGTTTTGGCAACAATTAAATTAAGGAATAAAATTAAATATCTTAAATAAATGTAATTTTTATTGTTCACGTTTTTTTTTTTTTTCTGTCGAAATAATAATAATTTTTTTTGGCAACAATTAAATTAATTATTAAAATTAAATGGCCAATTTATCAGTAATTAGAAGGTTTTTATTTTAACATTTTAATTAATTAAAAGAAAACTAAAACAAAATTCGAAAATCGGGCTTCGAGGTGCATCAGGAGAGGTCATTGCGAACCACCATGCAAATTTTTGTAGCTCAGCCATCAGCCGTTTTCTTAAAAAGCTCTGGAAACCATACACAGTGACACACACACAAACATCTTATTTTATTATATGTATAGAAGATACATATATTTGATACATATATTTAATATATACTACGTATATTTAATATATTACACATTACATTTTAAAACTGAGAAGTTATTTAAGATTGAATTTAAAATTAAATTTATGGAAATATTAAAGAAAAAAAAAAAAGCATTTTTCTATTATATGTTGTATTAGTCATGAAATACATTTCCTTTTATTTCTTGCCAGGTTCTCAGAAGATTAAAATAAAATGATATTGAAAAAAGATTATATGACATGGAAAAATCATTTGAAACGTATTTCTAGGACACCCTTAATGGACAAAATGGCATAGATATAAAGTTTTTCTTCGGATATTTATTTGTTAATCTAAAGGTTTTCTAGTAAATATGAGAACGTTCATTTTTATAAGTAGAAATAAAGTTGTAGATAAAGAGAACTGTTTTTCTTCAGAATAAAATAAGTAAATAAAAGAAACGTAGTTTATGTTAAAGTATATTTATAGAGCAAGTCCATGTTTGATATGAAATATGGAATATAGACTACAAATTCTTAAATATAGAGCACAAATGATGTGGAAAAAAAGATTATACTCGTATATGTATAAATAAATAATCAATCAAATATTCCCTTTTATAATTTTGAAATTCAAAATTTTTTATATCCTATAAATAAATAAATAAATATGTATATATATATATCCAGTGATTAAAATGTACCTCATACGCTAATAAAATAGTGGATAAATATTCAATATTGTATTCTTAAGTTCCAGAGATATGGCAAGACAAAAAGAAAATTAACTTTAAAGATTTTCCATTCTTTTAACATATATTCATCAAAGGATAAAAAAAAAAATATCCTAATATCATTTTTAAAGGATGATAAATAAATAACGAGGAAATACGATGATAATATATATATATATATACAAAGTATATTTTATTTTTAATTTGTGACTATCCCATCAACAATTGTACTTAAGCATATCTATGTCTAATAAGTTTTATAAAACAAAGCTGGAAATACGTACATCAGTTAATTAAGATGTGGGAAATGTATCACACGTTATATATATGTATATAAATTGTAAAAGGCAGTATAAAAATTTAAAAGTTGGAATTTAATTAAGTTATTTAAAAAACAATGAACTAAACTAATTTTGAGATTAAATTTCAATTAAAAGATATTCGAAGGCAAACAAATCATTGTATCATTTTTATATGATCAGTTACAAAAGATGTATTTTGTTTTAAATAGTACTAGTATATATGCGATTACAATACCATGATGAAATTTTGAACTTCAAATTATGAGGATTTGGGATACTTATCACATATTAGAAAACATATTTATAAGGCCATATAAAAATGTAAAATTTAGAAGATAACTAATTTATCTAAAACTTAAGGAATTAAAATATATTTTGAATTTTTGAACTTCATCTTATGATGATATAGGATGCCATTAACTTATAAGAAAACATGTTTGTAAAGCAGTATGAGAATTTAAAACTTGAAATATAATTAAGTGATCTACTTTGAAATTTAACTTTACCCTATAAAGTCAGTTTAAAAAAAAAAAAAAAAAAAAAAAAAAAGATATATTTTTGTTTCAAATATTGCTAGTATGTACGAGATTATAATACAGATGAAATTTTGAACTTCATCTTATAAGGATATGGGATAATTATCACTTAATAGATAGCATATTAAAAAGAAAATTGGAACTTAGAATACAACTAAGGTATCTAAAACGTAATGAATTAAAATATATTTTGAAACTTTGAACTTCATCTTACGATGATATAGGATGCTCATAACTTATTAGGAAACATGTTTATAAAATAGTATGAAAACTTAAAACTTTTAATATAATTAATTTATCTAAAACGTAATGAGTTAAAATATATTTTGATAGTTTGAACTTCAACTTATAAGAATACAGGAATCTCATAGTTTATTAGAAATCATGTTTGTAAAGCAGTATGAAAATTTAAAACTTGGTATGTAACTAATTTATCTAACACGTAATGAATCAAAATATTTTTGAGATTAAATGTTATTTGAAAATATTTGAAAAGAAACAACTAACGATACCATTTTTCTATTTTTTGTAATCTATATATATAAAAGAGTACTTCCACTCACTCACACACTGACTGACAAACTGACTCATCAGCGTACACCAAAATTTACTGGAGCCACTGACTTGAAACTAGGTCATATCACAGAACATACAGTGTAAGCCTAAGAAGCGATTTTGCAAAATTCGCCCCCAAGGGGGGGGGGGACGTGATTTCGCAAAAAAAACCTTCATACCACAAAGAAAAAGAAATAGATATCCGTAAAATTTTTGCTTTAAAACATATCTAACACAAATACCAAAAAACCAATTTCTGTAATTTTAGAAATTCAGCCCCAATAGGGGGACAGGAGGCAAAACGTGATTTCACAAATACCTCTATACCTCAAAGAAAAAAAAAACAGATATCTGTAAAATTTTTGCTTCAAAATATACCTAGCACAAATGCCTAAAAACCTATTTTTGGAATTTTAGAAAATCAGAAGCAATGCGTTATCTATATTACATCTTCTAAATAAAATATATATTCTTCTATAAAGCTTTAAAATTAGCTATTTTAATTTTTAATTGTAGCTAAAAGAGTTTACGAGTTAATTTATTTTTCGATTAATAGCAAAATATATTTTCACGCGAATAATAATAATTAAAAATATATTACATATTAAATTTGCTTAGGCATATGACAAAATGGCGTCATTATAAAAAATAAATAATAAGAATAAAAATCCAGCATGCTTCCTCAAATTTTATTTGATGATCTTTTTTAACATACCTCAATTTTAGATTTCTTTTTAATAGTGTTTTTATTTATTATTTATTTATTTATTTTTGGCACAGACAGTACGTTTGGCATGAAAGCTAATTCAGCTTTATATTAAAGAGCTTTACTTATTCATAATCCTGGGTAATTTATAAAACTTTAATGCTGAAGTAGATAGGACATTTTCCGTCAAGGACTCTACTTTCGCGACAGCCATTTTAAGCAAAGTAGACCATCTATATTAATAAAATCAGACTTTTGTCTGTAAATTTGCCGGAATCAAAAAAATTTGCGATATCTTCACGTTTCACACCCCATGAAAGCCGAAAATGACTTCAGAAAATTTTGCCTGTGTGTGTGTGCGTGCGTGCGTGTGCGTGTGTGTCAACGTGTCTGTATGTCGTTTATTTGTCCGGGCATCACTTGAGAACGCCTGGACAGAATTCAACGGCGCTTGGCAGGAATTTAGGTCTTCACCCAACTAAAACTTATATCTATCAACTTTTCAGAAATTCCCCTCCATTCCCTCCTGGGGGGTAAAAGACTAAATCACGGTTGTCCGGGCATCACTTGAGAACGGCTGGACGGAATTCAACGGCGCTTGGTAGAAACTTAGGTCTTCACCCAACTTAAAATTATATCTATAGAAATTTTCAAAATTATGATTAGTGTTTAAATTGTGGATAAAAAACGCCTGCGCAAGCGCCATAAATATTTTTTCACTAAAACGCTTTGAATGGAAAAATAAAATATAAAAATAGATTTTTAAGATAAAGACTTTTTTATTCTCGTGATTCGCACTACAAATTATGAAAAGATTAAAATTAAGTGTTGCTATCTAAATTCCATACTTTAGTTAATTTTAAAAAATCTAATTGTCTTATCGAAAAACTGTTTACACCCCAGGATTCAGAAAAATCATCCCTTTCATTTGGTACTAAATTTGTAACGATAGGTCGGATATTTCTAATTTATTTTTCCCTTTTTCCGTTGTCATTTAAATTTCATACTTTAGTTATTTTTTAAAAATCTAATTGTCGCATCGAAAAACTGTTTGCACCTCTGGATTCAGAAAAATCGCCCATTTCATTTGGTATCAAATTTATAAATATAGGTCAGATATTTCTAATTTATTTTAGCCTTTTTTCATTTTCAACCCAAATTAGGTAGAGGTTTTATATTTATACATATTTTTATTTTCTAGAAATAAAATGAAATATTTTTAATTTCACGTGAACAATAATAAAAATTAGAGAGAAAAATACCTACAAAAGTTGGTGATTTATTATTATTATTTTTTTTAATCAGGAATTTGTATGTGGATAAATATTTTCATAGAGATATTTGGCATTAATTTAATATTTTTAATTAATTAAGCAGTACTTTTCTTTCCTGCAGTAAAAAAAAAAAAAAAAAAATATATATATATATATATATATATATATATATATTGTTATTATGTACCTTATGAGGTTCTTTTATGTTCTCCCCTTAATTGTAAATGATTATAATTTGGATTTTATTGAGATTTTTTATTTTTATTTTGTAAATATCAAAAAAGAGTTTTTTATTTTATTTTATTTTATTTTATTTATTTATTTATTTTGTGTATGGAACAGCTTTAGTATCGGATCCCTTTGGCAAATTTTGAAATTCGGCACCGAAGTAGCTCGGACGTTTCTCGCCAAGATCTTTAATTGCACAATTGAGATAGCCAATTCAGTTCATCGCAAAAATGGCTTAAAATATTTAAAGTCACCAAAGGGGTCCCATACTAAAGCTGGGCTTTTTGTATTTATTTATTTATAATAGTTTCTATTAAAGACTTCTGTGGTCACGAAATTTGGTGCGTAAATTGCATGCATACGGCACTTATTGTAACTGGATTTCATGAAATTCGAAATCCTCCCACCCCCCCCTTCTCGGAGTCCGAGTGCAATAAACATGTGTAAAAACATGTTTTTCCGTTTGAATTCGCTTTCAATTATCTTAGAAAGGCGAATTTTGGTGTGTGGATATTGATTAAGTGTACGCATTATGTACATTAGTGGGATTTTGCAAAACTTCGAACTCACCCGCTGAGGAAGAGGAAGTAAGAAGTGGGTAAGTTGCTACCGGAGGCAGTGGGGACCCAGACTCCTCACGTTGCGAGCGAGAAAACCTCTACCAATCACAGCGAGAACTTAGGTTATTAATAAAGATATGGTAGTTTGACAATTCATTTAAGTTTAATGTCCAGCGAAGCGGGCAAAGCCTGCTAGTAAAAAATATAAACATATAAATTATAAAATATTGAAGGGAAAAAAAAGTAAGAAACAGAAATAATAATCTAATAAATTATGTATTTTTGTTTTAAAAGGCGACAGTAATTCGAAAATCACCAAGGGGAGCTATAATAAGCTTGTACCACGATCAAGTTACATATTTATTTATTTATTTATTTATTTTTCTATTTATTAACCACTATTAACTAACTATGCAATACATATAACCACAGTATTAAAAATAGTTTCTTAAAAATAAGTATATATTATCCCAAAATAGCCCCGAGACAATATATACTTAAATTTGAAAACCCATGTACTCATTTTTGAGTATATTGGCATGTCAAACATGGGGATATTGGAATTCTTATCGGTCAACCTCATTTTTGAGCATGTCAATATACTCAAAAATGAGTACATGGGTTTTTTAATTTAAGTACATATTGTCTCGGGGCTACTTTGAGACAATATATATTTATTTTCAAGAACTGTTTTTTACAGTGCACAAAAAGTTAGTTGTCTCATAGCATATTGTAATATAAACAGTAGCTACCTCCTAATCATCCGGAAGTTTTCCTAATCTCAGGCTACAGTTGAAGACATGAAGCAGTCACTCCATTGTAACAGGCGGTGGTTGTAACAACATGGCCCCATGAATATCATGAAGTCTCCATGACTTTGCTATATCAAGTCTATTTAGTATATCATTCATTTCGTCACAAGTAAATGTTACGTTAAAAAGTTTACTAGTATCCGTGGTGTTAGCAGAATTTCTATGATGTCTCGCTTTTCTTGCAATCTTCCTATCTGTCGAAGAATCCAAGTCGATGGAAATTACACTGTAAAAAATAGGTTCTTAAAAATAAGTATATATTGTCTCAAAATAGCCCCGCAACAATATAAACTTAAATTTGAAAACCCATGAAATCATTTTTGAGTACATTGACATGTCAAACATGGGGATATTTTGATTCTTATTGGTCAACTCCATTTTTGAGCATGTCAATATACATTCAAAATTGAGTACATGGGTTTTCTAATTTAAGTATATATTGTTTCGGGGCTATTTTGAGACAATATATACTTATTTTTAAGTACCTATTTTTTACAGTGTACTTCCTGTTAGTGGTGGGCCAAAAAATTCGCCTTTTCTACATCCTCAATGATTATATTCCCACCCAGCGTCTTTAAAAGTATTAGTTTCAGTAGTCTTACTACACGGTTTGATTTTGGACCCCGTGAATTTCCAAAGATTTATATCTGAAATACCAGGATCCAACTCTTGGCAAAATTTTTCCCAGTTTTTCCTTTGTAAGGAAGAATACGTTTCCTTAATCTCAGCATTTATTTTATTATATTCCACTTTAGTGTCTTGACTAGTATATCCCTCGACAAAGATGGTCCTAAACGGGGAATTCCTCTTTAAAAACTGCTCTTCCATCATTTGACGAACAAAAGCATAATATGGTATGGCTGTCTTCCTATAACCTCGAGGAATACTCATTCGAACATCCTTTAATATAGCAGTTTTTAGTAACTGGTAGGAATGAGTAGGATCTACTGATTTAGTCTTAGTACTTAACAGTTTAGTCAATTCTTCTTTATATTTTTCCAATGTGCTTTATGGAAATTCCATTTTCTTATCTTGAGTACTAATGGTCTTGGACTTCAAGTATTGAACTTAATTAAAATTAGGCTATGGTCAGTACCAGCTGGATCTAGAACCGACCATGATGACTTATCATGGAGGTCCGGGAAGACCTCAGAAATGTCATGTCTCCCAAGAATGGGATGTAAACCTAATATCGCCCAAGAATGGGGAAAATAAGTCGGGGTACCAGTATTCAAAGGGATAAGATTATTATTGTCCAAGAAGTCACTCAGGATTTCATCACGATGGTTTATCTCCCGGGAACCCCATAACTGGTGTTTGCTGTTAAAATTACCCAATAATATTAAGTATTCATTGAAAAACACGACTTATGGGTTAAGGCACTGCCAAAGGCATTGGGGCTCCAGATTCGACGTGTGTCGCACGGGAAAACGGCTACTGAACTTAGCGGGAATTTTAACTTACATTTTGACTGATTTCAATACATATATATATGTATATATATTTTTTTTTTTGGCGGGGGGGGGGGGGGAGGATTTTTTTATTATTAATGATATGGAATTTTCAGTATTCATTGAAATATAATGACCAGCTAAGCGGGCAAAGCCTGCTTGTGCCACTTATAAAATATATTTTGTTTCAACTCTTTCCATTTACTCTGAGATTAAAATAAAGAAATATTGAAAAAATATTGTATGACATAAAAATAACATTTGAAACAGATTTCTGGGACACTTTAATGGATAAAATAGCCTAGATATAAATTTTTTTGTTGGATATTTATTTGTTAATCTAAAAGTTCCTCAGTAAATATGAGAAATTTTATTCTTATAAGAAAAGATAAGCTTATACGAATATAGAACTCATTTTTTCTTCAGATAAATAAAAAGTAACTAAAAAAAGCATAGTTTAGAATAAAGCATAGTTATAAAACAACCTACAAGGCTATGTTCAATACAAAATATAGGGTTATGTTTCAAAGAATTTTCTTTTATGTTTAGATAACGTAATGTAAAAACTAAGTTGCGCAATAATAAAAAGTATCTAAAAAAGAGTTTTTCTTTTCTTTTTCTTTTTAATGAAATTTTTTTTTTTCAATAGTTTCTGTATTGCATACAATTTTACTCAAGATATTATGTTACATTTACCTTTTTTTAAATTGGGCAATATTTCTTCAATAAAATAAAATAACATAAAATTAAATAAGAATAAATTTTTAATAATATAACTAGCAGACCCGGCCACGCGTTGCCGTGACTAAGTTGTACTTTGAATTATATGGCAGTAAACTATTTAAAACTGTCAAATTATTATTTACGAATAAAGACGAAAACGTTGTAGCCGATGTAAAAACCCACAGGATTGAGATTTGAACCTTAGGTCAAAATTTGGAAACGATTGATAAAAATTTTCGTAGTGTTGATATTAAGTACAAATTAATTTTATTGTAGGGTCCTATAAGTTTTAATGGAGAAGTGATATATATTATTTCTAATGCTACTTAGGATAAAATTGCTAAAATGACTAATATGTAAATTAAATTCTATTAAAATTCTATTAAAATAAAAGTATAAAAGAAGCAGACGATTTTAAAAATCAATTTTTATGGATGAGGGAAATATAATGTCTAAAGCTATTTTGGATTAAAATGCTAAAAAGACTAATATGTAGTTTTATTTTTATTAAAATTCTATCCGCGATTGTAATGAAATGCTCGCCCTCTGGTGGTCTAAGATGAAATTACATTTAACATGCATAGCTTTCGGCTTCCATCGAGACGCCATTGCTTTCCGATGTTTAGTTTCACATATATTTATTGAATAAAAATGAATAAATCCGGTAAAAAAGATAACACATACTGTTGTGTGCCACAGTGTCACTCCAAAGAATCAAGAAATCCAGAATTGAGTTTCCATTTATTTCCAAATGACAAATATAAAATTTCAGTTGCTTCGGCTAATGGAAGTAAAGAATTAACCAGATGATTTGAAACTAATATTTGTTCAGCTTCAGTTAAAAATCTACTTCCGATCGAACTTTGAATAAACTGAAATATTTTTTCCAAAAGTAATCAATTTTCCATGATGTAATGGCGGAGAAATTATAGCACGAACATTAAATAGTAACACAATTAGAACAATAATAAATACACATGGCTATTATATTTACTAACAACAAAAGCTGAAAAAGCGCCATCTATCGATCATTACAAACGCGGATTAAAATAAAAGTATAAAAGAAGCAGACGATTTTAAAATCAATTTTTATGGAGGAGTGAAATATAATATATGCTATAATGGATAATTTTACTATAAAATGACCTCATCATTTTAACTGTCTTAAAGAGAGCAACAGCTGTAGTCATAAAAAGGAAAACAATATGGCTAAACCAGAAAAATAAGTAAATTTGATAAATATTTTAAAACTTTAAAATAGGACATCTTATGAAATATTGGACATTTAAAGTAAATACATGTATCATTTAAATAGAAAAATATTTTGGAAAAGTTTAGTGTACTTTAACGAAGTGATGAGAAGGCTTTGAGTATGTTAAAATTTTTATAGTAAATTCAAGTTAATAAAGATGGGAAACATTGAGGATTAAGATAAGAATAATTATAAGATAAAAAAAAAAAAAAAAAAAAAAACTTTTTATATGCCATGCTTTTAAATTTTAATATACTAATAATATACTAATTAAAAGGAAAATGATAAATATCCTATCATAGTTTGAAGTCAAATTTGTTTTCAAATGTCTAAATAAAATATCTGATGTAAGATACTAATATGTTGCAGCGGAATAGATTTCATTTCTGTCATCCTTATCGAAAAAAAAAGAATATCGCCAAATTATCAGGCGAAAATATTTAATTCCTTTCAAAAATCATGGTTATTTTAACAACTTATATTAAAAGAGTAATGAATAATGTGAAACAATATTTCGTACAATACATATTACATGTCATACATACGTACAATGAATAATACATATTACATTTCGTACAATACATATATCTGGCATGTATATTTTCGTGTTACGCTTTTGATCGCCAAATAAAATTAAAAAAAAAAAAAAAAAAAAAAGCCAAGGGTGACAGAGTTTTGAAATTTAAAATAAAAATTTTGTCAATTTGACAGCAAAATAACTCAATCTAACGTACGCGATAACTAATACATATCTATACCCAAATATAAGGATTAAAATCGGGAAATAAATTTCCTCGATTTTTAATAATTTTTTACAAAAAATCCAATGGGCGATTAACATAGGAAATCTTTTTCTTGGCTGCCCAGACGGTCAGTGAGTCACACTTCGCTTGCGTATAGAACTCATAGATATAGTATAGCATATATAGAATAGAGCGATCATTGGGGAGAAAAAAGTTATTCATTTTCACTTGGTTAAAGACGACGTTTTTACCAAAATATGGCCGTCTTTCCCCGAGTGAATACACACGGGAATACATACTAATATTTTAGCAAATAAAGTTTATGAATAATTTATTTGCTAAAGGTGAATGAAAAACTCCAGATACAGTTCCAAATTCATATTTCTTTCTTTTTTTTTTTTTTTTTTTTTTTTTTTTTTATACCACTTAATGGCTATTTCCAAAGCTTTTATTTTTTTTTTTTTCGGCATTAAAAATCTTTGTACGATAACATGAGGATGAAAGATCTATATATATTACTATATCTATGATAGAACTACATTAACACTTTATCAATGTGTATAAAATCTTTAAATTGATTATGACGTCAATTTTCGTGAGATGCATAATTTAGCTTTTTTATAATTTTTAACGTTCACGTTTGATTAAATGTATTTATTTTTATGTCGAAAGAAAATGAACTCGTGTTTTTTTTTTTTTTTTTTTTTTTTTTTGGCAACAATTAAATTAATGGAACTCACAGATATTTCGGAGCAACTTTAATAAAGGTCTATAATTGACAAATAATTGCAATAAAACAATATTGTGACAATAAATTGAGATAAAAACTATCCTATCTCTCAAGTTGGACCAAACTGCACACAGTGTGCAAAAAATTCATTAAAATCGGTTCCTTAGTTTAGGAGTTTACCCCGGACAAACATCGTGACACGTAATTTATATATATATACAGATAATACTAATAGGCTTTGCCCGCTTCGCTGAGCACTATATACTTAAATGAGTTGTCACAATTCCATATCATTATTAATAACCTAAGTTAAAGTTTCCTCTGTATTCCGTAGAGGTCTTTCCCGCTCACAACGTGAGGATTCCGTGTCCACACTGCCTTCGGCAGCAACTTAAACGCTTCTTACTTCCTCTTCCCCAGCAGTTAAGTTAGAAGTTTTGCGAAATTTCAAAAAAAGTACTTAACCCTTTGCGACGAGAGACAATTCGGATCATTTAAATTATACTGCCACCGGAATTCATGAACTAAATTAAACTAAAAGAAATTTTTAATTTTAATGTTAAAAAAAACCGGCCTTTTCTGTTATGTTGTAAACGTAAATTTTTGCTAAAACATTTCCGGGATGAATTTTTGCAGCTGGATCTTAAATTTTGCGTCCTCGCAGCGAGGACAGCGCGCGTTAAGGGGATAATGCGTACACCTAATCAACATCCACACACCAAAACTCATCATTCTAAGATAATGTAAAGCGAATTCAAACAGAGTAACGGGTTTTTACGCGTGTTTATTGCCTCCCCTCCCCCCGACCACATAAGGGTTAGTGGGCGAATTTCGTAAAATCTCGTTACAATAAATGTCGGATACATATAAACAATTTGCGCACCAAATTTCGTGACCACAGATCCCATAGATTTCCCAAGACAAATTTAGCGCTTAAAGGAAGGGGGGGGGGTGTCTTGAATTTGCAACCCCCCCCCCTCCTCTCAAAAAAGAAAAAAAAAATCGAAAATCCCAAAAAAACGAAAATGTGTTTTTAAAAATATTCTAAAGAGGACACATGGCTATTTTCAATACCTTTGTAACATCTTTAGTAGAGCTCTATTAAAAAATCCGGAATTTCTGAAATTTCCCCCTCGAAAAACGATTTTTCCCCTCTCTTCTTTAAGAATCAAGAACTCTAAAATCGTACATAATGTTTTATTTATACTCAAGTCTAGTCTCATCAAGTGCAATATCTTCACCGTGAAGTAATTTGGGGCCGAGTTATGCTTACAAACGTTTTTTTTATTCCTGTCCCCCTGGGGGGAAGGGGGGTATTTCGATAAATCCCGTTTTTTTAGGTGCCGGATGCACATAAACAATCCAAGCACAAACTTCGTGACCGCAGCTCTCATAAATTTCCCTGGACAAATGTAGCGCTAAAAAAGGTGTCTCAATGTTCCCCTTTTTAACACATACCCCCCCCCCCCCAAAGTAAAAAAAAAAAATGGCAGATCACAAAAAATCAAAAATGTGTTTTAGAAAATATCCTAAGAAAGTCGCATAGCCTTTTTTCAACATCTTTGTTCCATTTTTGGTAGAGTTCTACTCAAATCAGGAATTTTCGAAATTCCCCAACAAAAATCGATTTTCCTCCTTCCTTCCCTTAAAAATCGAAAATTCCTAAATCGCAGCTAATGTTTTATTTGTACTCATGTCTAGTCTCCCCATGTGGAATTTCTTTATAGTGAAGTAATTAGGGGCCGAGTTATGCTTACAAACGTGTTTTTGTCTTTTGCCCCCGCAGGAGAGAACGGGAGAGGAATTTCTGAAAAGTTGATAGATATAATTTTAAGTTGGGTAAAGACCTAAATTCAATATATATTACATATATATATTGTAATATATAATATATGTATAATACATATATATATATATATATATATATATATATATATATATAAAGAATAATGCAGTAGTAGTTTAATCTCCCAAGGTACATACACATACGAGGTGTGGCTATTAAATAACAAGAATATTACTGTAAAACATTTTATTTTAAATTTATACATATTTAATTATTATCACCTTCAATATACACCCCTCCTCTACAGTGTTGCCAGATTTGGGGACTTTTTTATTCAACCCCCGCTGCTAAATTTTAATTGTAACGGTTGCCTAAGCACTTCGAAAGATAAACGTCTATTATGTATAGCAAATATCACTTCTCAAAATTATTGGTGTGAGTTGAATAAAAAAGTCCGCAAATCTGGCAACACTGCTCCTCTATCCCTACAACGCTCCATGCGAATTTTCCATTGTTCAAAACAGTGCTGGAAGTCTTGTCCTGTAAGCTTCTGCATGAGGCGTGCCGCTTTTTCTTTCATAGCTTTAACTGACTCAAATCGTGTTCCTTTAATGCAGATTTACCTTTGGGGAACGGATAAAAGTCACATGGGGCCAGGTCAGGCGAATAAGGCGAATGGTCTAAAACTGGGATGTTGTATTTGGCTAGAAACGCATTGACAGACAATGACGTGTGAGCCGGCGCGTTGTCTTGATGGAGAACCCATGACTTGTTCTTCCACAATTCGGGCCGTTTTTTCTTTACCCCTTCACGGAGTTAAGCAAGCACCTCAAGACAGTAATGTTAATTAATAGTTTGACATTCAGGAACCCAGTGAAGGTACACAATACCATGAATGTCGAGAAAAAGGATCATCATCGATTTGAATTTCAGTCATCCTCTCCAAAGTCTTCTCACCCATCTTGGAAACGCTTGAACCACTCATAAACTCGCGCACGTGATAAACATTCATCGCCATAAACTTGTTTTAATGAAAAATAAGTTTCACTAGCGGTTTTACCATGTTTCACGTGAATTTTCACGACAATTCGTTGCTCTAATTTTACACTTATCACGTTTTTTCGGCAAAACGAAACAAACATCTCTTACACAAATGAAGGTTACAGCCAGACTGATTTCTCTACAGACACGGGAGGTGCTGCAATCGAAAGAGAAGGCTTTACGCTGCACAGCTGTCGGTTCTTCGGATTTGGCGCATATGTAGTTCATCTGTAGCAGCAATAGTCTCGTTATTTACTAGCCACACCTCGTATATAAATAATAATAATAATAATAGTAATAATTAAAAAAAAAAAAAAAAAAAAAAAAAAAAAAGAAAGAAAAAAAAGAAAAAAACAACATTGCTTTTAAATATATAGATATGCACGAATATCAGTAAATAAAATTAGTGTATAACGTTATTGTCTTATGTTATTATCATACTTTAATGACCGATGAATAATAAAAAATAAAAATAAAAAACATCATAAAAAACGCAAAAAGTAATATAATAACCTCATGTCATCTAACAAATGATACTTGAAATCAAGTTTCTGCTACTCTTCAAAGTATGAAAAGAAGACATATAAAATTTCCTGGGATAGTTATTTGTTAAAAAAAGTTTTTCCAAGAAGTATCAGAATTTTCATTTTTCTAAGTAGAGATAAGTTCGCGGAAACATAGGTCTGGGTTGTTTCAGGTAAATAAAATAAACAGAAATTGCTTAAGATAAAATATTGTCATAATCAGTCTATGTTAACTCTAAAATAAAGTAAGGTTACGGTTTTAATGTAAAACGAAACATAAGTTTTCTCTTTTGCCGAGATAAAATAACATATAAGTGCACATAAAATACACTGTAATAAACATTAAAGAATAGATTTCTTCTCGAAACGAAAAATTCAAAACTTATTTTCGGTAGTATTAAGAAATATGTTAAATATGTCTCTCAAATTTACTTTATCATTTGATTTTTTATTTCTGTAAATCAAATTTAGTTTGTGAAAAGACTTTATGTTTATTATTATGATTAATTTTTGTTTTGTACAGTTATTTTTATTTTCCATTATCTATCCGCGATTGTAATGAAATGCTCGCCCTCTGGTGGGCTAAGGTGAAATTACAATTAACATAAATAGCTTTCGACTTTCGTCGAGACGCCATTGCTTGCCGATGTTTAGTTTCACATATATTTATTGAATAAAATATAATAAATCCGGTAAAAAAGATAACACTTACTGTTGTATGCTACAGTGTAACTCCAAGAAATCAAGAAATCCAGAATTAAGCTTCCATTTATTTCCAAATGACACATTTAAAATTTCAGTTGCTTCGGCTAATGAAAGTAAAGAATTAATCAGACGATTTGAAACAAATATTTGTTCAGCTTCAGTTAAATATCTACTTCCGATCGAACTTTGAATAAACTGAAATATTTTTTCCAAAAGCAATCAATTTCCATGATGCAATGGCTGATAAATTATAGCACGAATATTAAATAGTAACACAAATAGATCAATAATAAATACACGTGGCTATTATATTTACTAACAAGAAAAGCTGAAAAAGCGCCATCTATCGATCATTACAAACGCGGATATATGAGAGAGACATTACTGCTTTTTATTTAAATTTTTGCAATCGAGATTTATCTACTTTTTTTAGGATAACCCCTGAATACTACAGTCAGGTTTTTTAGTTAGTCTGTGCTGTGTGTGTGTCTGTCTGTGAGTTTGTTATCAGAAAAACTCAAGAAAAGTAAATATTAAGTCTAAACTTGGTATTATAAATATACATGCTATAGGAATTTTACTTTAAATATTTCTTGAAGTCACATGTTTTGAAATCAGTTTGTGTCCAGATTGTCTTGAAACCCGTTCGTGTATACAGACATTAATATATATATATATATATATACAGGGTGTTTCAGTGAACCGTTTCAGAACTTCTAAGAGGGGTAGGGTACATCCTGACGAACCAAAATCATATACCAATGGACAGTCAGAAATGCTTTCCTGACGCGGTAAATGGCGTTGTGCGAAAATTCCGAGCTTTCGTCATTGTCCTCCGGATGTCCATGCGTCGGAGATGTGAGGCGTGCATTGTAGCCCGTGGAAGAAACTTCGAACACTTACTTTAATCCATGTACCTTTTGCTTCTTTTCACGCATTATTAAAATGATTTCTCACTTACGGTCTCTTTCTTTATGGGGCTTCTGTGTACAACACCGCTTCAGGAAAACATTTCCTACCCCACATTGCTATATGATTTCGAGTTGTCAGGATGTACCCTACCCCTCTTAGAAGTTCTGAAACGGTTCACTGAAACACCCTGTATATATATATATATATATATACATATATATATATATATATATATATACATATATATATATATATATATATATATATATATATATATTAAAAATTCTGTCAAAGACAGAATTTAGTTTAGTAAGGAGGACTATTAATTTCAATCTGTAAAATTTTAATTTTTTAATTTTTAATTTTTTTTTTATCTCATTTTTTGACCGTAAAACTGGGCCACGTGCTTTTTTTTAAAGAATGACTGAAATTAATAAAAATGAAGCGTTTCCACCTAAATTTCATATTTTAGTTAATTTCAAAAAATCTACTTTTCGTATCGAAAAACTGTTTGCACCCCTGGATTCCGAAAAATTGCCTCTCTCATTTGGTACCAAATTTGTAACGACAGGACTGATATTTTTAATTTGTTTTGGTGTTATAGAAAACTGGTCTACAAAAACTCCAGATTGAAACTAATAGTCCTCCGTCCTAAAAAGCTTATTTAAATCACTTACATCAATTATCAAAATTTTAAAACTGTTTTGTTAAATAAATCTTTGTCGAGTTATGTTCTTAGTCAGTCAAGAACAGGATTCGACAAGGATTTATTTAACAAAACTGTATTAAGTGTACTTTTTTTATATTGGAATTTCTGCTAGTGCTCGGATACTTTTGCTGCCGATAGTAAAATACAAAAGTACTGACTACTCTATGGTAGAATCTAATAGCCAACCCTCGTAATATCTAATAATTATGGTAAATCATGTCAGCAAATATGAAGAAATTTTTGGATTATGAAAATGTCCAACGTTCGAATGTAGTTCATTGACAATTTTACTTAATTAAAGTAAATTTTATTAATGGTAAGTTTCTACACTTATATGATCCAAATTGGAAAAGCAATTTTAGAAGCAAGAAGATATTCCTTGCGTTCTACTTCATAACTTCTAAACATATTAAATAATTATTTTCTAATGCTTGATATAACAATTTAACATGGGTAACACAATAAAATGTATTATAAATAAATAAATTGAATTTAGCCTTTTACATGGAGTTTCGTAAGACGCTTCATTAATTAATCAACTTAGTGTTTATTAATTAATCAGTTCAGTTTGTTAATTAATCATAAGTATGTTAGTTAATCAATTTAGTGACATTAATTATAATAAAAATTTTGTTGGATGACAACCTTTTGACATACGTGTAAAAATTATTTGTGCATTAATAAATTTTTATTTGTTTCGTTTATGTTATTTGTATCAATATTTGTTCTCTAAATTTTAATACAGGGTGTTCCAGAAATAGCGTCCAAACTCTGCACAGATAGATTCCTCGTTGGGAGTACATAAAAAATACCAAAGAACTGTACCTGTACGATCCATAATTTACGAGAAAAATACAAAAAACAAAGTATAATGTCACAGCCGGTGTATGGAAAAAAAAAAAAAAACACTGCACTGGAGACATCAACAGCAGTACTTGCATATCTTCGATTTGCACGGCGGGCACTTTAAACCTCTGCCTTTATAAATATTTCAAATACTGCTGTTGATCCGTCAAATAAAGTGTTTTTTTTTCTTTGCACCGGCTGTGATGTCATACTTTTTTTATAAGTATTTCTCTCGTAATCTATGGATCGTACAGGTCTTTCTTTGCGCATTTTTTATATACTCCCAACGGGGAATCTGGATGTGCAGAGTTTAGGCGTTATTTATGGGACACCCTGTATATAAAATAGTAGTCAGTAAAATGATTATACCATAGATTTCATTTAAGAAAAATTTAGATATAATTATCTAAAAGTTATATACAATTATGAATGTCATATTAATAATATAAAATTGCTAAAATAAATATTTGGTAACCGTGGAAAAAGACGATAAAGAAAGTTAAGCAATACGTTATGAGGAATAACTGGAGATTTGATTGGTTTATTTGATTTTCATTGATTTGAGGTAGGGGCGTCCAGTGATATATATATATATATTTTAACATGCTTGACAGTGATTGCTGCAAAAAGGAGTTTCGTGCGTTTTCAAATTCATGCACAGCGAGGTAGGGGTGTCGAGTGATGTTTTTTGGTTTTAACATGCGTGGCAATGATTGCCGTGGAACCATGTTTCGTGCGTTTTCAAATTCATGCACAACAAGGCAGGGGTGTCCAGTGATTTTTTTTTTTTCTGGTTTTAGCCTGCGTGATAGTCATTGCCGCGGAACCGAGTTACGTGCGTTTTCAGATCCATGCACAGCGGGATAGGGGTGTCCAGTGGTGTTCTTTTGGTTTTAACATGCGTGATAGGGATTGCCGCAGAACCGAGTTTCGTGTGTTTTGAGATTCATGCACAGCGGTGTGGATCTGTCCAGTGATTTTTTTTTTTTTCATGTGCGTGAAGCGTACATACGTGCGTTATAGTGATTGTTGCGAATTCGACTTACGTGCGTTCTCGGATTCGACCATTCATCGAACAGTGACTTTTACTTTACGAGTAGCAGCTTCAACTTTTTCCAGAATATTCGAAGAATTAATATTTATATTTGACTGTTTTCGCGAATATTCGTTTTAATATAGTTTTGTTGCACAGATTCGAGAAGTTCAAAAAATTTTTGCTATTATCAAGGATATCCCATACTAAAAGTGTAAAGAAAATAGTCGCCAATCGAAATATATTTATTTAAACGTCTCATTTATTCAATGAAAAAGAAATTCTTTAAATATAGTACCCAGCGAAGCGAGCGAAGCCTGCTAGTTATTATTAATATATTAATATCATAAACAATTAGGAATGTTATTAATATTAATAATATACAATAATTAACATTAATATGGTAATAATTGAAGAAAATGGCAATGAAAATTTTTAATAAAAAATATACATGCTGGTTCTCTTATAGTTGAGGGATAATTACGTTTAATTAAAGGAAATTACGTTAGCTCCCAGATTCAATCTAATTACTTAAGAATCAACAGCCGGAATGAATCTATGGCAAGTTTCTGTAACAAGACGAACGGGATTGGAAAAGTCCTACGTTAAACAAGGACGAAAAATACATTACATTGAGTCATACTTCATACTCTCTAAACCTATTAACTAATTATTTAATAACGCTTCAGATAGCTAAATAATATTTGTACCAGGATGCCAAGATTATAAGGTAAAATAGAATTTTAATAACGTGTGATAAATTGAATTTAGCCTTTTAGTTAAAGTTACGCAAGAAGTTCGTTAATGTGTAAATATTAATTAATTAATTTTATGAGATTAATTATAGTTTTGTTGGGTGACTTCCATTCGACATTCTTCAAAGAAGTATACGTGCATTAACTTTATTAATCTCTAAGAATGATCAGAATGGAAAAAGTATAAAACATGTATTTATAGCAATATAAATAAATTATGCACGTTGTGATAAATATTGGTGAAAATCGTTACAGATTTACAAAATATTGATGTTAATAAGAACCATAATAATATCAGAAAATAGTTTTACTAATTTTCTGTCACTATCTACCGATAAGTAGTTAGACACTTTCGAATTTAGACGTTTTGTCAAATATCTAGAAAAATTCTCTAAGAACACTGAGAAAAAAAAAAATATACCGCCTTCATCTGGAATGAATAAGTGGCCATTTTCTAAGTCCCTTAACTAGAAATATAGATTTCCGAGCTCTGCGCGTAAGGCACGTCAATAAACTGAATAGACGAAATTATCGAGAATTTCTAGTGTACACATTTCTAGATGGTGAAATAATATTCTGAATACTTTAAATATTCTGAATCATTTGTATTGCGAGAAATTCTCGCTTGATTTTCTAGAATTTGGTAATAAACCAAGATTATCCCGTTAGTAGTCGCTATAAACAGCGCCACCTATTACAGATTCCGAACTTTTTATTTAACTGTCACCAATAATTTTAAGAAGTGATGTGATCGACGTTACTTCGATTTTATTCGCGTATTATGTATATCAAATGCCACTTCTAAAACTTTTTGGTGGCTATTGAATAAAAAAATCTGTCAACACTGAAAGATGGGCGGCAAATCGACCAACTAGACACTACTAACGGGTTGAAGTTACTGAAACCCGCCTCTTATAGTCTCATTTATTTGCAGATATTTTTAAATAACTTTGCCCTCGAGAATATAGGCAAACGCTCTAGAATTCTAATAGGGGCTTCTAGAACTCGCTTTCCAAGGGGACTAGAATTTATAAGGATGACATGGAACTATTTTTTCTAGAGCCATAACTTAGAATCTAAATGTCAGTTACAGAATTCTTTCTCAGTGAATCATCTTAAAACTTTAGTAGTGTAAAGAACATGATATTCTTCATATATTTCACCAAAAGTTGTGTCCAGAAGAAGAAAAAGGGTCCAGTAAAAAATTAAACAAAATACAAAACCTTTTGGGTCACCCTGTAAAAAATAAATGCTTGAAGTACGCTTTATCTGTCGCATGTGATTATGAGGATATTTCTCATTATCTGTATAAATTGTTATGAGGCTTCCATATATATTCATAGAGATGAATGGTTTATTTAAAAAACTGCAAAAAAAAAAAAAAATAATAATAATAATAATAATAATAATTACACTTTTCTAATTATAATACATAGGGTATTAGATTCAGTGCAAAAACATTTTTAGGAATTCTGGCAGATTACATTAGTCACAGTATACTGCAATCAGAATGTAAAAATGTTAAATATCTTGCAAAATATAAGCATTTTTACTAAATAATTTTTAACTACGCATGCGCTAACTTTAAAAAAAAATCACTTGTATAATTCCACAGCCAAAAGTATTGAGCAGCTTTCATAAAACCCCAAACAAATATCGCGTAAATTCAGAAAATTATGCGAGATAGAACAAAATTTCATTTTTTCTAAAAACACAGAATGATGATAGGGGAATAAATAACTGGGGCATGACGCAGAACAGAAATATCAAAATTTACACAACGTTAAAAACGTCAATGTAAAAAATTGTTAAGTACAGACTGCAGTTTCGGTAGCGTGAAACGTACCGTCAACAGTGCACATCTAATGCACTGCACTGATGAAGGTACGCTTTACGCTACCGGGCGTTTTAAGCACTGTTTAAAGATGATAGGGCATTTTATCAATATTTATTTACAATCAGCGAACACTGTATTACCATTAGGCGTTGACTGAATCAAAATGAAAATGTGAATAAAACCCCTTATAGATTAGCTTTTATTTTGAGAGAACTAAAATTCTGTTCATTCTATCCTTCATAACTTTTTTAATTTACCTGACATTTGCTTGAGGACTTCATATAAGTTGCTCCATACTTTTAACTATTAAATTATGAAAATGATTTTTAGTTCCCCATCATACTATAAGTATGGGGAACTTAGGTAATCGTGAAAATTTTCGACCTCGGTTTTTTGACTTTTCTACACGTTTTCAGGTGTGAGGAATCCGAAAATGACAAAATTTCTATGGTGTCTGTCTGTAGGGTGTCTGTTAGTCCGTTAGTCCGTTAGTTTGTTAGTCTGTGTACACGATATCTCAAGAACAAATTGTCGCAGAGAGGTAAGATCAGTTTTAAAATATTACTTTCGACACTGGCAAGAACCCTATTCATTTGCAACATTCGAATTTAAAAACTTCGCAAGTTATTCGAAATTTACGATTTTCTTAACATGGGAGAATAGGACAAAAATTCACTTAAACGTGCATTAAATGGAAACCTTTTACTGTAAAATTGTCAGACCAGTTTTAAAATATCCGTTTTGATGCCGGAATGAACATCAGTAACCATAAATATGCTTCTTTGAAAATTTCGCAAGTTATTGGAAATTTACGAATTTCTTAACATGGTGGTATAGGGCGAAATTTCACATAAACGTCAATTTTGAGAGATATTTTCATCGTAAAGATGTCAGACTACTTTTGAAATATTATTTAGGACACTGGCATGAATATTGATGACTATGAATTTTCCAATATAAAAATTTCGTAAGTTATTGGAAATTTACGAATTTCTTATCACAATAGAATAGGGCAAAATTTTACACAAACGTCAAATCTTGAGGGATATTTTCATCGTAAAGATGTCAAACCACTTTTGAAATATTATGTAGGATACTTACATAAATACCATAGAGTATGAATTATCCAATTTAAAAAAATCGTAAGTTATTTGGAATTTACGATTTACTTAAAATGGCAGAATAAGGCAAAATCGAGCACAAACGTCCATTTTGAGGATCATAAATATATCAGACAATTTCAAAATAACATTTATGATACTTGAATGAACATGATTGACTACAAATATTCTAATGGGAAAATTTCGTAAGTTATTCGAAATTTAAGATTTTATCAACATAGCAAAATGTTGCGATATTTCATATAAATATGCATTTTTGGGATTGTTGCATTGGAAATATTAGCATGAAAAATAAACTACGAAATTGATCCCAAAAAAATAAATTAATAGATTAGAATAAGATAAATATGTTGAACTGAATGGTGGGTAGCCTATTAGGTGAGGATTTCGTTCTGTCATTGTGCCAAGCGTTTGGTCAAATTCATTTCTCTTAACATGAATATAATATGTCCTGTACAAGAAATTTATGAGAACATACATATGATGGGGAACTGAGCAGACTCCACCTATGCCAACTAGTCTTTAAAAGCTAGCATACGCGCAGTTAAAAATTATTTAGTAAAAATGTTCATATTTCGTAAGATATTTAACATTTTTGCATTCTGATTGCAGTATGCTGTATCTAAGGTAGTATGCCAAATTTCCTAAAAATGTCTTTTCACTGGGTCTAATACCCTACATGTTATATTAAAAAAAGTAGAAACTTTATTTGCAATTAAAAAAAAAAGAAACCGCTTTATCTTTATGAATATATGTGGTAGCCTCATACAAATTTATACAGATAATCAAAAATTCTCTTAATCCAATGCTATAGCCAAAACGCATTTAAAGCATTACTTTTTACAGGGTGATCCAAATTTTTTTGGCATTTGTTTAATTTTTTACTGGTCCCCTTTTCCTCTTCAGGACACAACTTTTTTTGAAATATATGAGATTAAAGATGCTCTTTACACTACGAAAGTTTCATGATGATTCCTAAAGAACATTTCTAGATATTTTACAAAACTTCTAAATTCGAAAGTGTCCAAATACTTTTTGGAAGATAGTGTATTAACAAAGAAATGTATATTTACTTTGTTACCATACTTCCTAATTAATTTGTTGTCATAATTTATATTTACGTATCATTTTAGAATTTTTTACTAACACTTTCTTACTCTTTACTAAGACTTCCTAAAAGTGGTAATTTCCGTAAATGATATATTAATATTTCTTTAATTTTATCCTTTTCACATACGTTGGAAGGAGATACACAAGTATTTCATATTGTTGCGTACTTGGGGGCTCGTGAGTTGTTCGAGAATGAAAGGCGAAACTTGCAAAAGTTCAGTAATTTATTCGCAGAAAATTCCAGAAGAATACAGGTCTATAAATCAAGTATCAGCTTCAATTCAACCAGTAAACACAGCTTAAGTAACAGCTGTCAACAGCAAATCCACAGTTCAAACTGTATAACAATAACACATAAAGCAATTGACTTAGGGCTCTTTCAATAGCAGTGCAATCATTGGCGGAAACTAGCTTTGACTGACCAGATTTGGCGCGATGAGCCTTCTTTTATACCCCTCTATGGAACCCAAATTTTTTTAGAAATTTCACGTGACGCGTTAACCAATCACGTTATAGCGTCCATCTTTGGTATATCGATATTAAGGATTTTCTCGCCAAAAGTCGCCAAAAAAGTTGCCAATGGTGAAAAGTTGCCCAAATTTGGCGTCAAATCCATTACCTGCCTTATTGGAGCTTTTTAATGCATTTTTAAGGAAAAATTAGGCTATTTTAAAGCTAAAACAAACTAGAAATGTAAAAAATTATCATTTTTAACAACTTACTAAGCCTCTTTGAAGAATTTCTACAAAAGAAAATAAGATTATTTACAAATTCGCAACAACATCATATAGAGAATTAGCAGATAATGTAAAAAAAAGTATTATTGATACACAGACACACACATATAGTATATATAACCAAATAATATAAAAATCTTCAATTATTTTCTCTCTTGTGATACGGTCTTGCAGACGATTTGGGAAAAGTTGGGTACCCGACAAACTAGTTTTACCCACCCTACGCATCTTAAGCCGTGGTGGCTTCTGCTCTTTCTTATTGTTACTTCAGTTCCATCTATTTGGATTTATACAAAAGTATTACTATAAGTATACTACAGTATTATACCAAAATTACAATTTATACCTTTGGTATAGTTTACAGTTCATATATTAAATATATGCATTAATTTCTTATATTATATGTATTTGATGGGATAGTTTTCAAATTCTTTTACTTACCTTTTACTATTATTTATGTTAAAGAAAATAAATACGCATGTTCAATATAATTAGTAAACAACTTCATGATAAATTCTGCAATAACAATATTTAAGATAAGAAAATTTCGGTTAAACAAATTACTATTATCATAAGTGAATTCATGCCTTTCAAATATGTTACCGATTCTTAGGTAAAGTTTGAGCTAACTACTTTGAATGGATAACAACATTTTATGAAATTAAAAGATTGTGTATGATATTAATAACGTCAGAACATATCGTTATTTAGATTGTTATTAATAAACATAAGTTTATTAAAGCGCAACGATTAATTGTAATGTAATGACACAAAATAAAGTTATATTTACAGAATGTGATACTCCTTATTTTCCTAGTGAACATTTGTAATTGTTAATTATTAACTTAGGAATAAGAATGTAATGGTTAATAAATATTCTATGATACTTGAATGCATCATATTAAGATTTGACTTTAATGACATGTAAATGAAGTCATAAAGGAGATTATGATTTTTATCATACTAATAGTAATAATATGATACAGAAAAAGTTTAAACAATGTATCATAATAAGATTATGTTAAGTATTATATCAAAAATTATGATTCGATGATGCATCGTTTGAACAAACAAAATACAACGTTCTTTATCTTTTACTAATAAAGTTACTTAAATCTTTTATTAAGATACAAAGTTTAATTGTAACATAATAATATGGAATTAAGTTATCAAAGTATCATATTCATTGTCTTGATATGAACATTTAATAATGTTATTTATTAAACATGGAAAAGATCCGTAACAGATAATAAATATTGTATGATATTTGAATGCAAATTATTAGTATTTTTTTTTTATTATATGTAAATGGAAATGTTAAAGGAGACTATTATTTTTAACATATTAATACAGTAGAACTTGGATAATTCGAAGTTGAAGGGACCTGAGAAAAATTCGAAATATCCAAAAATTCGAATTACATATACTATTCCATACTTGCCAGCATACTAATTAAAATTCCGTAGTATTGTTAGCCCCGCCTTCTTTGTCACACCAGTATCTGTTTTAGAGTATTTTTCTTCTTATTTAATCGTAATTGTATTTGCAAAATATTACTTTAAAAATTTACTGGTGTAAAAAAAGGGCGGGACTAACAACACTACAGAATATTAATTAGGATGTTGGCAAGCATGCTATTTTGTCAAAAAGAAGAGATAAATTAAAAAAATTAAAACTCTACGATCAAAGATTTGACATATAAACTTTATATCTAAGAAAATTGCCACACCCTCTCCCCCCCCCCCACACCATTAAATCAATATTTTTATGAGCTTAATTATTCGACACTTTTTAAAAAAATAGTCAGATATTTTTTATTGATTCTTCAAGTACAATATTTGTGTCATAGCATATGACTTCAACCTATCAGTTGATACAAAAATAGAATCTTCTACATCAGACATGACTTTCAATTCAAAAATCTTTCGAAGTTCATGTACATGCACCATATCTTCTGATGCACTAGGTAGGGGCTTTTCTTGTATTTCCTTATCCTTATTTTGAAAGACTATTAAAATAAATAATGCATTTTAGCTGAGAAAAATCTTGGGAAAAAAATTTACTGTAATTTATTTTAAAGTTAATCGTATGAAAAATTCGAATTATCCAAAATAAAATTCGAATTATCCACGATTTTTTAACATTATTTTAATACAAAATTCAAGGGACCGAGTAAAAAACTCGAATTATCCAGAATTTCGAATTAAACAAGTTCGAATTATCCAAGTTTCACTGTAATTGTAATTTGACTCAGCAAATTTGTTAATAAATTAAGAATAGTAATATGTTTTGGATTTTTATATATAAGGTAAAGCTAGGCGACTCTTAATTCAACAGAATAAAATAAAAATTTCAAAAAATATTTTTTGCAAAATATCGCTGAATTATTTTGAATTATTTTGTTTTTTTATGCATTTACTTTGCTATTTTGTTGCTAAGCTTTTATTTGATGTAACAGTTGTAATAAAATTAAGCGAGCTATTTTGTTTAATCTCTTCTGACAGAGTTGTGATTGCGCACATGAGTAAAAGAGACTGTTATTGATAATAACTACGATTAAATTGTTAACAATAATGATTAAATTTAAACAGCGTCTTTGTAAGGTTTTTCTAAATAAATATTTTTACAATAGGAGTCTATTTTCAACATAATGATTAAAAAATCAGAAAAATATAAGAACAATTAAAATTACAAAATAGCATTAGCTAAAAAATTATAAACTTATACATACACATACACACACATATATACCGGGTGTCCCATAAGTCTGTAGATATTTTTACAAAAAATCGTAACAATTGAAGTAATCGGTAGAATTGAGCGCAGTTTGCGAAAAAATTATACTGATAAACGGTGATTTTTAGTTATAAAGAAAAAAAAAATAGTTAATTTTTTCTTCAATAGAGGGCACTGCACGGATGAGTAACGAAAAATATGCAAATTAGTGTCTATAAATCGCAGGATTTTCCGATTAACCTATTTTATTTTCTATTTTGCCTCCTATTTACGCATATTTAAAGTTTTAATTGCGATGCTGACTTAGTGGATAAAGCGTTATTGATGAAGATGTGATAAGAACCGCCAGGTAAGAATTGGGGTAAGAACTCTAATGCAAGAACCGCCTACTGAAACTGCAATTTAGCAGTGTGGTAATTCGTTTGCGAACTATAATTTGTGGTAATGGTGGATATATAGAATAGGATTTATATGCTTGTAAACATTTGCATGTGAATAAATATAATTTTTTACGGAAATTGTGATTTGTTCACATATAGTGCCCTCTATTAACAAAATTTTAATTAGTATTTTTTCTTAAAAAAAAAAAATCCTCACTCATTACATAACTTTTTCGCAAACCACGTTCAATTCTACCAGTTCCTTCAATTTTTATGAATTTTTAAAATATCTACAGACTTATGGGGACACCCTGTACCTATATATAGGAAACATATATAAATGAAACTTTTGAACTAATTTTAATTCGAACTTGCATCTTACTAATTTCAACCAATATGAATTTTGCATACGCTATTCGCCATTAATATCATAAAATAAAAATTTTTAAATAAATCTTTTACAGAAATATCTTGCTTGTTATTAATGGCTAGAGTGAAGATATCGGTACATCGCCAAATCATCAGGGTTATTTTCTATTTCCTAGTTGCAGACTACAATTTTATAGAAAAGTATTATTTTGTAGAAGAGAACGGATTACCTTTATTTATTACTGGATATATCATCACAATTTCAAGAATTTCTAGTACAATTCAAATTTCGCTGGATTATTCTGAATCTACAAGTTTATAAGTTTTATGTAAAGTGATAAATTGTTTTAAAACATAAATAGAAAACTTGCAGCAACAATATGTCATAGGAGGATTTCATTGCCAGAGAACTGAAATTGTAACTGTAGGTTATCGTTATCGTTGAAATATGCTTTCTATAAATCAAAATTGTAGGAGTGTAAATCAATTGAAGAGTTTGGTATTAGAAATGAAATAAGTTAAGCAGTGCACTATTTAATTAAAACGAGTTCTTAGAATTACAAAGAAAATAATGTGAAAAAAAAAAAAAAAAAAAAAAAAAAAGATACTTTTTAATATAAATCAATTTCGAAAAACTATTTACTATTCAGGGCTCGCCGCGTTAATAAATTTTTACTTGCGTTTTATTATTTCATCACCGGCATTTTTAAAGAATTATTTTTTAAATAATATTATAGCATTAAAATCTCCAAGAGGAAAAATATATGAAAAAAATGGTGGCAATATAAAATTCGGGTAAAGTTTTAAGTACGCGGCGTGCCCTGATTATTATTCGAAGTAAAAATTATTTTTTCCCCAAACTGATAGTTTATTTTTAAATATTTGCAATTTTTTCCGATAATGATACTTTTACATTTTATGCAGACATGTGGTATAATATAACAGATAATATTTATTTAAGTAGTATAAAGCATCAAAATCTAATGGTGAAGGGGTAATTATAAAAGTATTGTAAACAATAACAAAAGCGTAAAAGCACACCTCAGAGAGAAGAAAAGGAAAAGTATGCAAGAATGCAATATGAAAGCAGCAACGCATGACCTGTAACAATTATGAAGTCCTTTTGCATCTCATTTTGTTCGTTATGACATTGCATCATGACCAACATTATTTTTTCCTATGTCGAGAAAGAATCCAAGGACCATGACTAACCACGAGCGTTCCAGTAGATTGCAGGGACATTAAAATTGTCAACAACCGTCAGGCGTTTGTTTTCAAGATGTGGATAAAACAAATTATGATTAAAATCCACGACGTCCCCTTTGAAACAAATGGGACAGTCGCGAGTAAAAACAATACAAAATGTGGTATAAAAGTCCCTATAAAAAGTCGTGAGAAGTGATGACTGTAAAATTTGCAACCACAATGTCTCTCAGAAGATCCCGTGGAACAAGCCTAGGAGATATTTACATGTCTTTTCTATGACTTGAGAATTATGCAGATATTTTACATCTCCTGTATATTTTGCTTTTTATCATGGCATAAGTTCAAGCAAAAGGGTAAAAGTAAGACTTTTGAGGTAGTTTGCAAACCTCCTGAACGAGTCGATCCGCACGCTTATTGTTTGAGATACCACCATGGCTATAGTGATTCATTGGTAAGTAAATCTCCAATTGGAGTTTAGGATATTACTGGCGAGAGAACGTGCAATAGAAATCCGTGTAGAGTTATCATCTTAATAGGAGCAAAGGGCCAAGATATCCGCCTGAGAATCAATAAAAAAGACTGTCTTCTTATGATTAACATGGCCAACTCAACATTTTCAATAAGTTTAGAAAATACTTAAGACCACATTAAAAGCTGCATGTTGGAAGTATTTTCTTTCTTAGAATGCAGTATGTTCAGAAATCATAGAAAGTACATTGTCATTTCAGCTCCTTCGCTCCTCCTCCACTATCGTGTTTAGCTACTCGTCAGCAGAAAGAATTTTGTTTTCTCCAGTTAGGATCACTTTTGATTTCATCATCGTTTTACATGTTCTTCGACATGCATTAAGGGTAACAACATTCCTAAAGACACTGCATGTAGAAAAAAGCTTCTATGGAGAGAAACGACAAATTATAAAATTACGCTACGGCGTATGCGTATAGCAGACATTATTACCAAACTGGGTTTTGGTAAAAAAAAAAAAAAAAAAAACACCTCGAACGCATTTTAGTTGAATATCAACAACAAAAACTTTACAGATATTGTTGTTTTTTGTTAATAATCTTTTATTTGAGCCCCAGTTTTGAGAACAGGGCTTTAAAGTCATTAAAAACGATTTTAAAAGTGGATGATAGCCAAAAAAAAGTTTTCAAACCAATCAGAAGCTGAACCGCTATTGACACCTCTCTCCTCTCTACTGCATGCTGGCTGCGGCGAATATCCCTGATTTGCACGGTGGATTGTTAATTTTCTATGGATGTACTAAAGCAACTCCTTTCTCTATTTAATGAATAACTTAACAGTATATAAATAAAAAGTACATTGGATAATAAATCTTTAATTGATCTAATTGTTTATTCTAAAATAAAGATATGTGACCTACGAATAACACTTAAGTGGATAAATGTTATGTTGGTTACAAATCTTTATTTCAGCAAAAGTAGTTAGACATTAAATCACAATTGAATATTTAAGAAAGTTATTATCATTAAAATATATTTTAATTTTTTTCCCGATAGAAAAGAGCTTTTAATGCAGCTTTTAATGTGGTTATAAGGGAAATAATTTCCTTAATTTACTTTAAATGTTACGTTGGTCACGATGGAATGACACTTTATGTTTTTAACACACTTCGTGTTTCATCAATATGCATGGTAGGATTTCAGCTATTTAATTTGTTATTACATGTTAGTTACTTATTTTGACAATGTTCAACAAAGTTGAAAAGTATTTAGGTAATCGGTTTGTCTGTCTCTCCGCGCTCTAACTCCCTTAAATATTCATGGAATTTCTTGAAAGTGCTACATATGTTATTAAAATTCACTATGCGATGTTCCACTAATGAAAATGGAGTAAATGTTACCATCTGTTTGCGTACAGTAATACCAAAATGATTGTAAAGCATTACTTTCTATGATATGTAACAATATTTTAATAACTTTATTTTGTACAAATCATTTGCTATTTACATGCACAAAAAAGGTTTCCTCTAGAATATAGTATTATTAGCAGTAAGATTTACAGAGCGATACAAAAATATTCAGATAGATTAAGAGCTATAGTTGAAAATTGCTGCAGTATTTTTTCGTTTTATAAAGCGTTTATAAAGTTTTCTAACAATGTTTCAGTGTAATTATGATTTGAACTAGTCTACCTGTCTGTCTCTCTTCCCATCTGACTGATCGTCTAAATATCTGTCCTTCTGACCATCTTTAGCGTCCATAAATATTTTCAGAATTAATAATTAAAAATAGATAAACTTGAAGCATTTAAACTCAAAACTTAAAAATGGAAAAAATTACTTTCTTCAGCATGTCGCCGTAGTATTTTTGACGGGGTACCCCACTCTCCTCTGCAACACTTTTGGTGTTGAAGTTTTTTGCTCTTGTGCTCGATGTTCGGCACACTGGGTAGCTCTTCTTGTTAGGTGGCGCCATATTTTGCCAAGGAATAAAGAAACCCAGGTTGTTACATTAGAATGTCCAAAAGGGCGAAAAAAAAGAGAATAAAAGAGCATAGCCGCGACATTAAAGTAGCAAAAATAACCATAGATTTAACCAAAACATGTAACGAGGAAGTCATTAAAATGATTTTTGATAGCACAGCAAAAATCGCAAATTTCAATAATCATAGCTACGCAGTGTACTACGAAACAATCGAAATTATTAACAATTTAAAATCTTGCAATGGCAATGAGGCAGTTACGGGCGTTGGTAAAATTTGGCGACATCTAATAGGAAGAACTGGCAAGAGTGCCAACTTCCTCATTTTGTATGACCGTGGCATTTCTGTTAAAATTAAAAATACAGTAGCAAAACACTATATTAATATCCGCATTAAACCTAACCCAAACATATTTTACCTCATAAAAAACGAAAAAGATCCCGTTCCCCACTCTAAAAACCAAAGGTATAAGTAAAATACTTTTTATTAACAGCTAAGGAGACCCAAAATACTACAATGACATGTCCAAAAGGAAGCTCAAAACGCGAATAAAAGAGCATAGTCATGAAATTAAATTAGGGAAAATAACCACATTAAAATAAATTTTGATAGCACAAAAAAAAAAAAAAAAAATCGCAAATTACGATATATGTTTATAATTATCGTATAACTATGCAATAAACCGCAAAAAATCGAAATTATTAATTATTTAAATTCTGGTAATGGCAACGAGGCAGCTACGGATATCAACAGTATATGGCGCCACCTAATAGGAAGAGTTTCTCAGTGTGCCGAACATCAAGCACAAGAGCGAGATACTTCAACACCGAACGGTCTGGCGAGGGAAGCTGGATACCCCGCCGAAAGTACTAAAACCACATGCTGAAACAAGTAAAGTTTTTGCATTTTTAAGTTTTCATTTTCAGAATTGTTTCAAAATGATATATATTAGTCATTTTCACAATCATATGTTCCTTATTTAAAACGTATAAATAGCACAAATTATTTAGATACAGAGACACCCTAAAAATGCCAAGGTATTGCGTTTTATCAGAGGCATTTTTAAAAATCATCGTTAAATAACTTTGTACTGCATAAAGTATAGTGAAACGGACATTTAATTGAAAGTAAAATTGTATTTTCGTTAGTGTTAAGAATTTTTAATACTTTCCAAGAATGTTAAAGAGTAATTATGAGTTCAGTTGACCTATCTATCTGTCTTTCTATTATTCTGTCTGACTGTTGTGTGATCACGTAGACAAAGTACAGGCTGATTATAATTAAAGTTACAATTTCAAAACGCTATAATTTTAAAACTACCCATCAGAGCGATTCGATATTTTACCAGAGCAATCGTGAGGCAAAGAAATTTTGTTTGGGGGAGGAAAAAAGTAGTTCCAACATGTTCCTATGGATGGCGCTGTCAGGGTAATTTCAGGGGAAACGCCTAAAGGGACTCATTAAACACGGGAATGTTGTTAGCAACACAATGGAACAGCAGAAAACAATAGACTTCAAGAACTACAATTTATTTCGCAAAAAGACAAGAATTCGTGTTTACAAAGGAAAAAGTTATAATGAAAATAGTAAAAGAGGAGCTTCATTAAACAAATAATTTACAGATAATTAACGCCCCATTTTGGAACTATTTTTTTTTTCTTTTCGTTCGCCAAACAAAATTTCATTGCCTCGCGATTTCTTTGGTACAATATCTAATTGCTCTGATGGGTAGTTTTAAAATTATAGCGATTTGTAATCGTAACTTTAACACGTTCGCTGCCGATCCCGCGCTAGCGCGTGATGAGACGTATTCGCCAAGACGACGCCATTTCGCATCGTGTTCTGAATAGCAACCTTTCACCAGCTGCGTACGATCGGTCACCGGCGATCTAACCTAAAAAAAAAAATACATCGGGGAAAAAAAATATCATCAATAAATAAATAAAAAATACGTAGAACAAAAGAAATATTTTCATAAAAGGAATAAAAAAGAATTACGGAAGTATTACAAATTCATAAGTAATCACAAATAAAAGAATAAAACTTAGATTATACAATTACACCAAATATTGAAGTACCACCAAGGTACCACGATGTTGTACACCAAAATGCAGTTAATCGATGTGATCGAAGCGACACTACAGTTTCTGGGAACAATGTATATTTTAAAAGCATTTTTCTATATTTTCAAAAATTGTATAAAGTACATGATTTATCATTAATATTTTATTTATTGTCCTCATTTGTTAGAAAGGAAAAAATACATCCGCAACTGAATAATTATAGCAAATTTTAACGGTTGTCTATAATAACGGTTGTTTATAACAAACAAAGTGTAATCACAAAGCCCATAACATCTGGCGGTGTAGCGCTCTTACGAAATACGCCAAGCATAATCGGCAGGTTAAAGGGAAAAAACGCCGTTTCCATTATTAGTCACGTGAGATCGGCAGCGAACGTGTTAATTATAATCACCCTGTACATTGAAAGTTAAATGATGAAATGAGTACTTGTAGTTCAAAAGTGTTAATAATCCCTGTGAACTGCTTGCTTTTTTAATTCTTGTTTTATTTTTTAAACGTTTAATATATACTTTCTTTTTACATATTTTTGAAAGGAATTTGGGTTTTTAAAAGTGTTTTTGTTATTTAAGAGTACTATTGACTGATTTTTATGTTTTAATATTGTTATAATGATTTTAAATATTGTTTTATTGTTAAAATGTATTATATATGTATTCATAAAATATCATCATATTAACAAGAGATTTATTTTGAAATGAGATTAATAAATTGTATCTACATTAAATGTAATTAATCATTATTTTTAAATGCAAAACAGGCGTAATGTTGCATCCCTAAATCTAGTTAACGTTATTCGAGTTATATAAGCGAAACTTATATACTGAGAAATATTCTTCTAAAAAGACCACACAAAATTTTGTCTAGTGAAAACTCGGTAATAACTTTCTCTAATTAAAGGAAACTTCATTAGCTTCTAGGTTCAATCTAATTACTTGCGAATTAGAAGACTCGGAATGACTCCATGGTAAGTTTCTGTAAAAATATGTTACGGATTACGGAAGGCATCTTAGAAATAAGAAAAATAAATACATTGCTCTTCTTTTATTGCTCAGCTTCTAAACCTATTAACTAATTATCGTGCGGTAGTGGTGATACAGATATCCTAATTTTAAAAGATTAGAACCTAAGCTGTAATTATAACAGCAAAAATTAATCGTGTTAGGATTTTTATCGATAAATATCTCGTAAATATGTAATATGGAAAAGTTGTCCTAAGATACAGTGTATTATAAAATTTAGAAACTAAATAAACATTTATTTATTTATTTATTTATTTTAATTAAATTCACACAATCAACTAATTGGAAGAAAATCATATTTATTGAAATTTAATTTTTCCAACTGAGTGATAATAATGCCTGGACCGGGAGTTCGACTCCCGGTCCAGGCATTATTTTCACTCAGTCGGAAAAATTAAATTTCAATATGTTCGACTTCCGGGGTTCGACTCCAGGTCCAGGCATTATTATCACTCAGTCGGAAAAATTAAATTTCAATAAATAAACATTGCTAAATTCTTTATCATATATTTTATATAAAGTTTTACTACAGGGCCTCTTAATGTCATATTTAAAGAAATGAAGCCCGCCAATCACTCCGTACAGTCACAGAATAAAAGTCTCTCCACATAGGCTACCCTCCCTCTGACTTGATACAGTTACCTTAACTCAATTTTTATTTTATTTCATTCGGGTCACTTTCATATTTCAGTTTTCATGCGATTAAATAGTATTTCAAACCAAATAGTACCCTTAATGCAAAATATAGTGCACCAAATTGTGCCCTATTCTGTCATGTTAAAAAGAAAACGTAAGTTTCAAATAATTTACTAATTTTTCAAAGTAGAATATTCATATTCAGTAATATTCATGACAGTGTTATAAATTATATTTTAAAATTAGCCCAACAATTTTAGGATGAAAATAATCCTCATAATACGTGTTTATGTGAAATCCTTCAATCTCTCCATGGTAAAAAAATCGCTAATTTTCAATAACTTAGGAAGTTGGGAAATTAGAAATTTAGAAATAAAGTTGTTCCAAGTAATTTAAGAGAAATTTTAAAAGTGGCCCGATCACATTAGGATAATTTGTTTTTGAGGTATCATGTGCATAGATTAACAAGCACACTAACTGTCACCCCATCAGTTTTGTGAATTTAGGATTTCTCTCATAATAAAACGTGGGGAAACGTAAAAGGATTAAGACAGAACATTTCTATAAGTACATACATTCCTCATATATATATATAATGATGGGAAGATAACATATTTTTGTATCATAATAAATAGAATAACTATTCATCATTATTTGAATGATTTTTAGTTCCCATCTTATCAAAAGTAAAGAGAATTTTTAAATTTTCGACGACAGGTTTTTGACGGTTTTACATATTTTAAGGTGTATGGAATTCAAAAATCCCCAAATATATGTGCTATCCGTCTGTAGATTAGTCAGTTTGTTAGTTAATTTGTTAGTCTGTGCAGAAAGTAAATTTCTTAAGGACGAATGATCATAATGTAGTCGAAAGAATTCTAAAATATCATTTATGATATTGAAAAAAAAAAGAAAAAAAAAAAAAAAAAAACGTTATTTATTTTCAATATCTCATTCGAAAGCTTTGTATGATATTCAAAATTTATGATTTTCTTAACATGGGAAAAGATATACTTATTAGCATTGATCTATCATACTATGTTCGGGTTTTTATATATTCCACGAAAATTGTTCAAGTAATAACATGGGCATATCGTTTCATACAGAATCTAACACAGATTCTTACTATAAAATATAATCACTCAAAGCAAGTATTTAACTTTCAGCAAATCATGGTTAAACTCAATAAAAATCACGTATTTCTTCCAGATTTAGATCGCATAAGTTTCTAAAATTCATTGGATTCCAATCATCGGATTCAACTATCCTCGATGATCCATTTTATATTTCAGTTTTCGTGCAACTAAATAGTATTTCCAATCAATTAATCTTCACAATGCATGTTTATTTGAAATTTTTCCCTATTCTGCCATGTTAAAAACTCGTAAATTTCGAATAATTTACTACTTTTTCAAAGTAAAGTTTCTATAGTCAATAATGTTCATGACAGTATTAAAAATGATATTTTAAAACTAGCTCTATGTTTTAAGGATGAAAATAATCCTCATAATACGCATCTAATCTCAATCCTCTATTCAGTTTTAAAATATCATTTATGATATTGGAAAGAATGTTACTTATTTTCAATATTTTCATTTGAAAATTTCAAACAGTATTCGAAATTTATGATTTTCTTAAGATGGAAAAAGAAATACTCATTAGACTGATCCATCGTACTTCGCTCGGCTTTTCATTGATTCCATGAAAATTGCTCAAGTAATAACATGGACATATTATTCCATACACTGCAAAAAAAAAAAAAAGAAAAAAAGAAAAAAAAAAAAAAAAAACGTTAAAAGTACACGAAAAATCTGGCAGCTGGGGTGCCAATATTTCTCCGTTAAATATACAGTTTAAAACCGTAAAATTGTGTCACTGACATACACAGGAATGTTGTAAATCAAACAGGTCTTTTGTTAAAAGTACAGTTTTGTCCTGTATAATTGATGGAGAAATACTGGCACCCCAACTGCCAGATTTTTCGTGTACTTTTAACGTTTTTTTTTTTTTTTTTTTTTTTTTTTTTTAAACAGTGTACAGTATCTAACACAGATGCTTGGTAAAAAATACAATCACTCAAAGCAGATATCTAACCTTTAACAAATCACAGTGAAATAAAAATCACGTTTTTCCTTCAGATTTAGATCTTATACTCTCTTTAAATAAATGAGTTATTTATTCTTCATATGAAGTAAGACAGTTTTGTTTTTTAATCAAATTGAGTTTAAAATGCAATTCTTTGTGCTAAATAGTAGCTTTTTATTTCAGCGCAATTGAGTTATCGATATTTATCGATACTTGTGTTATTTCTGATCAATCAACCATTTCTCAACATCGCTCTCGCCTCTTCAATAGCACGCAAGTGCAACGGGCAACGCCATTGTAAAGTGATCTAGTTTATTAAAATCGCTTGTATTAAAATCATTAATAAAATAAATAAATTACAGAAATACAATCAATAACTCAAGTTTGAGTGCATTATGTTAACTCATTCAGTTTCTAAATTTAACTCAAAATGAGAAGGCGTGTTTCTTCTAGGTAAATGAGTGAAAATTCACTCAAGTTAATTTCATTCTTTCATTTTAGGAGAGTAAGTTTCTGAAATTCATTGCATTCCAGTCATCGAATTCACCTATCCCCAATGATCCATTTCGGATGCATTCTTGATGATAATCATCCTTCTCTATGATATTCAGATTATTGGCTGCTTACTAATTTATTGGAGTTTCATGAGTGGTGAAATTTTTCAATGGCTATTATATTTTGCTGCTAGGGATCGTCTTACTCTGAGTCCAGTTGCATGCTATTCGAGAGAGGCATGACTTACTTAAATACAGACCGACGTCAGTGAAGTTTTAATTTTGGTGCTCTAATGAAGCCGAGTTTAATGAACTTGTCTACTAAGTATTAGGAAAAATGAGGATTGTCACCTAACAGAAATCATCCAATAATCATCCTTCTCTCTTAATTATCCTTCTCTATGATATTCAGATTATTGGCTGCTTACTAATTTATTGGAGTTTCATGAGTGGCGAAATTTTTCAATGGCTATTATATTTTGCTGCTAGGGATCGTCTTACTCTGGGTCCAGTTGCATGCTATTCGAGAGAGGCATGACTTACTTAAATACAGACCGACGTCAGTGCTGTTTTGATTTTAGTGTTCTAATTGAAGCCGAGTTTTATGAACTTGCCCACTAAGTATTAGGGAAAATGAGGATTGTCACCTAACAGGAATCATTAGTTTCTACTGCAAACAATATCCAAACGTTTCTTCTAAATCAAATTTTGGAAAATTCATGATCATTCACCCATTCTGTACAATCTACAGAAAGATATTTAAAAAAGAAATGCACTGTGTGTTTAGTAAAACCAACATTTCTTAAAAGTTTATGCTGGGAAAGTCAATTTTTCTCTTAAAATGAAAGAATGAAATTAATTCAACTTGAGTGAATTTTCATTCCTTTTCCTAGAAGAAACGACTCCTCTAATCTTGAGTTAAATTCAAAGAAACTGAGTGAGTTAACATAATGTATTCAAATTTAAGTTTTTTATTTTATTTGAGTAATTCATTTATGTTATTATTGATTTTAATGAACTGGATCATTTTACAAGGGCGTTTCACGTTTCACTTGCGTGGTAATGAAGAAATGCTTTATAGCGAGAAAGATGTTGCTACTTGCAAGTGGTTGAATGAGCAGAAATAAAAAGCTACTAATTAGTTCAAATAATTACATTTTAACTAGTGTCTATATAAAAAATAATAATTCCTACTCGACATGGTGAATTAACTCATTTATTTTGAGAGAGTTAAGAATGTTTTTGAAGATATCTCGTAGTTTTGGAAATTTTGCTGAAAAAAATAATAATAATAATCTGTTTTATGTGTGTTTTGTTCTAAAGCTGAATAACTTTTGGAATAAACACGTGGTGTGCACAAGTCACAACTCACAAGTCACTCATGTCACATAATATAAATACTTTGAAGTGTCGAAAATCATGTGATAACATTAAGCAAAAGCTCGTAGATGGCAGTAGCATTGCACAAGTAATGTATAAATGAGAACTGCTTTCTCGTTTGCCCCCAAATGATTAATATGAAAAGATTTCGCATGTGATTATGGTCGAAATTAATAGTTTAGTCTTGGAATTTCAAGTTGGGATTATATTCCATTTCGGAAATCGTTTGGTAATTCAACATTCCTCAATTCACTGTGTCAATAAAGTTTCGATTAATATCGGTTTTAGGCATTACTGCACATTAGGAACACCGCAGTGCCCTACTGTGCGCCTATATTCAATGGTCAATCCCAGTTACTCAGTTTTTAAAGATATGCGACGCTGCGGCAAATAATAGCAATACACAATGTTGTCAGACTTACAACAGACGTGTCCGTGAAGACAGTAAAAAGTTGTTAGTTTTAGGGTTCAAAGCCGATTAATACGATAGGGTACTATACCTGTGTGCGGAATGCCCTCCGTGGGGGCTTTTCTGAGGGGTCCTACCTTGTATTTGCGTGAATTTTGGAGAAAATTGCGAAGACAGTAAAAGGAATAATAAGATATGACAGTATAAACCAATTTTACATGCTTTTACGAACAACATTCTAACAGATGTAATACATCTGCTGAAATTTTGAGCATATCAATTGGACACTAAATGACAGATAAAACACTGCTTGATCATGTGAATCCTAATTGCAGTTACTACGAACTAATATAATAATCTAGATATTCTGAAAAATTACAACTTTAGTATAAATTTTTTATATCATTAATATTGGTGCATTTCTGATTGGAAGATATTGCTCTACTAAAAATATTAGACGAATAAAAGAATTATGTTAAAAAAAAAAAATCCACCCGTCTATCCTTGAACGTAATTGCCTTTTGGAAATTCAATGATTTTTTTTTTTTTTTTTTTTTTTTTTTTTTTTTGTCATCAGCTTTCTTTTACAAAAATTTAATAATTGTAAAAATGAAAAATATTAAGCTAGCCGAAACACCTTGCGGTTTGTTACAGGTATACCATATATAGACTAGGCAGATATTTTACTTTTTTTTTTTTTTTTTCTAACTATTAATAAAACTTTTTAAACTAGCAAAAAAAAAAAAAAAAAATTAAACTAACAAAAAAAAAATCAATATAAATTTAATTTTTTTATTTTCTATCTCAAATTTAAAATACTGAAAAAGATAAAATATTTTATATTGTAAGAATATTTAAAAAATTTATTAACGAAAATAAGATATTTTCTTTAATAATATTGCAATGACACTTTTTACAAAATTTAAAAATTTTTTAATTAAAATTGTTTAGTTTAAGATTTTTTTTTCAATTCAACGTTTTTCATCAGAATTAAAATTGTTTAGTTTTTTTTTTTTTTTTTCAATTCAGTGTTATTTATCAGAATTTAATCTCACTATAAAAGGAAAACTTACGTTTCGATAAAAAATGTTTAACTAAACCTTCATTTTTGCTTTAAACACGTGGTAAAATATACCCATTAATTTCTTCTACGTATTTTCAATATAATGCCGCAAATTCATGGAAATTTCTGTGTTTTACTCTATCATACGCAATTTCCTGATAAATAATAACGTGTTGCAATATTTTTCCGATAAAGGCCAGGTTAAAAAAAATTATAACAAAAACAAACTACACGTCTAGGACTTTATGCGCTAAAATTTTCCTAGAAATTTCTTTCTCTTTATAGAGTTTTTCGAATTGAATACCTCGCTTTTATCATCATAATTAACTAATATTTTCTGGAAAAAATGATGCTTACTTGTATTAGGATTCACTTATTCGTTTCTAAAGAACGGGAAATAAATGAAGCTCCTGGAATAAAATTTATTTTTAAGCCAGCATATCTCTGGCTTCGTAAAGTAATTTAATAATAAGGATATTTTTAGAATATATGTTTAACATTTATTGTCTCCTTTATAGTAATATAGGAAAACTCTTTTTTTATTTTTTTTTTCTTCGAAATATTAAAGTTTTTTTTTTTTTTTTTTTTTTTGTAATATAATTGCTTTTAAAAAATTTTACGCGTAATATAATTTTTTTTTTTTTATCTATTTGCAAGATTTTTAAATTAATAAATTTAACGACATTAAATTTCATATAATGAATATCAAGAATTTGTATTAAAAAAGTAGTTATAAGCTTTATTTAGAAATTTAATTATTGTCAGCGGCGTTATATGTACAATTAAAAAAGTGGGTAGTATTTATGTGTGCTGAAAATCTAAAGCAGTAGATCAAATATAATTAATAATATTTCAGTAAGTTAGACGTTTTTCAAACTTAGCAAACGCATCAGTCGTACGCAAAAATTATTTTGCAGCTTTTTTTCTACATAAGTATAATATTTTCAGCGCTAATTTGGTTATAAAGTAACTTTTTAAAATAACAATAATAATAATAATAGTAATAATTGAGGAAAATATGTAGCACATGGTATTGTTCTAAATGTTTTATTATTTATTATTTTATGTTATTTATTTATTCATTTTCCCCCAAATTCTTTTGCCCTCGCTCTCATCTGGAACGGTAGGTAGATAGGTAAGTTCGTTTGTGAATATCACGCTAGAAAAAGGGGAAATTAAATTAGAAAATTAGAAAATAAATTAGAAATATCAGTCGTAGCATTACAAATAAGGTACCAAATGAAAGGGGTGATTTTTGTTAATCCAATGGATTAGACAGCTTACTGATCGATAATTAGATTTGTTAAAATTAACTAAAGTATTAAAATTAGGTGGCAACAGCAGAAAATTGGGGTGTAGGTAAGTTCCGGACCAAAAGTGGGGAGTCGAGCTATTCCATGGTTAAATTCCGGACCAACATTTGGTCCGGAATTTACCTATGCTTTTTAGAAAGGATGGAAGAACTTTCTTTTTGGTTCGTAAAACGCGAGGGATCAGTCACAAGTTTAAAAGGGGAACTTCGCTTTTTAAATGTTTTGCAGCATAAGTTTGATACAGTATTGCACTGTTAGTTTAATACATGCATATGCATAAAATAATGGTTTTGGTTATAATGTAATCCATTTTCTTTTCTTTTTAATTTCCGTATGAATGACCTCTCATCCACCAATGTGTAGAGACGATACTCAGATTTCATAGAACTCAATTGCAGCAGTAATAATAAAGTGTAAATACAATAAAATATAAGCGCAACGCTATTTATCTGTGATACATTAAAGATATATTATTTCTTCTAAACATATGTATACGATCAACAATTAAAATATATAAATTTCAATAGATTTATTAACATTTTACTATGAAATAAGAATACAGTTATAAAACAAGAATTTAAAATATACATAGCAAAATATTATTAAGAGAGAAATGCTTATATTACAATTTATTTAAACAATACCGTATTTTTATGGTTCTAATTCCAAAATAAACTCTAAAACAGAAATAGCCGAACAAGATATAAAAAAATATGAGTAATATAGCAGAAAAATAATCCATCTGAATACATACAGATTAAAAGCTGTGCTCTTACTTACAGAGGAAGATAACACACAAAATTCAAATAAATGAGAAAATTTTAAGATGGCATTTAGATAACACCACCTGTCAGCCGATATACACCAGTGTAAAACTGGTGCAGTTTTACACTGTAGAATCTGAGATATAGCCTTCTCACAATCAAGGCAAATTGCAACATAACAGCATTGCCTGTCGGTCTATGTACACTTAATTTAAAACTGGTGCAGTTACACACAGTAGAAGCTGAAATACAACCTTGAAATAAACCGAATAATTTCAATGTAGCAGCGCCACCTGTCGACTTATATACTCACATTAAAACTTATGCAGTTATACACTGCAGAATATGAGATATATCCTACCAGTAAACATGGAAAATTGGAGCCTAAGAGGGCCACCTACAGTACAATAAACGCTCAAGTTGAAGTGACTGGTTCGTAAGATACTGCCGAAAGCAGTGGAAACTCTAATTAGACATGGTGTTGGTGGAAATAGGGCGCAATATATTTTTCGCTATCGATGGCAGTGGAGGACCTTAAGTGGTTTGTACGATTTCAATAATTCTTTTTTAGTTTCTATTTATAAAACAATAAAATAAAAAAAAAAAAAAAAAACTGATGTGAAACAACCACACGACTTTTATTATTCATTATTACACGTATTACATGCATTTTTTGGAGATAATGTGTTTAGAAGGCGTAAAAATGACCTAACGAAGTAGACATCTAAAAATTTTCCGGTAAGAGAAACTTGATACACGTTTAAAGACGTATAAAATAGAGTTTGCATAGCGAGTTAAAAAATAATGGGGGCGGGGGATGGTAATTATTTTGTAAAACACCAATTTCCGAGATCTAAAACTGATCTACTCAATCGGGATGACTTTTAATTTTCCTGTAATAACCAAATAATATATGACAAAGGGTATCAAAAATGGATTTATGTAATAATTTTCAAGAAAATCGTTAGAGCCGTTTTTGAGATACCAACATTTACCAAAACTTGGCAGGCATATACAACTATTGACCGGAAAACAATAATTACATACAAAAGGATATTTAAAAGGGAGTTAATATGGCAAGTTTGAAAAAAAAGTCGTACTGCCGTTTTTAAAGAAACGGACTTGCGAAATCTGAAATTGAGCTATTTATACAGGACGTCTATCCATTTTCCTAAATTAACCAACTATATAATTCGAGAGGACATCTAATAGAATGTTTATATAGCAACTTTGAAGAAAATCGTTAGAGCCGTTTTTGAGAAACAGGCTTACGGTCCTGCATACGGTTTCTGATGTTCCACTTCAAGTTAACCAATTTTCACCAAAATTTGGAAAATTTATTTGTACACTCTAGACCTGTCTCAATTCTGAAGTTTCGTAGTTTTATCTTTAATAGTTTCTGACATATGATAGCTAGGAGATTCCCTACATATCTACACACACACTCTGACCAATTGCCAAACACTCGTTTTTTGGACTCAGGAAACCTTAAAACATGTAAATACGGTGAAAACTCGATATAAAATTTTTGGAGCGAATACAATACTTTCATTACCTAAGGTAGTCGGGTAACGGAATAAAAATAGTGATTTATTTTATTTATAAAAAGCACTACAGAACTGAAATTTAAAAGTAATAAGTACAGAACTTTGAAACAACACCAACTAATGTAAGACCTGACAACAATTGTAGGCGATAAAGTAGGCATGAACAAAGTAGGTGTTTGTGTAGTTTGTGCGTTATCGCTATGTTTGCCGAATGCGACTACTTTGTTCGTCTGACGAAGAGCCGTATTTTCTTTCAACCAAAACAATTGTCTATAGTTCTTGCATTGTATGGCATAGTTTCAAAGTTTCGTACTTATTATTCATTTCATTTATTTGTTACTTTCTCTTACCCATATAAATGGGTAATTTAATTCAAGCTTTTTTTTTTTTTTTTTTTTTTTTTTAACTATACATTTATTTTCTATCTTAATCTTTTAATGAAAGTGTTTGCTATTATTTCATTTTTTTTTTTTTTTTTTTTTTAACTATTTAAAATTTTAAATATGTTCAGACTATTTTGTATATTTATTTCATTATTTAATCTTAAAAAAATACACAGACAAACGCACAAACCAACCGTCAAAAACCTGATTTTCGGATTTATGGTATCTCAAAACGTTTAATTATGGCTAAAACTCCATTTCGAAAATTTGACGCGGAAACAAAAGTTTATCTAATGTCACATGAATAGGAGAAGTTAATAATATTTAATTTAATTCAAGTTTTTTTTTTTTTTTTTTTTTTTTTTTTTTTACTATTTATTTATTTAATTATTTATTTAACCTATCTTAACCTTTTAATAGAAGTGTTTGCCATTATTTTATTTTATTTTTTTTATTAGTGCTAGAGGCCTATTTCAGTCGGTACAGTTGTCGAATTTTTATACGTCACTCTTAATTAGTGCTAGAGGCCTATTTCAGTCGGTTTATTGAATGGGGATTTATTGAATGAAGTCCCCCCAAGGCACAACTTTGACATGAGTCCCCCCCCAGGCCCAAATTTGACATGAGTCCCCCCCAAGGTACCCCTATTTCAGTCGGTACAGCGTTGTCGAATTTTTATAATACACCGCTTAATAGAGCTAAGGGCCTATTTCAGTCGGTTTATTGAATGGGGATTTATTGAATGAAGTCCCCACAAGGCACAACTTTGACATAAGTACCCCCCCAGGCCCAACTTTGACATGAGTGCCCCCCAAGGTACCCCTATTTCAGTCGGTACAGCGTTGTCGAATTTTTATAATACACCTCTTAATAGAGCTAAGGGCCTATTTCAGTCGGTTTATTGAATGGGGATTTATTGAATGAAGTCCCCACAAGGCACAATTTTGACATGAGTACCCCCCCCAGGCCCAACTTTGACATGAGTCATCCCCCAAGGTACCCCTATTTCAGTCGGTACAGCGTTGTCGAATTTTTATAATACACCTCTTAATAGTGCTAAGGGCCTATTTCAGTCGGTTTATTGAATGAAGTCCCCCCAAGGCCCAACTTTGACATGAGTCTCCCCCAAGGTACCCCTATTTCAGTCGGTACAACGTTGTCGAATTTTTATAATACACCTCTTAATAGTGCTAAGGGCCTATTTCAGTCGGTTTATTGAATGGGGATTTATTGAATGAAGTCCCCCCAAGGCACAACTTTGACATGAGTCCTCCTCAAGGTACCCCTATTTCAGTCGGTACATCGTTGTCGAATTTTTATAATACACCTCTTAATAGTGCTAAGGGCCTATTTCAGTCGGTTTATTGAATGGGGATTTATTGAATGAAGTCCCCCCCAGGCCCAACTTTGACATGAGTCCCCCCCAAGGTACCCCTATTTCAGTCGGTACAGCGTTGTCGAATTTTTATAATACACCTCTTAATAGTGCTAAGGGCCTATTTCAGTCGGTTTATTGAATGGGGATTTATTGAATGAAGTCCCCCCAAGGCACAACTTTGACATGAGTCCCCCCCAGGCCCAACTTTGACATGAGTCCCCCCCAAGGTACCCCTATTTCAGTCGGTACAGCGTTGTCGAATTTTTATAATACACTCTTAATAGTGCTAAGAGCCTATTTCAGTCGGTTTATTGAATGGACATTTATTGAATGAAGTCCCCCCAAGGCACAACTTTGACATGAGTCCCCCCCCACCAGGCACAACTTTGACATGAGTCCCCCCCAAGGTACAACTTTGACATGAGTCCCCCCAAAGCCCAACTTTGACATGAGTCCTCCCCCAGGCCCAACTTTGACATGAGTCCCCCCCAAGGTACAACTTTGGCATGAGTCCCCCCCCAAGGTACACCTTTGACATGAGTCCCCCCAAGGCACACATCCCCCTCATTGGGAAAAAGAGAAAAAGCGTTGTTTTGCGGCTATAAGACAGTTTGGACTTCCAACGTTATTTGTTACAATATCTGCAGCTGAACACTTTGGTTTGATTTAATGAAAACTTTATCATGGAATTTAGATCGTCACGAATTAACTAAAGAAGAATTTTTCGATATTATTGATCGTGCGAAAAGCTACATAATTAGTCTGGTCTGGAATTTTCCTACTCTGGAAAAGGGTATGGAAACCGTTTGGAGAGAAAAGAAAACATCTGCTACTCATTTAGTCACATGTTTTTGAAGTGGGATTAAAAATTACTGTTTTCATTTTTTTTTTCAAATTTTCTCTCACGAACACAAAAATTAATGTACAGCCTGTACAACACAAGACCAACTTGCAGTTCAAATTTCATCAATTTTGGTTAATAAACAAATTAAGTTACATTTCTTTTTGCAAATTAAAATTTATTCTGACTTCGAAAACTAGTATGTTGCGGCCACCACGAGACTTTCTTCTATATTTTCCTATACAAATTCACTCAGTAACAATATTAAAAAAAAAAAAAAAAAAAAAAAAAAAAAATCCAAGCTTTTTTTTTATCGATAACTTTGTTTTAAATTACCACATATTTATAGTTCAACCATTCGTTTTAAAGGTATTGACGAGACCTTTCGAAAGATACCCATCTTGAAAATTTACCCCACTCCAGAGGGTACTTCCCCCCAGGGGGGGGAAGCGATGCTCCCACATGCACAATTTTTTTTCCTAATTAACTACTACTATTAGCAATAATTCATTTTAATTTTACAATCACAGGTTAAGAATAACTCTCATTATGTACAGTCGGGGGAAAAAAAAAAACGCAACACCCGCTGTAATTTCGTTATTAATTGACGCAGGAACATCTAATGGACATAATTCAACAGAAAATTAAAAGCACTTTCTGAATATGTTGTCAAATTTTGAATTAGGGGTCATCTACATATTGAAATGAGCGCCAACTTTGATTTTTTCAATAGCAACACCCAATTTTGACTTCATTTTTGAATTTCTGAGAGTCTGGCAGTGCGGAAAAGTATACGGTTTATATACTTTATCTTTAGTATTTATAGAGTTATAAACAAAAATGTGTTAGGGGGTTATCTGTAAATGTAGAAAAATAAAATTAAGATCCTATAAGAAACTGACAAAATTTTAATGTTTCACACCGGAAATCTTTCAGGAAAAAAATAATTATAAATATTAATAAAGTATTGCTTCTTTTCCATTTTTTTAATTAACTTGGATTGAATTTTTAGATTTGAATATACTTCAGTACTTCTTTAGATAATTTTAGGTCTATTTAAATACATTACACTTGCGATTAGTCCATACAGCTTTCGGATAAATTATTGTAAGGGTTCATGAAGTAAATATTAAACAATTTTAATCGCACTTACCAGTTTTGGGTCAGTTAAACTCTTTGGAACTGTACTATTGTTTTTATGATTTCTATGAAAATATAATTTCTTAAATTACCGTTTCGCGACTGCTGACGTAGATTCACGCCATTTGAAAATCTGTAACTGTGTGTGTGGGCGTTTCTTTCGTAATTTGTGTGTTACATATTTTTTAAGTGTGTACCCAGTGTTCATATTTTTGCAATAAAATATACTATGGATAGAAATATATTGATTAGAAAGAATGTAATTATAAAGTATATCCATTTGTAACATAATTGTGAATACAGAAAATTTGTTCTGAAATATTTTATTTTGAGATTATAACGCCCGTAGGCGGGTCTTACTGTCAAAAAGACAAAATCCTGCGGTCGCAAAATGTGTTAAAATATATTTATAAAAGTTAAAATATGTTTTTAAAAATGTATAAAGTTAAAATATATTAATAAAATTTTAAAGACTAGAGTGTCCTTAAAATAATAACCCTCCCACCTACAAAATAAATAAGTAAGTAGATAAATAAAATAAAATAAAGCAATATATGAAGCAAATGATTAAGCCTTTTTTAACTTTGACGGTATTTAAGAAACGATTTTACAAGTCTGTCTTGCATTCCAATTCCATTCGTTTTTTATATTTGACAATTTCACATTAAACCTATTTTTCTATTTAAAACAGTAAACCCCGCCTAATTAGTTAATTTTTTTTCTTCTAGTGTTTGTTTAAAAGGTTCAAAATTTATCGCCAATTAATCGATGAAGTAAATGTGCCACTTGTGCATATTTTTTTCAACATGAAATAAGGGGTTTAACAGGAATACTCAATGTCACATTTACTTTTCTTTTCTATATTGTTTCGTTTTGAAGAACGATGAAGGCGGGACTTGTTTTCTTCGGAATACAGGAATTCTTGATGCTATGTCAAAAAATCATAATTTTTGTTTCATTTCTTTGCGTTTGACGTTGTTGGTATACAATTTGACCCGTAAATAAAAAAATAAAAATATTTTGTTTAATTTTCTTTGTTATTTTTTAAGATTTGATTCGTTATCTCATGCAAAACTTTATAAGAGACGGCCCCCTAAACCCCTCCAAAAGAAAGATTTATTTAAATCTCGAAAACTATTAACTGGAATGAGCTGAAAATTTGCCAGCATTAGGATTCATTTTATGTAAAAATTTATATAGGTCATAATTCATAATTTTTATGAATATGAATTTATTAATATTTTTCATAATTAAAAATATGCTTCAGAATCAAAAGTAATGATGGATTATGTTTGGGTTTCTTCACTGTATCTCGTAAAAAAAAAATTATACCGATCGAGTTATTTTTTGTGAAGATATTAATAAAAGTTTGAAATATGAATTTAACATTAGCACCTTCAAACTTTGAACGCTTATAACTCTGTGAAAAAATAAGTAAAATATACAACCAATATATATTTTCGCGTTGTCGCGATCCCAGGAATTCAAATATAAAATAAAATTGGGGCATTACCATTGAAAAAATCAAAGTTGGTGCGCGTTTTAATATGTAGACGACCCCCAATTCAAAATTTCAATTCATTTTCTGAAACTACTTACAATTCCCCGTCGAATGATACCTATTACATTTTTCTACATCGATTAGCAACGAAGTTACGTTGAGTGTTGCGTTTTTTTTTTCCTCGACTGTACATTTATACGAAATTTTGTCCTATACTACCATGTTAAAAATTTAGAAGAAATACGATCACAGCGCCTCCTGTTGTGCGATTGATCCCCAAATCTAATCAGCACCAGTTTATGTCAGGAGCCAACTAAATACCAAGTTTTGATAATTTCGTTTAAAAAAAATAAAAAAATAAATAAAAAATAAGAAATATAAGATTTTTTTTTTCTATGTTTTTTTTCGTAAAAAGTAAAAAAAAAAAAAAAATCGATAACTTTGTTTTAAATTATCACAGACGTATAGTTCAACCATTCGTTTTAAAGGTACTGACGAGACCTTTCGAAAGATACCCATCTTGAAAATTTTTGCCCTATATCACCATGTTAAAAATTTAGAAAAAGCGGGATGGCAACGCAACCTGTAAGACGAGTTTTACCAAAAGTTGATAGGCACTAATTTATGTCAAGGTGCAACTACATACCAATTTGTATGAAATTCTGTCCCGAAGTTCCTGAGGTACAGTTGCCACAAAATTTTGTCACACACACACAGACAGACAGACAGACAGACATTTTCTAAAAATGGTCAAATCGTGTTCTACAGCTCTCAAAACGTGTAAATCCATCAAAAACCCGAAATCGAAAATTTTTACAAATCCAATACTTTCTTCTATTGAAGATAGAAGAAGGTAAAAATTATGTGATACAATACATGAAGAATTTGGGTTTTAAAAGTTTTTTTTTTTTTTTTATATAATTTATTTATATAAGAAATGAAAGTTAAAATAAGTTTTGACTCAAATTATTGCTAAATATTATGATAATTTTCAAATCTTGATTCCACTATACAATTTAAATTTTCTATTTGGATCTTTTTTTTTTTTTTTTTTTTATGTTTAAAATTTTTATTATTACACAAATTTAATGAAGTATACATACATACATATATGCATATATATCTAATTAATTAAATCTTATACAATATTAGTGAACTGTTAAAATATCATTATTATTATTACTATTTATAAAATATATTTCTGTATATATTAAAAACAAGTTATTGTGGCAAACGGGATTTTTTTTTTTTTTTTTGTCTGCGGCTGCATCTGCGTCATGAAAGGTATCAGCGTGTGCCGAATCCTACAAGGGAGGCATTTCACTCTGCGTACTATATTTTCTAACATGCTAATAATTTCTCGTATTACGTTGTTTTATCTGTCTTGGAGGTCATTTTCCCCAGAAAAATTAAAAGTGATCAATGGTGTAAAAAGTAAATAATAAATAAATGTCAATGTTGCTATCAGTAACAAAGAAATTTATCCTATCCAAATAAATAAAAAGCGTTATCTTACTGGGTACACTTACGAACTGTGACACACCGAACGTAACCAAATATTACAGGTAGTTAAAAGGTATGAAGATATACACTCCTACGAATTTATATCGGCAAAAATTACTTCAGAGCAGAGGTGCAGGCGTTTGAACATGGAACTATTTTTTCATTATTCAATTAAGTTATTCAAATTATCTTTTTAACACTCTTATCCCCCCCCTTCCTCCCCCCCCAAAAAAAAAGCGTTGTTGATTTATTTAGTTAAATTGTATTTTTTAATTGTGTGCACACGCATATTTTACCATGTTTTTATTAACTTCGATTCTTGTTTGTATGTTTGTTTGTTTGTTTGTTTGTCCAGTACAAATCTTGCAATCGATTTTTAACTAACTTCCCGACTAGTTAGATATTTGAAATTTTCAGGACAGCTCACAACACGCTGACTATAAATTTTTCTAATAATTTTAGTCAACTATTTCAAGTCCCGCTGCCTTCGGCAGCGCTTATATGATTCGACAGAAAATTTATTAACTTCCCGACTAGCTAGACATTTGAAACTTTTAGAATAGTTCAGAACACGGGGAATATGCATTTTTTTAATGCCTTTAGGCAACTGTTTCCGGTTCCTGCTGCCTTCGGCAGCGTTATCAGTACAAAGCTTGCAATCGATTTTTCACTGACTTCCCGACTAGCTAGACATTTGAAACTTTCAGGATAGCTCAGAACACGGTGACAGTACTTTTTTTTAATACTTTTAGTCAACTGCTTTAGGTCCCTACTGCCTTAGGCAGCGTTTATATAATTCAACAGAAAATTTATTTAACTAACTTCCTGACTAGCTAGACATTTGAAACTTTCACAATAGTTCAGAACACGGTGAAAATGCATTTTTTAAATACTTTTAGCCAACTGTTTCGGGTTACTGCTGCCTTCGCCAGCGTTATCAGTGCAAAAATAGCAATCGATTTTTCACTAACTTTCCGACTAGCTAGACAATTCAAACTTTCAGGACAGCTCACAACACTGTGACAATACATTTTTCTAATAATTTTAGTCAACAATTTCAGGTCTCGCTGCCTTCGGCAGCGGTTATATGATTCAACAGAAAATTTATTTAACTAACTTCCCGACTAGCTAGACATTTGAAACTTTCAGAATAGTTCAGAACACGGCGAAAATGCATTTTTTAAATATTTTTAACCAACTGCTTCGGGTTCCCGCTGCCTTCGACAGCGTTACCAGTACAAAGCTTGCAATCGATTTTTCACTGACTTCCCCACTAGCTAGACATTTGAAACTTTCAGGATAGCTCAGAACACGGTGACAATACTTTTTTAAATACTTTTAGTCAACTTCTTCAGGTCCCTACTGCCTTCGGCAGCGATTATATGATTCGACAGAAAATTTATTTAACTAACTTCCCGACTAGCTAGACATTTGAAACTTTCAGAATAGTTCAGAACACGGTGAATATGCATTTTTTAAATGCCTTTAGGCAACTGTTTCCGGTTCCTGCTGCCTTCGGCAGCGTTATCAGTACAAAGCTTGCAATCGATTTTTCACTGACTTCCCGACTAGCTAGACATTTGAAACTTTCAGGATAGCTCAGAACACGGTGACAGTACTTTTTTTAATACTTTTAGTCAACTGCTTCAGGTCCCTACTGCCTTCGGCAGCGTTTATATGATTCAACAGAAAATTTATTTAACTAACTTCCCGACTAGCTAGACATTTGAAACTTTCAGAATAGTTCAGAACACGGTGAATATGCATTTTTTAAATGCCTTTAGGCAACTGTTTCCGGTTCCTGCTGCCTTCGGCAGCGTTATCAGTACAAAGCTTGCAATCGATTTTTCACTGACTTCCCGACTAGCTAGACATTTGAAACTTTCAGGATAGCTCAGAACACGGTGACAGTACTTTTTTTAATACTTTTAGTCAACTGCTTCAGGTCCCTACTGCCTTCGGCAGCGTTTATATGATTCAACAGAAAATTTATTTAACTAACTTCCTGACTAGCTAGACATTTGAAACTTTCACAATAGTTCAGAACACGGTGAAAATGCATTTTTTAATACTTTTCGCCAACTGTTTGGGGTTCCTGCTGCCTTCGGCAGCGTTACCAGTACAAAGCTTGCAATCGATTTTCACTAACTTCCCGACTAGCTAGATATTTGAAACTATTAGGATAGCTCAGAACACGGTGACAATACATATTTTTAATAATTTTAGTCAACTGTTTCAGGTCCCTACTGTATTTGGGAGCGTTTATATGATTCAACAGAAAATTTATTTTACTAACTTCCCGAGTAGCTAGACATTTGAAACTTTCAAAATAGTTGAGAATACGGTGAAAGTGCATTTTAAAAATATTTTTAACTACTTGCTTCGGGACCCTGCTGCCTTCGGCAGTGTTACCAGTACAAAGCTTGCAATCAACTTTTAACTAACTTCCCGGCTAGATAGCCATTTGAAACTTTTATAATAGCTCAAAACACGATAGCAAGGAATTTTTTTTAACACCTTTATCCATTTGTTCCGGGATTCCGCTGCCTTCAGTAGCGTTTATATGATTCAACAGAAAATTTTAAAACATGGTATATAAAAGTTCTTTTTATCGTGTAATTATTTCTTGCTCTAGATTTTTTTTTTTTTTTTTTTTAAGATTTGAAAAAAAAAATAATAACATCGTGTTTCTATGTAAATAAGATTTTAATTAGAACTTTTGATAGTTAATTTATTTTCTATTTTACTATATAACATGGTAACATGGAGAACATCAAGTATTTAATTATAGAGAAAATAGCTAATAATAATATTGATGGGAAGATTATAAATACATTGCTGGGATGAAAATTGTCTGCTTATTTACTTGTAAATACTTTTCTAGAAAAATATAGAAGAAAATTTTTGTGGTGGCCAAAACATACGAGTGGATATTTTCAAGTCTATTTCGGTAGAACTTTACAAACACATACTTCTACATTCTTTATTGCAAGCAATCAGAAATACAATTTAAATAAATAAATCAACAGCACGTGTTTCGAGAGAAAAAATAATAAATTTAAATAGATAAATTGAAGGACGTCACAGTATTGGAAAGAAATAGTTCCAACTTCGAACACCAATACCTCATCTATTCTGAAGTAATGTTTGCTGATATAAATTGGTTGTAGGAACGTATATCTTCTTCCCTTTTAACTAGCTATAAAGTTTGGCTACGATCGGTTCGTCACAGTTCGTGAGTGTTCCTTGTTAGATATATTCAATGAAAAAATGAATTTAGAATCGTAATATATCGTTTGCAGATATGGTTTTTCTCTTTAAAAAAAATTAAACTTAAAAAAAAAAAAAAAAAAAGGAAAGAAAGAAAGAAAAGAAAAGAAAATGAAAGGAAAAGAATTTGAAAAATTGTCATCTACGAGATGCTCGAGAGAAGAAAAAAATTATTTAGACTACTGACAACATTTAAAAATAATCGATATTTTAAAAATATTAAGCAAAAATTTAATGTAGACGAAATGAAAATTAGTTTATATTTTTATTTTAGTTTATATTACTAGTTTATATTATTAATTTATATTATTATTATTATTTTATTAGACATTACCAGATTAGTTTAAGTTATTAGTTTATATTATTACTTTTATTTTAATGTAGATGAAAAGATTTAGTAATGAAAATAGAGTGTTACATTTTGTCCTAAATTAACTAAAAAAAATTAAATAGTAAAAAATACAGGCATTATAAAAAAATAAGTTCATAATTTCTTTAATCAAGCAATAATACCCAAAAATTCATCGCCAAATAGTGACAAAATTTAAAAACCTCCAACGGGATTAATTTCTAAAGTTGTAACGCAAAATGGTTTAAATATTACGAATTTTTTTCTGTTCTAAAAAAAAAAAAAGTTACTGCCGTTGTTGTTTATACGCTTCCGCCCAAAATAATGGAGAATTATTATTAAATTGTCGAACGTTAAAACAGATGTTTGACATATTATAAACGATAATACGATATAATATTCAATATTATATATTCCAGTGTTATATCAGATATGATTAATTTCTATAATATTGTTCTGCTTTTGTCTTGTGTTATACATTTGTAATTCCCCTATTTTATGAAAGACAAAGATGCGAATAGTCGGGTAGAATCCCGCAGGGGTTAATGAGCAAAGCAAATCTTGTTGGTGAGGGGGGGAGGTGAAGCCTCCTTCGGGGATTAGTAAACGAGGCGAGCAGGGTGCAGAACTCCGTAGTTTATTAATAAAAATTTAAAGTTTTCTTAATAATAATACACAAATACCAAACATTAATCTAATAAATCATCTTTTTAATAAGAAGGTGACGGCTTAAAAAATATCAATATATATTAAATTCTGAGAACTATTTTGAATTGATACTTGAATGATTGAATATATTTGTTCAATTTTTTAAAAGTTTTCACTAATGTTTGAATTTAATTTACTAATATGCTAAAATATAAAAGACAATGTGCATTTCCCTAACAACATATTGTTATAGAATTTTATTCTTGGAAGATTCTGTTATAGAAAATTATTCTTGGGAGATAATCAAAAACGAATTATTCCCACATGCGCGATTCCCATTTGCGTGACGGGGTGAAAAATTCCCATTTGCGCGACAAAAAATTGCAGGCCCGGGCGTGCAGGTAATTTCTTCCTTTCTGACTTGATAATCTGAGAACATCCGTAACTCGGTTCCGCGGCAATCACTACCACGCACGTAAAAACCAAAATAAACATTACTGGACACCCCTACCTCCCTGTGCATGAATCTGAGAACGCCCGTAACTCAGTTCCGCGGGAATCACTACCACGTGCGTAAAAAAAAAAAAAAAAAAAAAAAAAAAAAAAAAAACTTCACTGGCCACCCCTACCACGCTGTGCATGAATCTAAAAACGCTGGTAACTCGTTTCTGCAGCAATTAGTGTCACGCAAGTACATACACTTCGCGCACATGAAGAAAATAATCTCTGGACACCTCTACCTCGCTGTGTATGAATCTGAGAACGCATGTAACTCATAATTTCTTGTATTTTTACTTTGGCCGCGCAAATGGGAATCGCGTATATGGGAAGACACCATCAAAAACAACAAATGCAATTTTTTTGCTCCTTTTTACTTAATTTCAAAAATTCTGAAATTTTCTTGATTACAGAATTCATGTAGTACTACCACATAATGAATGAATTAATTATCATTTTCAAATATTATCTGTTAAATTATGAGAAATGCAGTTGCATAATCAGCATATGTAGTTACGCCGTTACGCTCATCCCTGACTGACTGTCATGCTTAAGAAGGCTAAGAGATTTCCTTGGACTCTGTCTGTGTGTAAACGCAAATTGCCACCTAATTTTAATATTTTAGTTAATTAAAAAAAAAAAAATCTAATTATACGATCGATAAGCTGTTTAATCCGACGGATTCAGAAAAATCGTACCTTTCATTTGGTACTTTATTTGTAACAAATTTTTGAATAGATTTTTTAAAATTAATTAAAATAGGAAAATAGACATAGCTTTAAAATAGATATTTAAATTTTTAACTATTGTCATTTTTTTTTTCCTTCAGCATAAAATGAATTATACTTTCACGTAAAAAATAAAAATAAAATAAAATAAAATAAAATAAATAAATAAATAAAATATTGAATTTGCTCATGCACATGAAAAAATGACGTCTATAAAATAATAATAATAACTTTAAATTTTAAAGGTAACGAAGAGATAAATAAAGTGCGAAAATTTCACTTGATTCGGGCGTGCTAGCAAACAAATTATTTGAAGTGAGAAATAAATAAAATGAAATGATAATTTTTAAACGGGCGCCTTAGTCTCCCTACAAATAACTAGTAGTAATATAACGATACGTGTATCGATAATCAAATTTGAAATATATTAATTTTTACCGTAGTTTATTTATTTATTTATTATTATTGTTTTATTTTTATTTATTTATTTATTTGTTTATTTTTATGGATACAAAATTTCGTCATTTAAAAATAATTTTACTCACAGTGTGAAAAACATGCATGCAAAAAATTTCTTACTTCTTAAAAAATTCATGTGGAATTATAAGGACAAAAATCGATCAATATTCATTTTTAATCGATTCTCAAACTAAGTTCTGTTGCTTGAGCAAATGCTAGCTCTGAATATATCCTAAACTTTAATTAGTTTGAAGGATCTTCCCAATTAGTACAGAATTAAGATATCGTAAATGAATGAAACTACGGTAAATTGCAGAAATAATAGATCGCGTCCAGAAGAAAATCATCCTTGAAATAAAAAATATTTCAATTATACTCCTTTTATTATGATATATATTTTTAAATCTAATGTTAATCGTACAGTAATTTTCAATGTATTTTTCTCAGAAAATAACTCTAATATAGCGACAGGAATTCTATGTGGTGGAAAATGTTTAGATTTGTAGGGATTGCAATTAACATAGTTTGAAAAACTTTACTTATTCTACTTTGCTTCAGAGAGATTGATATTTTAATTTAAAGTCATTATCAAGTAAATAGATTCATAAGCAGTTTCTATAAAACACCTACGAAAACTTATTCGAATAATCTAATAATTTTTTAAACAATTAATCATATACCCTAACAGCACATCTTCTCCAAATGAAATCCTGAGGATGTCCTCTGGATGAAAAGGATATCTACAGACATCCTATGGACATCTTCAGGATGGGTTATGGAGAAGTGTGTTGTTAGGGATAATGCTTATTAAAATTATTGTTGTCGGAACAAATTAAATCTAATAATTTTTTATTTACAGGTAAAAAGAAAGGGGGAAAAAAAACTGGACTGATTCCACTAATTTTTCTTAAACCTTTACTAGATATCAAGCGTTTTAAAAATTATGAATCAATAAGGATTTCTGTAAATAAACAGGGGTATAAAGTATAATAAGGTATTTGAGTATTTCACCTGGAGGTGAAAAATTCCTAATTTCACCTCAAGCTCGTAATTTAAAGAACAGACTATAATATATCCAAATTATTTCGTACATTTTCCGTATAAAAGAACTGTACATGGTGCGCATGCAGTCTCCAGTAGCCAACCATGCTGTGTCAGAATTCCACATCATATATAAGTTTTATTATTTTTTAATTAACCTTATGCTATTCGATAACTAATTCCAATAAAACATTAAATATGCAAATTATTTTTCAAACGCCTTTTAGTTTTACCAAATACAGAATAAATGAGCACTACCGGAGTGATCTTAATGAAGAGATTTCCAAATCTTCTATTGCTTCCCACTGCTGGGCTCTTGGTAATCGTTTTGATTTTTCTGAAATTAACATAATTTTATCTCCTGCCTCCTCTTGAAATGTGGATATCCATGAAGCTTTTTACATATTTAAAAATTCGAAAGATCTTGTTTATGATATTTCTTCCACTCCGTTGTTGTATGATGCTTGGAAATTACTCACATAACTTACATTTTCGTTTAATTTTGATACTTTTAAGTTTTTTTTTTTTTTTTTCTTTTTTTTGATTTTGTTATATTTTTAATCTTATTTATTTATTTATTTTCTTCTTTAATTTGATAATTCTGATCACGCCAGTAATTATTTTTACTTTCGTCTTTATATATTTTTGTTCTTCATTTAAAAAAGGTTTTGTGCGTTGCCGCTTTGATTTCAGCACTCGTGCCTACTTTGTTCGTCTGACGAAGGGTCGTGTGTTTCTTCGATCTGAAACAATTGTTGCTAGTTTATTGCATTTTACAGTGTTTATTCAAAGATTTGTACTTATTTATTTAAAACGACAGTTCTGTGGCGCTTTCTTGTTATAAACTACCTTGTCATAAATGACTGGACACTTTCGAATATAGACACTTCGTAAAATATTTAGAAAAATACTTAAAGAATAAACCGAAAAATGCAAGGGTACGGATAATATGTTATACCTCATACATTTCTGTAAAAGTCTTCGTCCTGAAGACAAAAAAAAAAAAAAAAAAAAAAAAAAAAAGAGGCCAAGTAACGTAATAATAATAATTAAAACGATTTTATTTATAATGTCTGAAAGGTACAGAAAGTATTATTTAATAAAGTTATTAAGTGTGTTTAAAAAATCATTATCCAATGTAAATATTAAATTCAGTAATAAAACAATTTTTATAATCCTACTTAAAATGTTGAATTTGCGATCAAAATCTTCTGTTACAAAGTCTATTATCTGGAAATATTTTTAAATAAAACTCAATCACTTTAAATATAACAAATAATGAAATAAAAATACTTTAATTATACAAAACTATATATATACATCGAAAAATAATAAAAATTTTCTAGTTAATTAGTTTCTTGGCAAGATATGAATAAACTGTCATTTTTAAGAAGTTTAATTTTCCACTGCATAAGCAAATGATAATATTAATTTTATGTTATTTTAAAAGACATTTTTCAATTATTCAGCATCTGACATGTTCTCATATTTTAAGAATCAAATAGAAGAAAAATGACATATTTTGTAAAATCAGCGATATATAGTAAATTGTACAGTAATGCAGTTGAAATTTGATTCGAATAAACTGATCATTATTTTACGTTTTTAGAACTATTAATTTAGATTTTGAGAGTTTAAAGAAAAATTTCAAAGATTTTGTTTTAGAAATATTTCATCTGCATTTCTGAATTTTGATAATATGGAATTGTCCTTTAATTACGAGCTATAAAATTAAAAGCTTTATCCCTCAAATGCGTGATTATTTTCATTTTGGCAAAAAGAAGATCCATAGTATGTAAATTATTAAATAGGTTCAAGCAAAAATACAAATAAATAATAAAAATCTGTTGTGAAACAACCACACGACTTCCACAACCCACTATTACACGTATTATATGCATTTTTTGGAGATAATGTGATCAGAAAATATAAAAGTGACCTAAAGAAGTAGAAACCTAAAATAAATTTTCTGGTAAGAGAAACTTTATACACATGTAAAGACATATAAAACGAATGTTACACATAGCGAGGTTAAAAAAAAAAAAAAGAATGGTAGAGTTATTTTTTGAAACACCAATTTCCAAGATCTAAAACTGACCTACCTAAGCAGGATCACTGTTAACTCTTTCCTCTAATAACCACGTGATACATGAGAAAGGAATGGATTTATATAACAATTTTCAAGAAAATCGTTAGAGATGTTTTTGAGATATTAACTTTCACCAAAACTCAATTATTGACCGGAAAACAATAATTACAAAAGGATATTTAAAACTGGGTTAATATGGCAAGTTTGAAAAAATTCCGTACAGCCGTTTTTAAAGGAACGCACTTGCAAGTCCTGAAATTGAGCTATTTATACAGGACGCCTATCAATTTTCCTGAACTAACCAAATATATCATTCAAAAGGACATCCAATAGAGTGTTTATGTAGCAAATTTGAAGAAAATCGTGAGAGCCGTTTTTGAGGTATGGACTTACGGTTATACTTCTGGTTTTTCAACTTTCATTAAAATTTGGAAAATTCATCTGTACATCAGACTTGTCACAGTTCTGAAGTTTCGTAGTTCTATCTTTATTAGTTTCGGAGATATGATAGCCAGAAGATTCCGCACATGCATACACACACACTGACCAATTGCCAAAACTACTTTTTTGGACTCAGGAGATCTTAAAACATGTAAATCAGGTGAAAATTTCCGAAATTTTTAAAGTGATATATGTTATTTAATTTCATTGTGAAACGTTTCGTATTTAAAGTGGCAATAATAGGTCCTGTTTAACTGGTATGTATACAGGGACACCCAACTATGCCAATGCATTGCATTTTATGAGAAATAATTTTAGAAATCGCATTTAAATAACTTTTTACTGAAAAAAAAAGATATTTATTGTTAATATGATAAAATAATATTTTGTATAGAACATGATATGTTCAGCGCTCAGATTTACAGGTCTACACTGAAATATTCAGATATAGTAAGGGCTGCATTTCCGTTTGTGTTAAGTGTTTTTAACACTTCCAACAATTTTTAAGAATGATCATGAATTCATTTAGTTTGTCAGACAGCTTTTTTGTCCTTCTGTCTATCTGCTGTGTGATAACGCAGGCAAAGAACATTGAAGGATATACGATACAACGAGTACGCACAGTTGGAAAGTATTAAAAATTAATGCGCATCGCATGATTTTTCGTTCTTGTTTTACTATGAATTGTATTTAAAAGAAGTTATCACAAAACAAAATATTTAATTTGTATGTTATTATTCAGTACCATTTAAAAAAAAAAAAAAGTCTCTTATTAAAATGAAATATTATTATCTTTAGAAAAAGGAAAAGATAAGTGAATTAACGTGGATGGATGGTTGGATTTTACGTCGCACTAGTGATGTGCCGATGGGCTATTGGCGACGGTCTGCGACACACCCCTAGAGGCTTTCCGGAGACATGCCAACACAATTTTGATCCTCCATGGAAGGGATGGCTCTCCCGCTTCGGTGACCCCCAGAGGTGTAATTTTTGATGGGAACATGGAGGACATTGCGGCCACGAAGGATTTTACGTGCACCAGCCACCATTAGTGTCCACAACGGTCTATGGCCGGCTCGAGTACCGAACAACGCAATCTTCCAATTACGAGGCCAACGCTCTTCCGACTGGGCTACGTGAATTAACGGGGTGAAAAATTACATTAAGAATTTATTAAAAAGGATTTTCTGGCTAATCGCTAAATAAAAAAAAAAAAAAAAAATTATAGATTTCGTTTCCATTTACATTTATATGTCTCATACTAATGCAGATCTTAAGAGAAATCTTTATATATAATTTTTCAAATATTGCCTACTAAAAAGTACCATTTAATAAATTATTTAATATGTTTAAAAAAATTCCTTATTCGGTATAAACATTAAACTAAAACAATTTTTTTAATACCTACATAAAAGTTTAAACCTGCAAGCAAAATATTACGTTATAAATTACATTATTTGGATTTTCTTCACTGCGAACTTAATTAAAAATGCATCAACAAATAGTAAAATTTTTCCAGAAAATTCATAAGGAAATTACAAGTAAACTCTTAATTTTAGAAAGTTTTATTTTTCCATTATAAAAGCATATGATAACATTAATTTTATGTTATCAGAAAAGACAGTTATAATTATTCAGCATTCAAGATTTTATCATTTTTCGACGATTAAATTGATGAAATATGAAATATTTTGTTGTTTAATCAGCAATAATTAGAAATTTTTGTAAAGAAAGAAATGGAATTTATTTCTAGTAAATTGATCATTATTCAACTTTATAAAATTATTAATCTAGATTTTTAATTAAAGCAGTAAATATAATATTTTAAGATTTAGTTTTAGAAATATTGTAGCAGTATTACTAAATCCTAAATCGGCATTTAGCTGCTGACAAAAAATTTAAAAGCTTTGACTTGTTTAACTGTGAGAAAATAAAATTATTTTTACTTTCCGAACATACATATGAAAGGAAAGTATTATAATCATGTCAAAAATCCGACTTTTGAGATTTTGGTGTTTCTATACGTTTTGAGGTTCCCTGAGTTCATTTGTACTATTTTTACGATGAATGTGTGTATGTGTGTATGTATGCGTGCGAGAGAAAACGATAGCGCCTAAACGTTTAGTCCGAATAAGTTGAAAGTTGGTACGTAGGATATAGGTCACCATAGCACGAACCCATTTGATTTTGGTTAATCTAGCACTTACAGGTTTTTTACAGGGACATAAAAAAAAATTCTTTATCATTATGGTCTATGGGCCCAAATTATTTTAAGGGCGATTGCGTCCAAATGCCTTACTCGACAGAGCTAAAAATGTATACACATATTATAAATCATAGTCGCTAAAGTGTATAGATTTTGGTGAATCTATACACTTTATGCTTAGCTCTTATAGTTTCTTTACAGGGACACAGAGAAATATTTCTTATCATTATGGTCTATGGCTCCAAATTTTTTAAAGTGCGATAGCGTCTAAACGCCTTATTCGATTGAACTGAAAATTTATACACATATTATAGGTCACCGGCGCACGAATTGTATAAATTTTGGTGAATCTATCCCTTATAGATTTTTACGGGGACACAATGAAAAAGTTTATATCATTATGATCTATGGACTCAAATTATTTGATATGCAATAGCGAAAGTCGAATGGCGTCACTCAAAGATTTTTTTTTACTTTTACGATAGTTAGTTATTAAACTGTTAATAGCAGTAACAATTTACAAAAATAAAAATATTAGTCTTATAAAACAGTGAACGTGAGATATCACTGGTTCAGTGATTTCTGTTTCAGTACACAATTTTTTGTAATATCTTTATTGTATTTTACTATCAATCTTGTTAAGTATTTTTATGTACGGTAAAGAATTAGTTTTCAATATCTGGCAGAAAAAAAAAAAAAAAAAAGTAGATATTAAAATTAGAAATTTAAAACTTAAAAAACAAAAATAAGTCATACATATAATCATTATAAAACAATAAATTTATTCAATTTTTTTTTTTTTTTTTTTTTTTTTTTTTTTTTTTTTAATTATTATCCAAGGAACGCAGACAGTTTACTGGAGAACAGGGATAACAGAATACTGGAGAACAGAATACAACATAAAGAATAAGAACTACAATATTACTTCTAACTGCATTTATACAGAATAATTTACAACAGTGTAAAAAAAAAAAAAAAAAAAAAAAAAACTCTTATGTTCTAAGGAGCTGTAGCCCAGATTTGCGCAAGCTTCGGTGAAAACCACGGAAATTCCCGAGCGGCTAAACTGACAAGCGAATTAGGGGATCGAACACAGCATCTCATGTCTACAGCTTTGAGAACAGAACCTGCTGGTCGCTGATGGGCCTTCATATACCATGGAGAAAAAAAAAATTGACAGAAAAAACTCAATAACAGAATAATGCAGAAAATAATTCTACACAATACAGTTTTTTTTTCTTTCCAATAAAAATAAAAATATATTTATTAAAATTTTCAGATATTAATGTAAATCAAAATTACCAAAAATATAACTTTAGTCTTTGATAAGATATCTTTCGTTTGTAGTAAACTATATGAAATGCTACGTTAAAGTAAGTAATTTAGAGAAAACGTTATGGAAAACGTCAAAAGGCAACCAAATTTGAAACATTCAGTTTTATATATTCCAAAACTCAAACAATATGCAAAAGGCTTACCTTTGACTAAAATTGCCTTGACTCAATAATATTTTCAGAATATATTTGAATCTTTATCTCTCTTGGGAAGAGCCGAATACGATTATGTTTCAGATTAACAAACACACATAAAAAAAAAAAAAAATATTTTTATTCGTATATATTTTAGTTTTATTTTTCTGTAGTGACAGATAAGAGTTTTTCTTTGGATTTGAGAGTCAATATTAAATTAGAAGGATATTGCTTACGATTAAAAATAAAAGAAAAAATATGCGGCACGTATAGGTTTTATAAAATGGTTGGTTTGTTGATTGGTTGAGTTTAACGTCGCACTAGTACAGCGCAATGGGTAATTGGCGACGGTCTGGAACGCACCCCTAAGGATGATACGGAGACATGCCATCACAATTTTGAACCTCCACCGAGGGTATGGCTCCCCCTCTTCGGTGACCCCGAGAGGTATAATTTGGATGGGAACATGGAGGACATTGCGGCTACGCAGGAATTTACGTGCACCAGCCACCATTAGTGAACACGAAGGTCTTTGGTCATTTCGAGTATCGAACCCGCAATCTTCCAATTACGAGTTCGGCGCTCTACCGACTGGGCTACCGCGGCCCATTTATAAAATGGATGTCAGTTCTTTTCACCTTTACATTTTTGAATATTTACTGCTTTTTACCTCTACATATTTTGTTTTTAATTATAGCGGAAGAAATCTCAGAAAACAAAAGCTTAACCTCTGTTTATGGTTTTACTGGTACACTGAGAAAAAAAAATATACCGCCTTCATGTAAAACGAATAAGTGGTCATTTTCTAAATCCCTAAACTAGAAATATAGATTTCCGAACTGTGCGTATAAGGCACGGCAATAAACTGGATAGACGAAATGATTGAGAATTTCTAGTCAATTTATTTCTAGATGGTGGAATAATATTCTGAATATTCTGAATCTTTTGTATTGCGAAAAATTCTCGCTTGATTTCCTAGAATTGGGTCATGCGTCAAGATTACAGTTGCTAAAACTGGCTTCTTGTGCTCACATTTATTTGCAAAGATTTTTAAATAAGTTTGACCTCGATAATATAGGCAAACGCTCTAGAATTCTAATAGGGGTTTCTAGAACTCGCTTTCCAAGGGGACTAGAATTTATAAGGATGACATGGAACTGTATTTTCCAGAGCCACAGTTTAGATTCTAGATGTTAGTTATAGAATTTTTTCTCTGTGTAAAAAGAAACCACCAAATATATTATTTTCGCCTATCCCTATATATTTTCAGAGATATGCATACCATAATGTAGTTTATTAAAAATTTAGAACAGTAAAAAAAAAAAAGAATAAATGAAAGAAAATTCACTTTGAGCAGTATTAATTTATATTCCATATCTATCCAAATGCTTTTATGTGTTTATGATTAATACTAATCATACCATATTCTGTAGAAAACATGTTTTTAATTATTGAATGACTTATGTTAATTACATTATGTCTTGTACTGTTTATATATATATGATTTAATGAATTGTCTCTCCTAAATTATAATGTATCTGAATTCGTTTGTGACACTAACGCACAAATCACTCATATAATTTATAAAACTTCTATACTAATCATACTGCAAAGAGTCTAAGTGTCATATAAAAATTTCAAAGCATGTTTAAAAATTTACGAAATAAAGCAAGAAAATGGATTAAAACCTTTTCAACGCTGCTGGAATTTGTTAAAAAAGACTATTATAATAAAAATAGTAAAATAATGAAAGTTTTACCTGATAAAATTAATGTGGCTTATAATAGAAATATAGACAATTCTATATTCGTAAATATTTGATCGTACATATGAAAAAAAAAATGTTTTCTTTTAAAAATAAATATACAAATAAAATAATAATAGAAAGAAAGAAAAAATAAAATCATCACTTTTATTAGAATTCTTGAATTCACAAGAAATAATAAACTAACGCATACCAAACCGAATTGAAAATGTTGTTTACTCCATGACCATCTAAGGAAAACTTTCCGTTGCTAATGCAAAAATTTGAAGTATACTGCAGTATACTTCAAATTTTTCAAAAAAGAAAAAAATATATATGTATATATAAATATATGTACATATACCACCTTCATCTAGAATGAATAAATGGTCCTTTTCTAAATCCCTAACTAGAAATATAGATTTCCGAGCTATGAGTATAATGCATACGCCAATACACTGAGAAAAAATTCTTTAACTGACATATAGAATCTAAATTGTGGCTTTAGAAAAAATAGTTCCATGTCATCCTTATAAAATTCTTATAAAAAAATTTCTAGTCCCCTTCGAAAGCGAATTCTAGAGACCTCTATTAGAATTCATGAGCGTTTGCCTAGACTATCGAGGACAAACCTATTTGAAAATATCTCCAAATAAATGTGAATACAAGAGGCGTTTATGACCCAATTCTAGAAATCAACGAAAATTTCTCGTAAAAGAAAAGATTCAGAATATTCAGAATATTCAGAACAATGTTTCACCATCTAGAAATCTGTAGATTAGAAATTCTCGACCATTTCGTCTATTCAGTTTACTGGCGTGCCTTATGTGCATAGCTCGGAAATCTATATTTCTAGTTTGGGGATTTAGAAAATGACCATTTATTCATTGTAGATGAAGGCGGTATATTTTTTTTATTTATTAGTGTGTGACCGCTTTTTCCGCCCCTGGCGTAGAGGACGAATCTAAGTGTTTGAAGGTGCGCCAAATTGACGACAGGTTGGGATTTAATAAACATCCAGTCAATCTGCGTTCAATATCACGTATTTTCTTTCGACCACAAGGGCTATCACTCCTATTTTAATACTGCAGTCGTTGAGTCAGAACAAGTGCATAGGTTCCCATGGTTGAAAGAAATATGGTTAAAGTATACGTTATAACGACACGAACTAAAGATATTTATAAAACAGTTTTATAAAATGCTAGAAAGTGGTAGGTTGCAAAACAAAATATGCTTCACTATACACTGCAATAAATAAATAAATAAATAAAATAAAATCATATTATAATACAGAAAATTCCTAGTAGAAAAGTTCCAAGAAAATATCCTTATGATCTTCAAAAAATACATCGACGTAATATTATCTTAAAGAAAAAAAATATAAAAATGTTCTTGCATAACAATTGTTTTCTTTTGGACACACTGTAAATTATCGCGCACTAAACAAAATTCTCCCATTCCACCAGGCAGTATTGAACCAAAATTCACCTCATAGAAGGCGACGAAGATTCATCTCAGCCACAGAAGTACATTTTTTTTTTTCAGTTACTCATTACTTCCCAATTATGCTTTGATACCCAGTTTACCGTATGCAAAACAGGAAAAATATGTAGCCACCAGATAAACACTCTACAGGTTTTATTTGGTTACAGAAGCAATGTTTCTTTTGACTGATTGATGTATAATTTTACACTAAATTTCTGTAGTTTTAGAAAACAGAAATCTTCTATAGATAAGTTACGGAAATTTTGTATTTTTTAGGGTTTTTATCTTCTATAATAATAAATGGAAAGGTTTGTCTGTCTGTCTATCTGTCTGTCTGTCTGTCTGTTTGTCTGTCTGTCTGTCTATCTGTCTGTCTGTCTGTTCTTTTATACGTTCAGCCCCTATTGAACGCAGAAGTACAAGAATTGACATACGGATGCTCTGGAGCCTTCCCAATGTTTTCCTCGAAACAGAATTTAAAAATCTTAATTAGTTTCGGAGATATTAATTAAAATGTTGACCCATGTCGATCGCAAAAATGACCAAAAATCCTTATTGCTTAAAAAGAGGCATTCTATCAGCATTCAGCAGACGATTTTAACGGCGAAAACAAAACATGTGAAACTCATTAATGTCACATGATCTTTAACTGGGGTTAAAAATTGCAAATTTCAAAGTGCTTCAAATATTCTTTTTTGTGCACAACACTTAATATACAACCTATTCAGCACAAAACCAACCTGCAGTTAAAATTTCATCAATTTTCATTAATAAACAAAGCAGTTACATTTTAATAGAGCAGGCGCATGTTTATAAACAAGCGACGCTATTCTGCAACTTTTGCGCATGTAGGCAAAATATCTGCCTCTCCATTGGTGCTTTATCCCCCTTTTGCCTACAATTCTAAAGTACGTGCGGAAACATCTGTCCCAGTGACGTTACATGCGCCTGCTCTATTGCAAATTAAATTTTATTCCAACACGTAATCTATCTTTCAATAGACGATAGGAGTTTTCATGGCAACAAAATACATTTGAAGGAACTAAAAAATACTTTTTCTTTTTCTTTTTACTTCCATTACCGGACTACCTTGGTATATATAGGTTTTGGGATTGTCCTGATTTGGTTTTCTTTTGTATGTCAGCTACTAATTAAAATAATTTCATAAGTAACGCATTATTTGAAAGCTTTGTTGATTTGGAATTGAACAGTAGATTACAGAAATTTCTACCGCCAGATATTTTAAAATTTCGGTATTTCAAATTCTAATTAAATTATTTTTAATACATCATTCGAAAGTTATTTTAAAGTTCTTTTATATTATCGAAAGTTTTCACCAGATTTACACGTTTTGAGGTGTCTTGAATCAGTTTTCTTTTGTATCTCAGCTACTAATTAAAATAATTTCATAAGTAATACATCATTAGAAAGCTTTTTTGATTTGGAATCGAACAGTGGAATACAGAAATTTGTACCGCCAGGCGCTGTAATATTTTAAAATTTCAATATTTCAATTTCTAATTAAGATTAAATTATTTTTAATACATCATTCGAAAGATATTTTAAAGTTCTTTTATATTATCGAAAGTTTTCACCAGATTTACACGTTTTGAGGTCTCCTGAATTAGTTTTCTTTTGTATCTCAGCTACTAATTATAATAATTTCATAAGTAATACATCATTAGAAAGCTTTTTTGATTTGGAATCGGACAGTGGAATACAGAAATTTGTACCGCAAGATGGCGTTGTAATTTTTTTAAATTCCAATATTTCAATTTCTAATTATGATTAAATTATTTTTAATACATCATTCAAAAGATATTTTAAAGTTCTTTTAAATTATCGAAAGTTTTCATCAGATTTACACGTTTTCAGTTGCCCTGAATCAGTTTTCTTTTGTATCTCAGCTACTAATTAAAATAATTTCATAAGTAATACCTCATTAGAAAGCTTTTTTGATTTGGAATGGAACAGTGGAATACAGAAATTTGTACCGCCACATGGCGCTGTAATATTTTAAAATTTAAAAATTTCAATTTCTAATTATGATTAAATTATTTTTAATGCATCATTCGAAAGATATTTTAAAGTTCTTTTATATTATCGAAAGTTTTCACCAGATTTACACGTTTTGAGGTGTCCTGAATCAGTTTTTTTTTTTTTTTTATCTCAGTTATTAATTAAAAATGATCGTAAGTAATACATCATTTGAAAGCTTACGTTAGTTGATACACATTTTAAAGTACTTTTACATTATCGAAAATGGAATTCGAGATTTCCCCCGATTTACACGTTTTGAGGGGTCCTTATGAGGTTTTCTTTTGTATCTCATCTACTAATTAAAATAATTTCATGAGTAATACATCATTTGAAAGCTTTGTTGATCTGGAATGGAACAATAGATTACAGAAATTTCTACCGCCAGATGGCGCTGTAATATTTTAAAATTTCAAAATTTCAATTTCTAATTATGATTAAATTATTTTTAATACATCATTCGAAAGATATTTTAAAGTTCTTTTATATTATCGAAAGTGGAATTCGAGATTTCCCCTGATTTACAATTTTAAGGTGTCCTGATCAGGTTTTCTTTTGCATCTCAACTAATTGAGTAAGACCGTGCAAAATTGGTATATATAATTTAATTAGGAGGGGCTGGAAGGGTGGGGAAGGAATAGGCGCCCAGCGCGCATGGGTTTGGAACCCAATGCGAGTTTTTACCCGATGATAAAATATTTTTTTTTTAATTTTATTTTCTTAATAATAAAAGTTTGAGTTGAGAAGGAATATGCGTGTACAGCGCACGTATATCCTCAAATGTGCGCGCTCAGCGCGCATGGGTCTGCGCTGCCGAAAGCAGTGGGGTCCCGGTGTGAGATTTTACCCGATGATAAATGATATATTTTTTAATTCCTTTTCTTAAGAATGAAAGTTTATGAGTAATAACGTGGAATTTTGAGAAGTCATAAGGATGGTGAAGGAATACGTGCGCGCAGCGCACGGGTCTACACTGCCGAAGGCAGTGGGGGACCCGGTACCACATTTTTTACGATCAGAAATTTCTTTTCTCCTTTTTTATCACATGATAAAAATTAATGCAATTTTGAGAATTCATTAATTATTGTGATTTATTTAAAAATAGTGACCAGCGAAGCGGGCGTAGCCTGCTAGTATATATATATATATATATATATATATACTGTGCATGATCTCTAGTCTATTTAAGAGATTACTAAGGGGTACATACAAATGAAATGCTTCCAGTTGCAAATCCGTTTGCAGGCGTTCCAAATGTATGACTGCAGTCGGCAGCAAAAGCATCCGAGCACTAGCAAAAATTCCTATATGAAAAATGCACACTTAACACTGTTTTGTTAAATATATCCTTGTCGAATCGTGGTCTTTAGACTGACAAAGAACAGGATTCGACAAGGATTTATTTAACAAATCTGCATTAAGTGTATTTTTTTTTTTACATAGGAATTTTCGCTAGTGCTCTGTTACTTTTGCTGCCGACTGTGTTTGCAAAAAACTTGCAAAATTTACGTCATCGAAATTGCAAGCGTTCCGTTTGTATGTAACCCTAATATCCGGAAGTGTCAACTAAAGAGCAAGAACGGGTTGAGCTGTCTTCATAAACTTTATACTACAGAATAAGGGTTATATACAAACGGAATGCTTGCAACTTCGATGGCGTAAATTTTGCAAGTTTTTTGCAAATACAGTCGGCAGCAAAAGTATCCGAGCACTAGTAAAAATTTCTACATGAAAAAAATGCACTTAATACTGTTTTGTTAAATAACTCCTTGTCGAATCATGTTCTTAGTCAGTCTAAGAACATGATTCGACAAGGATTCTTTTAACAAAACACTATTAACTCTACTTTTTTTTATATAGGGATTTTTGCTAGTGTTCGGAGACTTTTGTTACCGATTGTATATAAGGGTGAAATTACGTAATATGGATCAATCGAGACGAATACCATTGTAATTATAGGTCTCAAAGCTGTTAGATAAATAAAGTAACATAGTACTATCCACTGTTTTGGTAGACTCAATTTAACTCCTGTAGTAACCTCGTCTGATATCGCGGCAGTCATCTGGAAAACATAACAGTTCCAGTCTGCAGCAAAATTATTCGAGCACTAGTAATAATTCCTATGTAAAAAAGTACACTGAATACACTTTCTTTATATAAATCTTTGTCGAATCATGTACTTAGTCAGTCTAAGAACATGATTCGACAAGTATTCGAATAATTTTGCTGCCGACTGTAGGCTCTCCACATTAACCTCACTTTTTTTTTTTTTTTTTTTTTTTTGTCCTGTTTACTTCTAAATATCGAAGCAGACTAGAGGCCGCTTAGCTTTTATGGTGTATAATTCCACGAAACTTTATATATGAAAGGGTCATTATTATAAAATTTCTAAACTTGATATGGGTGCAAATCGGCCAAAAAGTTGTTGCAATTTTCCCATAAGCGGGAATGTTATATCGTAGCTGCGGTACCATATAAATGAATCAAAATTAATATGTGACATGGAGGAAACTACGAAAAAAATTGTTGATTCAATTTAAGTCTTTATCGACCGATAAATAGTGATGCTATTACTCGCTCTGTCAAATATGCATATGGCTGTATTTCAGCATCTTTTGATTAAAATTGCATCAAAATGCATATGCGAATTCTTTACTGTGAGAAGCAACGTTTCTTATTTATAATTTATTTATTTATTTATTTATTATTATTATTATTATTATTTCTTTTTTTTTTTTTTTTTTTTTTTTTTTTGAATATTAACTGATATACAGTCGGCATCAAAATTATCCGAGAGCTAGTAATAATTCCTTTATAAAAAAAAGTACACTTAATACTGCTTTGTTAAATAAATCCCTGTCGAATAATGTTCTTAGATTGACTAAGAACATGACACGATGACGATTTATTTAACAAAACAGTATTAAGAGTACTTTTTTATTTAGGAATTTTTGCTAGCCCTCGAATAATTTTGCTTCCGACTGTATGGAGCTGTTATGTATAACGTTGTTAATAAAAGTTTTATCATAGTCATTACATACTAGTTTAATGTTGTGTTTATGAGTTCTTTAGATTTATTTTTGATTTAAACGGTTTTATATTTCCCTTATTTAAGATTCAATGAAATAAATGATATTATATAAAGATATGCATACCTACCAGCCTTATTACAAGCCTTTTCATTCTATTTTAAACTCAGATCATTATTTTATATGTCAAATATCTTATATAAATAAATTTCCTAATCAATTCATGAACTTCACTCATTTTATCAGTGATTACAAATGTTGAAAAAAAAAATAATTAACTTATTTTTACATCAACTTTTACAATATGTGCCTATTATATATATATTTTAAATACTACGGTAATTTCAAAAATATTCGCAAAAGTTTTTACCTTATACTTTACTTTCTTAATCTTTTGTTAAATCTACGTTTTCGTAAAAATTTCCCGTTTCTCCCTAGAGAGATCAGCACATGGAAATATTTGGTAAAAATATTGCTGATAAGAAAAATTCAAGGAAATATGCAAAAGTTGTCGTTATTTCGAGTAAACAGAAGACTTACAAATTCAATTCAATCTGAAATATGGTAAAAGAAGATTATATGTAAATTTAGCTTTAAATATAATGCATATTTTTGCATACACATCATTGTATGGGATTTTTTTCTTTCTATTTCAGAGTTTATTCAAAAACTAAGTAAACTTTAAAGACTTTTTATAAAATACTTTTTTTTTTCCTTATAGTTTTCGATTAATATAATGCTTAAAACACTATTTTGACTTTCTGAATATTAAAAAAATAATTGTTCTACAATTTGGATTTTGATAAAATTTTGTATATATACTATATAGATAATGGATGGAACATTTATATAATAAAAAAATTAGTTGAACATCTGACCACTAGGTGAAAATGGTGCTTGATTTTTTTTTCTTTTTTTAGGCAAAATAACTAAGTTTGTATAACGCTGCATAACAATACCTATTAAACATTCAGTTGCTTTAATTGTAATCGGATGTGAAATATTCGTATATATTAGATAATTTGATGCAATTAATGTATTTTTCTTCATATTAATATACCTTTCAAACATTTTTTTTATTATTAAATTATTATTATTAATTTTTTAATAAATTCTTTACAACAAACATTTGTAACAACCAACAGGGAACCTTAACTTTTGCAACGTTCACAGAAAACTGGCATTTATTCTTGTGTATTTTATTTTTTAACACTTTCAGGCAATTTTAAAAAATGCTTATATATAAACTGAATTCGCTCATGCGCACTTCGCGCACTCATTTACGTAAATAAATAAATAAATAAATAAATATATACAGTCGGTAACAAAAGTCTCCGAACACTAGCAAAAATTCCTATGTAAAAAAAGTACACTTAATACAGTTTTGTTAAATAAATCCTTGTCGAATAATGTTTTTAGACTGACTAAGAATAGGATTCGACAAGGATTTATTTAACAAAACTGTATTAAGTGTACTTTTTTTAGATAGGAATTTTCGCTAGTGTTCGGAGACTTTTGTTACCGACTGTATATATATATATATATTATATATACATACATTTTTTATGAAAAGTGATATAAATTATTCTTTTCCTCTATAGAACGTTCTTATTGAAAATCGTAGCTCTATTCATTTCTAAAAAAGAACCCAACCAACCAACCGAACACTTTACTGTCTACAGTCGGCAGCAAAAGTATTCGAGCACTAGAAAAAATTCCCATGTAGAAAAAGTACACTTAATACGGTTTTGTTAAATAAATTCTTGTCGAATCGTGTTCTTAGACTGACTAAGAACAGTATTCGACAAGGATTATTTTTACAAGACTGTATTAAGTGCACTTTTTTTTACATAGGAAATTTTGCTAGTGCTTGGATACTTATGCTGCCGACTATAAGTGAAGATTTTTTAAAACGCATTTGAGCAGTTTTTCCCGCGCTCTTTATCCCGCGATCTGTTTTGTTAAATAAATCTTTGTCTAATCATATTCTAACGGCTGCATTCACCAATAACGTTAACTCTCGGTTGAACACAAAAACTTAAAAAGCGCATAAAGTCAGGGTACAACTTTTCAGGAAAATTTGTCCCGTTGCTTTTGCCATCTAGCGACATAGTTACTTTCAGCTATTTTTAGCAGAAAATAACCAATGAAAGATTATATGAAATCTCTGACTCTAGATGGCAGAAGTAACCAGCCAAATTTCACTGAAAAGCTTCACCCTGCCTTTAGACGCTTTTCAAGTTTTTGCTTTGAACCGGGAGTTGAAGTTAATGGTGAATACTGCCATTAGACTGACTTACGGCTGTATTGAAAAAACGTATAAAGTCAGGGTTGAACTTCTTAGCAAAGTTTTACATTTGCCATCTAGCGGCAATGATATTTTCAGATTTTTTAACTGAAAATGACCAATCATAAATTATATGAAAACTTTGGCGCTAGATGGCAGAAGCAGATGGCAAATTTTTTTTTGGAAAGCCATACTCTGCCTTTACGCGCTTTTCAAGTTTTTACATTGAACCGGGAGTTGAAGTTAAATGTGAATAATGCCATAAGAGCATGATTCGACAAGAATTTATTTAACAAAACAGTATTAAGTGTACCTTTTTCTTATATAGGAAATATTGTTAGCGCTCGAATAATTTTACTGCCGACTGTAGGGGGTCACCGAAGCGGGGGAACCATACCCTCCGTGGAGGATCAAAATTGTGATGGCATTCCTCCGCACCATCATTAGGGGTGCGTCCCAAACCGTCGCCAATTACTCATTGCGCAGTACAAGTGCGACATTAAACCAAACGAACCAACCAACCTTTCTTGTTTATCAATGAAACAAAAATTTTAGAAAGTAAAATAAAATAAAATATTCATATCTGCGATATTAACATTTTTATCATTAGGAGTATGCAGTATGCAATCTTAGTATACGATAATGGCTTATTCATTTAGTTCTTTTATTTTGCGCAAAACAATATTTAAACTTTTTGCCGCATTTCCTTTCTTTCTTTTTCTTTTTCTTTTTCTAAATATATTTAATTTTTTAAATAAAAGACCTAATTAAAAAATAAAAAAACTAAGCGTTATTATATTAAACCTTTCTTTCTTAATCTGCGTGAAGCCTTAATATTTTAAACTATATTTTATTTTCGCACTTACTTTAAAAAGTCATTTTTCTAGAGGGAGACAAAAATCGGTTATCTAAAGAATTTTTAAAAAAAATTAAATTCAGAATGTAGTATGGTAAATTACGTACATATATCTTTAAACGTGAATATATCTTTAAGCCTAATGTTTTTAATGCAAAAGAGGATGCTTTTCTTTATGCCAAGATTTGGTTGAAAAATAAAATTTTAAGTATTCTTTATTTGAACCTCTTATTTTCTAAAACACGTCTATGTTTGCATAAAAAATGTCGTTTTGCTCAAAAGAGATAAGTGCATAAAAAATATTTTGGAAAATATTTTTTTAAGTATAATCTAGAAAAGTATATCTAAGTAATGACTATTTGCACTAAATAGAAGAATTTTATATTTTTAATTCTAAACGGTATATGATTATAATACAAAAATTTAGCTTTAAGTTTAAATTTTTAACAATGCAATTACATAATAATTTTTATTATATAGAAATTATATTTTATAAGAGTACCTCACATTAACACTTCTGTTCTGTTTGCATTCACAATACATATAACGTTTGGATCAGTATGAGCCGATATAGTAAAAGAAGAATTAAAATTTTTACATGCAAATTTCTAAAAAGGAAGCAAAGTCAGGACATATTAACAATAATTGCGAACTTTTTCGGTTTTTGGTTACAGAAAAGTTTTAATAGAAATTTTTGTTTTATTTGATCAGTGAAAATTACTGCAGAAATATGTAAAAAAAAAGTTCTATTAAAATTCTCCATTAGCCAAGAAGCAAAAAAGTAGGCAGTTATGTATTAGCCTGTATATACAAGGTAGTTATAATTAAACCTCCCTATAAACAGCAGCCTACAGCGCAAACTGGAGAACGGAATTTAACAAAATTTGGTATATAGACTATTCACGAGATGCACTCTCGTAATTTCGAAAAAGAAAAAAAAGTTCCAAAATGTCCACCAGAGGGCGCCTTTTCAGGAAAAAACATTAAATTTAACACAATAAACGACCAAAACGGAATACAGAAACGATATTAGCATTTATTGACTAGTTTCTGATCCCCTTGTCATCGAACCACATTAAGTAAATCTAAGGAAAAAATAACAGTACGCTGTTTGAGGAAAAAAAAAAAGTTCAGTTTGCAGAAACAAGAACGGATTAGGACGAAATTGCACAAGAGTAGCAGTTGTTAATCGTGTCGAGGACGATGTAGGGAAAGGTGCTCCATGTGACATCCTCATTCACCTGCAAAATTTCAAGTCGATGGACAGTGTGTTCAATAGCAGATCGTAACTGATCAGTTGTGATGCTTCGCACATGAAGCGTTATGGAGTTTTTAAAGTCATTCAACGTCGCAACACCTCCACGATACACCTTACATTTTCAAGGTAATCAGAAACTAGTCAATAAATGTTAATATTGTTTCTGTATTCCGTTTTGGTCGTTTATTGCGTTAAATTTAATATTTTTACGGAAAAGGCTCCCTCTGATGGACATTTTGGAACTTTTTTTTTTTCGAAATTTCGTGAGCGCATCTCGGGTATAGTCTACATACCAAATTTCTTTGCACTCCGTTCACACGTTTGCGCTGTAAGGTGATGTTTATAGAGGAAGTTTAATTATAATCACCCTGTATATATAGGGGAAACCGGGGTAAAATGGACCACTTTTGTAAATTATGAGTGTTTACTCATAAAGTAATGATTTTTGGCTGCTGAAAATTTGTGTGCATATTACCAGTATATTTCGATTCATATTGCATTAAGTCAAAAGTAATAATTATGCTTAGTTCTTTGATATATATATATTAATAGCAATTGAAAAAGTGGACCATTTTACCCCAAGACCGGGCTAAAATGGTCCATGGCTCGGGGTACTATGGACCACAGACAAAATTTAAAAAGTATGTTAATGTAATGTGTTTTTTAATAGTACAAAATATAGAAGACATTATATTTGTTTTATTATGTCTTAGATTCAAACAAATAATGTAATATTAATGAACATTAATATTAGGAAATGATAAATTAAGATATTTTTGTGTCACTGAAAGTCTGCTGTTTTTTTTTTTTTTTTTTGTTGTTGTTGTTGTTGTTATGTTGTAGGGTTTGAAAAATTCATCTTTACAATATCTCGATATTTTATGAAAGATTCGTCTACACTTTCAGAAAAAATGTTAGCTATCTTGATTAGGTTTTCCGTTGAATGAATCTCACAGAAACAGATTCTTTATCATTTATTTATGTGATAAAGCCAACAAAATGTAAAACCGTTTTTTTCATCAAACTTTTGACGAAAATTTAGCTACATACTTTTATTTTATTGTTTTTAAAAATTTTAAATACAATTAAATTCTTTAAAATACAATTATTCAAAAGTAACTGAATGTTTAAAAAATAAATAGGAAAAAACCGAGAAATAAATTGCTTGCTTATTTATCTTTTAAGATATAATAAATCTAAATAAGGTTAACTCCGAAATTTGTAAATATTATTTACATATAACACTGCAAAAATGTAGATTTTTGTTAATCGGTTTGTTAATTCTTAATTCTAAATATAATGTTCTACTTAAAAATGCATATACGACACAGAATTGAGGTAGAATGGACCATGGTCCATTGTACCCCAGATCCTGGTTGTTCATTTTACCCCATGTGGAACTCTGACAACAAATGTTTAAAAATAACAAATCTTTTTTTTTTTTTTTAGTATTTTAGTATTTTAATTAGATTATATATAATAATAGATGACCTTAGCTCTTTAGGGTGCTGAATAACCTCTACCAGATGATAATTCTTGGATGTTAAAAGAAAAAATGTTTAACTAAAAATGTTTACATTTGGCTACCACAAACTAATATTTTAGTATAAAATGGCTAAACGGTCAGTTAGGCATGAAGATGTTAGGTAAATTTCATCACTGTAGTACTGTTATCTAAGTGTCAAAATACGAAGCATAGAAATAAGCAAATAAAATCAGTAATAGGGTTGATCCATTTTACCCCTTGGTCCATTGTACCACGGTGTCCCCTATGTGTGTGTGTTTGCGCGTTGAAAAAATATATCAAATAAGAGAAAAATATTTTCATTTAAAAAATATATGATTCAAATTCTTTATAGGAGAATAACATATGAATTAATTTAAATATATTAACGTGCGAAGCGTATAGATACCTTTTGGTCTAACATACATTTCAGGAAGTCAAAATTATAAATGCTTTTAATATTTTTATTTCATTTCTGTAGATATTACGAAAAAAAAAAGAAAGAAAGAAACTATTGCAGGTAATACTCTGGTTTTACGTTCTGTAATTATATAAGGTTTAATATTGAAAAGTGTATCGCAAGGAAACATCACAAATTAAAAAAAAAAAAAAAAAATACACAGCAATTGTTTAGAGTAAAAAAAGAATTTCACCACATTTTATCAGTGCTGTATTGCTGCTTTCACGCCTAAATTCTTTCATCTGATGAAGGATCTTACTTCATTAATTAACCCCAAACAGCTGCTGTGTATTTGAAATTTATTTTATTTCCACTATCGTACAATATTAGTATTTTGGTATACCTACTTTTTTCAGTAACTCTATAGTTTTTCACTTCCCAAATAAAATTATAATATAAAATATTATAATTTTATAATATAAATTTATAAAATTCCCCTTTATAAAATTCCTTTCTATTTAACAATCCGAAGATTGTTATCGAAAATTACTAATAGTCGAAAACATCACCAATGGAAAAACACAATATATTCATGCATATTTATGGTGGAATTCTATGATAAAAATTTATGTTGAGTTCAAAGAAAGACATTCGAAAATAATAATATAAGCATTTTTCATATGCCTTTCATACTTAATCTTTTCCGTAACCTGATTTTTCCTAAAAACGCCGTTTTCTCTTGAGAGATTAAACACACGTAAATCTTTCCTATAAAAACATTGCTAAGAAATTGTAAAGAAATGTTTATTTTGCAAATAATTAAAGTGGTTTGATGAATTTTAAATGTTTATTTGAGATAAGTATATGGTAAATATAGAAATACACTTTATAATTCAACATAATTGATCGTTGTAGAAACACAAAATGATTTTAATAGACCGCTTATAATGAAATATACATTTTTTTTTTTTTTTTTTTTTTTTTGAAATTTTTAAAATATAAATAAAATGTACATCCATAAATTAGAATACCGCATGGTCTAATAAATTATACAAACATTTTTAGATAAATTTAATCATAAATATTTAACTTTAAATAAATAAAAAATTAAAGGTATTATACGCCACGACCTGAAATGCACTTCCACCAATTTTTAGCTATTGTCGCACTATAATCCAGCTCTTTTGTGTAGCCAAGTAAATAGACAGTGAATGATTTCCCTGCCATATTCTACATGAGGCATGTTCTTATGCATATAAAAAATATATATTCATTTCATTTGGTTTAGTGCAGTCTATAGATGTTAAACTCTACTTACCTGCAATTTCCCCCATAGACGTATTTGAATACTCTCTTGAGTGTCCCTGTACACGAACCATTTGCTTCATCTCAACGAAAAGGCTAGTGAAGCATCACTATATAATACACATTTAGAATACCGAGTTTGGTATTTCTGCTACTAATTGTTCTTGAGATATGCTGATGACACCCACACACACACACAGAGACACACACACACAGGCCAACCACTAAAAACGTGATTTTCGGATTCACGGAACCTGTAAATATAACAAAAACTCACGTTTACCCTAAAACAATACTTTTCCTTATGGGTAAGAGAAAGTAATTATGTTTGTATATGTAAACTAATATGTTGTATTTATCACAAAACTTTCTTCTACATCATTCTATATTACAGCGCCACTTACTGTTTAACGTGTATAAAAGTTTAATCATAGCTTTTCACGTTTCACTCCATAGATTTTACATACAGAGTTTGGTTTAATTTTAATAAAAAATTGTTTAGATAGAGCTAAGTGTAAAATGAAAGAAGTTGAGTAGCATCAGCGTCACCAGTCGGCCGATAGACACCAAATTATAATCGGCATAGTGTTTTATAATGACTTTCTGATATACCAAGTTTTTTGTAATTATATACAATAGAATCTGAGATATAGCCTAATTATTCACGTGGTAAATTGCAGCTGAACAGCGCTACCTGTCTCCCGCTACGCACCAAATTTGAATGAGAAAGAAGTTTCATAATGGCTCTTTCAAGTATTAAGGTGTGTGGAACTGATACAGTAGAATTTGAGATGCAGTCTTCCCATTCACGAGGGAAATTGCCGCATAGCAATGCCACCTGTAGACCGAAATGCACTAAAATTAAACCATCATAATGCTTTATGATGTTCTTTGTAGATATTAAGTTTCTTTTTTCGTTTATGTTCAATAGAAATTAAGATGTAGACTTAACTTAAATGCGAGAAATTACGTTATAGCAACACCATCTGTTCAGCGATTTGCACCAAAAAATGATAGGAAAAAATTTATGTCAAGGTGCAACTACATATAAATTTATAGAAAATTCTGTGCAATGATTTCTGAGATACAATTGTCACACAATTTTTGCGACACAGACAGACAGACATTTTCTAAAAAGGATCAAATGTTGTTCTGGAACTCTCAAAGCCTGTAATATCCATCGAAAACTGGAATTTCAAAATTTTTAGAAATCCAATACTTCCGTCTGTTTAATATAGAAAAAAGTGAAAATAAATTGTAAATAAAATCATAATATAGTTGCATTATTCTACGAACATTATTTGTTTTAGGAAATAGTCCTGGCAATAAATTTTAAATAAATGACGACTTCGCGAATAGCCAGGAGCAAAAAAAAAAAAAAAAAAAGAAAAAGAAAGAAATATTTCTAATTTTTTTTTTCTTTTAATGAAATGGGGACTGAAGAGGATTAAACCCCACATTCTTCTTTCTCACACTAGCACATCAATATCATCTCTAAGAATATAGAAGATGTGTCGGAGGAAAATTACGAATCCAACAGTGCTAAAACACTTTTACACAAAAATAAATTTAAGAAAATTAAGGATATTCAATTATTTCCGCGGGGGGAAAATGCGGTTGTATAGTATTTCATTTGAAATATAAAGGGAGAAGGGAATCCTCCCCGTGAATTTGTTTTCGTCGATTCGACTTTTGTCATGTACATTAATTTGTACATATTTTCATATCTAGCTTATTACAAAGATGATTTTAAATTCTTAAAGTAAATGTACACCGTTCATAGAAACTATGCAAAAACAATTAACTTTCTAAAAATTAATGTATTTATTGCCGAATACACTTTTAATATAATTCAGAAAGTAGATCAATAATGTTTCCACAATGCGGGAGGTGAGTCAGCTAATTAAAGTACAATCCCTGCATTCCTCTAGAGATTGCTTTAATATTAGGAGAATGTTCTTTACAAGACTGGTAACATGGGCACATTCATTTCTGAAAAGTGCCCATGTTACTAACTGCAGAAAACGCCTTAGAATTTTTCATTTCGTTTTCTGCTGTAGAAACCACGCCCCATGTTCATTCATATCGTGTTGCCCAAGGGAAAATTGTTAGGCAAAAGGCGTAACTATCTAATGGTGTTGATTGTAGAAAAATAACAGATGAACTTGCACAGTATGGGAAAGATACTCACTTTTGGAAATGTTAAAATAATTCATGAGTGTATGCATCTCAAATTAATTTTAAATTACTAAACATCGTTTATAATCCAGAATAGCAGAATAGCTATTGTTTTAGAAGTTTACCAAAACATGAAAAAAGGTATGTTTTAAATATTTCATGGGTAACTTAATATCAAAAGCCACCAAAATTAAAAAAAAAAAGAATACATATAAATGAATTTTTTCCAATAAGTTCATAAAGGAGAATTGTGTTAAAAAATTACAGGATGAATTCTTGTAGTTCAGAATTAAAATTAAGTTGAGAAATATTTCTTATCGATGATGTTGTACAACTTTGTAATTCTCTTCTTTCCCTTATCTCGTACCGTTTCCGAAGTAGTAACACTAAAACTGACGTTTTGTGCAAGGTGGTGTTGTAAATGATCATATCTACATAGCTGCCAACCTAATCCGGCAAATTGTTAATACCGCTCCTTTTTCTACATCACTTAATTTTTAGAGTATTTGTTTTCTTCATTCATTGTAAATATATTTGAAGAGAATTACTCTAAAAGTTAAGTGGTGTAGGAAAAGGAGCGGTACTAATAATTTACCGGATTTGGTTGGCAGCTCTGTATCCAGTAGCGCATTGTCATTTTACTATACCTAGATATCCCTTTTAAAAATATAGATGTAGAATTTTAACAGTTAAAAAGATGAGAACAAATTTTAGCATGCACCTGTATATAAGCTAATAATAAATTTAATTTTAAGATGAATTTAATTCTATAATTTAATATACGGAATAAAATTTAGAAATGCAAAGGTAATTATACCCATGTACATAACAATTTCTTGTGCCAATAACTGTGTTAGTAGAATACTCTGAACTACCAGTAAATGTCTGATACTTAAAAAGACAATAATAAGTCCTTCAATCCAGAAGTTTCATGTTCATCCACTTATCTCTTCAAATTATGAGTGGTGAAAATGAACATTATTTATTTCTATGGTTATTATTTTAATGCCATTTACCAAGCCGACTGTTTCTCAGTTATGTGTAGAATTTGCATAATTTCTGACGAATACAACATTTTTCTTAGAAGATAGTACCTCATAACATTAAGAATTAGATTAAATTTTAAGCATTTTTAACCCCTTAACGCGCGCTGTCCTCGCTGCGAGGACGCAAAATTTAAAATCCAGCTGCAAAAATTCATCCCGGAAATTTTTTAGTAAAAATTTACGTTTATAACCTAGCAGAAAAGGCCGGTTTTTTTAACCTTAAAATTTAAAGTTTCATTTAGTTCATCAATTCCGGTGGCAGTATAATTTAAATGATCCGAATTGTGTTGCGCCGCAAAGAGTTAAATAACTGTAAAATAAATTTTATGTAATACTTAATTATTTAGTTACTTTTAAAAACTTATAATAATACAGTTTTACTTTATTACTCTTAACTTTTAATCTTTAAAAAAAGTAATCAAGTTAATATTGAGATAATTATTTTGAAGCTGATTAAGTAACTTTTCAAATCTCAGTTTTGACTAATTAGAACATCACTTTTGAAAATTAATGACAAAAACGCTATGATCCACTTAATTGTTGGTGTTAATCTATCTACAACAAACCCAAAAAATTGATAAAGATTTTAATTAAATTTATGTAATTGTGCTCCTTTAGATAAAATCCTTTTTGATTTAGAAACATAAAAAGTATTCCATTACTTTTAATACGACATAAAATGTACCCCTAATTGGAGGTTATTCAACTGCTTTCTGTATGCTTTCTCATTTAACAGAAGGAAACTTTTTGTTTGGCAAGTATTTGGGAAATTCTGTGTATGCAAAATATAAGACACTAATTATGTAAATATGAATTAAAAATGAATTCATTATAACACCATTTCTCATGTATACTAAGGCTTCTATATATACGAGCTGGCGCATCAGGCATTTTGTTGCCTTAGGGTTGCTATATGTACCCAACGTGTTCATTAGATACACAAGCAGTAGATATTGATTCTTATATTTTGATTTGTATTTCTGACAAGCACAAATGGGAAAATACAAAAAAAAAGTGTTTTTTAATCTTAGTATCAATATTAATAACCATAAATTAATATAACAGGGCCTTTGAATACTGTGTATTCGTAAAGTTTTGGCAATGTTTTGTGGAATCGCCAAAGTTATTTTGTTTCAGTGTCCTATTAACATTGTTAATTGTTAATACACTGCCAAAAAAAGTCCTGTTACCTGCAGTTTGCTGCCAGAAATTTTCTGTAATTCAGAAAAATACGTTCTATCAACGTAATTTTTCCGTTGATAGAAAGTATTTTTCTGAATTACAGAAAGTTTCTGGCAGCAAACAGAACTTTTTTTTTGACACTGTATGCATTGTTTATTCCGAAAAATAAACAAATTTATTTCTAATTTTTCTTTTAATTACGTTTTAAATTACATTTCTACAATACATCTGTTTAATGTTTGGTTGATGTAAATGAATAGTATATATGCTAGAAAAAACAAAAAATAAATAAATAAAAAAAGCTTTGCATTTTTAATCTGTACACTTTTTTTTTTTTTTTTTTTGTAAAAGTTATCAATTGTATCAGAAACAGAAACAGATTGTTTGATGCTTATCATTTTTGACCGATCGTAGCTACTACAGATTAGCATTTCTTAAAATCGCCAGTAAAACAATAAAGACGCCAAATTGGAACGCTGTTCTCTACTAACAATGAAACATTCAAAAGGTGTCATCTTCAAAAAGTATTGAAAAAAATATATGTGATTCTACCCTTCATAAAACACCAGAAAGTGAAAAAATTATCGGCTGAAATGAATTACAGCGACCACAAAAAATTATCAAAATAAGCATATTTGGCGATTTCACATTGTTAGGCGATTGGTTTTGAGTACTTGGCGGAGAAGCAAAACACGGTTCTGTTCACACACGGAAATCTCAGTGCTAGCAAACTTATCGCCTAACAGCGCTAAATTGCCAAAAATGTTTAATTTTGATAATTTTTTGTGGTCCCTGTAATTCATTTCAGCTTATATTTTTTTCACTTTCTGGTGTTTTATAAAGAGTAGAATCACATATATTTTTTTCAATATTTTTTGAAGATGACACCTTTTGAATGTTTCCTTGTAAGGCAACAAAATGGCGGCGATGCGTCAGCGTATATAATTTATTTAAGGGGCTCTAATATATACTAATAGCCTTCTGATACATAGTAACATTTTCCTTTAATAGATAAAATTTTATTTTTCTAAATGAACTGCCGTACTGAAATATATATACATACTTTTCTAATAAATACTTATTACTTTTAAGATAATAAAATATAATTCATATTCTATGTTTGTTTTGGCTATTTTGTAAACATTACATTTTATATGCTACCAATGGTTTAATTCTCAACTGTATTCATTAATGAAATATTGTGCATTCCATTAAAATATAATAAAAATAAAAATAATTTTTCTTCCTAGCAATAAGATAACATTTGAAATCTGAGCTAATTAGCGAATCATTTTTCAAAATAACGAGTAAATTTTAACAAAATTCTTTCGTAAATAAATAAGATAAATTAATTGTTGATTGTGTATTTAATTAACGAAACATTTATTTAAAAATAATGCGTATTTTTTTTATTAATCTTATTTAATTAGTCTCATTTATATTAAGACATTTTAAATCTAAGTTTGAAAGAAAATTAATAGAATTACCTTTAAATAAATTATAATCTTCATCGTTATTCGGAGATTATAAATATGCATTTTTTAATTAAAAATTAAAAATAGACAGTTAAAATTAAAAATAGTCATAAAATTAAAAATTTCAGCAAATATTATGCTTGTAACTTTGTATACAGAATGAATAACTTTGTATTAATAATTTCTTGAGATTTATTAAATGAGAAAATATAATTAAGTTTGCAGTGTGAATGTTTATTAATTCCCATTAAGTTTCTGGTTCTGGCGTACTTAAAACATTTCTTGTTGTATCTGTTTTTGAGAAAAAGATCATTTACTTTCTTTTTGTTATAAGATAGTTTATTTATTAGAGACCTTATTAGATTCAGTGCGTTTTAAATTTATTTTATTGTCGTTATTATGGTTTAAATTTTCTGAACAACTTATGCATATTTATATGAATAAATGTCTCAAATTGTTTAAGAAGAAATAGTTAATTGGCGGATAGAATGTTTAGAATATGAAATTTCTCTCACTCTTTCTCTCACTGTAAATGCGTGAAACACCTTTGCAACGCTATTAGAATGTAATAGTAAACAGTTCTAACTAAAAGTGTTGTGATTGTATTAGGAATGTGTTGTTGACAATTACAAGGACAAGAAATGTGTTCAGATAGTGGTTTGATCAAAATTTAAGATCCCGCACGTATTCTAAACGCTTTTTAGAACATTTCTAAAACACATTCATCTTTAACGTTGAAACACTTTAGAAACGCTTATTAAACAGAATAGCCTATCCTGTGAAATAATATGCAGACGTTTTCTTAATAATTTGCTCAGCAGTGTGTATTATGGGGATTAGATTCAGAAGGCTGCTAAAGGTGAGAAAACGAAACTAGTATGTTGTTGTAACAGAAACTAGTATCACAAAATTTTCTTCTATATTTTACTATTAAAATTCATGCAGAGCAAATTTTTTATTCGAATAATTATATTTTTTTAATTATCACTTATTAAAATTATTTTTCTATGATGAGTGCAAGCGATTTTTATTTCAAATAAGCATAACACTAAATTATGTTTCTTATGCAATTATGTCTGTTGCAATTATGTTTCTCATGAAGTGTTCTAGCTTAGAACACCAAAAAGTGTAGTTAATTTGAGGACAAAATGTGTTCTTAAATGTGTTATTTTTGCGCGCGTGCGTTTGCAGTGTCTTTTTTTTATATGAGTGCTTAGTAACACTTCACTTCATCATTTTAAACACATTAAAAATTTTCCAGAAACATAGTCTTTAAAATTTTTATCTTTTACTCATATTGATGTTGATGAAATCATTATTGTCCTATATTGAGATCCAAAATCAAAATAATTTATGTATCTAGGGCAGACAGGAATACTCATAGTATAAACTATACAATAATTGAATACATAAACATTGATTCTTGGCAAATAAATAAATAAATAAATAAATAAAAATAAATAAATAAATAAATAATAAATAAATATGATTTGCGTATTCCCGCTATGATAACAATTATAACAATGGATAGCTCTTATTTTTTGTTTTGGCAGGGGGAACAATATTTATATTGAGATGTAAGTTGAGTTGGTTTTACGTTATACTAGAGCTACCGATGGACACATGTCATTAGACAATTGCCAATGGTCTGCTATACTGGTCCGGAGTCATTCCATGACAATTTTGATTCTACAAGGAGGAGATGGCTCTTGAACTTCGGAAATCCTTGGAGACATTATTTTATGGAAGATTATGGTTACGTCGAATTTTACGTGCATCAACCACCTTTTTTGTACTCGTGGAAGACTATGTTTTGCCCGAATTGTCTCGGAATGGCCAGTAAAGTGGTTAAACTACTCGAACATCGAAACCGCAGTAATTCGATTATCATGTTAAAGATCTACTTACCAGGCTACCACAGCCCCTATTTATACTGATATTAAAATTATTAAGTACTGCAATCTGTTGTTCTAATTATTCATTTCTCACATAATTACTTACGGTAAAAGATAAATAAATAAAAAAAAAAATAATTAATAATAGTAATTTAAAAAATATATATATATATTTTATTTTATGGAATAAAAATGAAAAATCTACTTTGAATGCGTAAACATATTAATTGTAAAAGGGTGATTACAGACACTTATTTTTCCCCTTATTATTCTACCAATATATTCATACAGAATATTTTATATTGAACGGGACAAAAAGGTGACATTCCTGTGAATACTGTAATTACTTTATTTTGATGAATTAAATTTACAGTAAAACTATAGTTATCCAAGTTTTTATAGATGATATATGAGCACTTTTTCGGTGACATGTAAAAACTCTATGCGATATACCAGTTTTTTCCCTTCTCGTGATAGAATGGACTTAGCACCTAATGATTCGAGCCCTTCTGTTATCCGTTCCACGAGTTGTTGTAAATGTTGGGAAAATAGAGACCCGGATTTTTAACCTTTCCCTGTAGGAAAAAAAATCATAAGGGGTTAGATCGGGGAATCTCGGAGGCCAACAAAGCAATGACATATCATTTGATATAGCAAGTCTAATCCATCTACTTCTATGCTATTGGTAGGGTTTTTTGATCAACAGTGCCTCTAGTGGCGATTTCTTAACCCAGAGATGTTTCCCTGTTGCCAGATAAAGTTTGTATAATTGTAGTTTCAGAATTAATTTGTTTCGGCTAAATAAATAAAGTACAGAATTTTAAGCAGGTTATTATTTTTGTCCCATTCAATATGAAACACCCTGTATGATATTTCTTTTTACTCATTTAATCGTGCAAAATTGCTATTAAAAAATCTGAAAGAAAAATACTGGTGAATCAGGTGTCCTGGCGTTTGGAAATAAGGCCGAATGACTGTAATAGGGTCCTAGTCTCTCGAGGAGTGTCTTCTGTGGAAGTCTTTCTAAGGAGCCCTAGCCTGTATTTACGCAAGTTTTCCTAGTGAATCAGGGGAAAACATGTGGCCTGTCACTAACCTGCATAAACATGCATACATTTCAAGTAAAAAGTTACCAACTGCAGTATATATCCCTAACAGCACACTTATCTACAATACAACCTAAAGATATCCCTTTATCCTCAGGATATCCTATAGATATCCTGGAAAGTAGATGTGCTGCTGGGGATATTCGAGTATCTTCTCATACTATTATATTGATTCTACCCTAAAAAGACTATTGCATTGGTAAAAAAAAAAAAAAAAATCTCACAGTAATGTTTTGTTCAATAAAAGGTAAAAGCAGGTAAATACAGTCAATGTCTTACTTGTTAATAACAAGGTTAATATAAAAGACATTACCAGAGTAGCAAAAGGAAAGGTTTTAATTGAAAAATATATACATTTTTGAAAGGTTTATCAAAATTTATTTCATGTTTGAATCTTTAAATTTATCTACATATTGATAATATTATATTATATGAACTCAGTGTGACTTAGATTTGCGAAAATAATTTGTGATAATAAAAAAATAATGTTCACAAGAATAAAATTAAAGCACTACATCAACTATCCATAACAAAAGGCTACGATAAATTTCACAATATACGTATCTAATTTATTACAAAACGTATTTCTAATATTTGTAAACAAAAAGTGCAGAAAATTCGAATTGGATGATGTAAATGTGCACCCAGCAGCAACTGAATTATGGACAGCTTGCTTTATATAAAATTGAAGCTTGGTGTAAGCTCAGAATCGATTTTGAAATCACGAAGTAGCTATTTGATGAAGATAAAGAGGAACTTGGAACATACAAAGAAGATATGAGTAAGCATGCAGATCTGAGAACATTTATGTAAGTAAATAGAGAAGATCTGACTAATGGGTTGCTGTATATCTGAAGTAGTGCAGATATTCAGATTTTGAGGCAAGACTGTGTCAAAAGTATACTGTGAGAACGTGGGTTAAAAAAAAAAAAATCTCTGCTAGAATCAACTGTTCCAAACAACAGCGGGGAGATGAACAAGTCGTTAGCAGCTAGCCCACAATTTAACAGTGGATAGAAGTGTCACAGTCCAACTAATCACTAGTCAATTTAACCCGAGAGTCGTCGCGTCATTTTTTGTAACGCTAGTGGTCGCGCTTCAGTCAATTCTCACCGCCTGTAGTGTTGGGGGTAAAGCCGAAAGAAAGCTAGTAGAGATAGTAAAGGCCAGTTTCGACTTGGGCTCAAGATCAACGCTCAAAACGGTCATTAATCACGCTTCCGACACAAAGAGCCAAATGTCTTGTCATCAGTTGTAGCCCTTTCTTATCAGATCGCGCAGTTAACTCAAAGGAAAGCATGCAAAATTGACAAAGATATCTGCCTCCCGGCCCCTCAATTATCTCAGCAGGGGGTTAGAAACAGCCCGTCCGAAGGCTTTGAGCTCCTGTGAGCTTGGCTCATCAGATCAAAGGATTCTGAATAGAAGCCGCGGAATGAGCGCAAATGGAAATCGGACTTAAAGTGCATCTCACACGAAGACTTTTCCGCAAAATACTGATCTGTCCGAAAAACCGGAACGCGGGGGGGGGGGGGGGGGTGAATCAACATTACTAGTCGCTCCGCGGTCAAATAGACCGATTTTAGAAGTAAAATGTTATCAACGTCTCCAAAAATAGTAGAGATGACTTGAAAACATACTATGTTAGGGCTCACACACCCAAGGTCAGGTACACAGAGTGAAGGCTTGATCCGTAGGATGAATTAAAAAGTGATGGGCGGGAAAAAGACTAATACCCGACTACTAACGGGTTAACGTTAATCCAAAACAGTGGCTAAGCTGTCACAACGTACAAAAACTATCGGGTACAAAAGCCATTGCCCAAAAGAATCCCTCTCTTGGTTGCACAATACAAGATATAACGCTTTGCATGGGCGCGAAAACATTGACATTGTACCGTCAAGGTGTGAAAAAGTAATGCCTAACGTGATAAGTCAAGATTTACTTCGATATGTGTCGAGAGAAGAATACGTTTAAATAGTAAACCACATCAAGCGATAGATTACCCATTTTAGTAACAGACTCTTTCAGGCTGGTGTGGCATTCTCTGAAATACAATTTACACTGATTGAAATGGGACACGTGCGCGTTAAATCGTCTTTGCAGATGAAGGTTTTCTGCATATTCTTGACTACCATCTACTTCTGTATGTTCATCAGCCTACCTCAAAGATTGTCTTTAAGCAAAAATAATGTATCGTACATGACTCGAATTGTATTCCACAGACTGGATGCATATATCATAGATCGAAAATGGGCCTTTTCACATTTTTGGGTTCGAGACTAAATCATCAGTTACTTTCTATTTCAGCTAATTTCTTTTTCTCAGTTACTCGGTAAATTCCCATATGAAAAATAAAGAAAGAAAGAAAGAAAATAAATAAATAAATAAATAAGCGCAGAATCGCAACTGTGTGAAAAGAACATCTGACATCAGTCGGAAAATTCAGAAAACATAGACGAGGAAAAGAAACCAAATAGCGGGAAGTGTTGGCTTGGCGAGCTGAAAATATCGAAGAGGTTTAGCTACGTCTCTATAATAAATATAACGTCTATATTATATTGTTATATAATATAAGTATACAACATTTCGGTATGGGAAAAGATCTGTTGAAAAATTCTACAAACATTTAAGCATTTTAAATTAATATATTTCTGAAAAACCTATCTTTTTATTGAATCAGATAATGAAAACATAACTGCTCGGTTTTTTAACACCATTCTTATTGAGAGGAAACTTTCATCTTATTTAATCATAAAATAGTGCTTCAAAATTTATAAAAGATTTCTGTTAAAAATTATTGGTATATCCAGTTTGAAACTATGTGAAACAAAATAAAGTATTATCAGGTTTACAATTGATTTTTGGAATACAATTAAAATAACGCATCTGCACAAGTAATGCATTAAATGCATTTTATTAAATCTTCCCATTAAAAAAAAAAAAAAAAAAAAAAAAAAAAAAGTTAAAGTATCCCTTTAATGACTTTCAGGCAAAAATATCTTTCCAAAATATGTCAATAAAAGAAAAAATAAATAAATAAAAAAATAAAATCACAAAAAATCATATTTTTTGTACTATCAGAAAAAAAAAAAAAAGTTAATTTATTAAATGGGAATCAGTCAACACTTCAATGGCTGCATATTTCCCTCATTTATAATATGCTAATATTCCCCTATCCTTTATTTTTTTGCATAAATTCAGCACCTCATCAATCACCTTAAGAATTTATATTAAGCACATAATCACCTCCACTTCATCAGTTTTATAAAGAAAAAAGAAAAAAATAAACACCCTAATTCTCACCAGAATTTTTTCAAAGGTCTTCTTTATAAAGCATGAAAATTAAACGCATGGTTTGAAGAAATCAATTACCTCCACCCTATTCTGAAAATTAAACCATAAACTTGTCAAAATCATTATCTAAATGTATTTATTAATCCCCTTACGAAATGGGGCAATTTTAAGTTTTGTAATTGCTCATTAGAATAATTCGCAGTTTCGTAGAACATGATGAGAAAAAAGTATCGGAAAAATATTATTCCAGAAATAGTCTAGCGAAGCGAAGTACCGAGCTGTTTTGTTCTACATCATTAGTCGAGAGAGTTCATTAGGGCTGGAACTTCGCTAATCAAATTGGAGGAGTGAGGGAAGCTGCAAGGATGATAATACATGGAAGGGTATTTTCGTATTAAATGGCTTTTTAAAGGAAATTATTACGGATAATTCTTAAATTCGATTCATGTGATTATCTCCTTTTTGTAACAAGTGCGATAGAATTTAAATTTAGTCTAAATAAGTAACTAATACTTTTTTTTTTTTTTTCGATTTGATGGTTGGAAAAAGTGCAGAAGTTGGGAATTAAAATAATTTAAACATCTTTTCCAGCTAATCTGCTTTGACTAGAAGATGTTATAACTAATTTTAAGATAAATATTTAGTAACATATTTTTTACTAATCATCTGTGTTTAATTGTATTAAGAAATACTATTAGGAAATATTGGTGTGTATTCTTTAACAGAACATGTGGGTTGACAACAATATTTAAAAGAATCGTAAGATAAATAATATATTGAGGCTGTATTGTTGATGAAGAAATGCTTTTAGACAAGACTTTTGATAAGTTCTAGTTTCCTTTTAGAACAAAAGGAATCAGAAAAATTATGCATATTTAATCACACTTGAATATTGAAATCGAGCACACTTTTACCCTTTTGTCTTTCTAAAACTTTGTCTGTTTTTTAATGTATAATGATATGTGTTACTAATTTTTTCATAATGTGATATCATTAAATATCTTACATCCTTTTTGAGAAGTGAGAGTTGGTTGGTTTGTTGGGTTTTACGACGCACTAGTGCTGCGCAATGGACAATTGACGACGGTCTGGGACTCCATCCTAGAGGTGGTCCGGATACATGCCATCACAATTTTTATCCTCCACGGAAGGGAGGATCCCTCCCGATTTGATAACCCCAGAGGTAAAATTTTGATGGGAACATTGAGGACATAGCGGTTATGACAGATTTTACGTGCACCAGCCACCATTAGTGTACACGGCGGTCTTTGGCCGGCTCGAGTACCTAACCCGCAATTTTCGAATTACGAGCCTGACGCTCTACCGACAAGGCTACCACGGTCCATGAGAAGTGAAGGAAGTTGAAAGGAGGGTAATTCATGGAAGTTCTTTTTTTTAAGTGGCTTTTTAAAAGAAATTATTTCAGATAATTGGGGAATCTGATATGATTATCTTTTTTTTTTTTTTTTTTTTTTTTTTTATAACAAGCGAGGTGGAATTTAAATTTATCCTAAAAAAAACTAACATTTTTCCTTTTAAAATTAAATTCTGTTAAATGTGGAAAAGTCGGAAATTTGAATAGTTTAAACATAGTTGCCCACTATTCCGCTTTTCCTAGATAATTTTACCACTAACTTCTAACATAAAGTTTTAGTAACAATTTTCTACTAATCAACTACGGTTAATTTTATTGAAAAATACTATTAGAAAATAGCGATGATTACTTTTTAAAATATATATATATAAATAAACCCTTAAAGTTGGCAACGATATTTAAAGGAATTGTACGATAAAAATATAATGAGGCTGTATTGCTAATGGAGGAACGCTTTTAGATAAGGCTTTCGATACGTTCTAGTTTCCTCTGAAACAAAAATAAATAGAAAAGTTTTGCATATTTAATTGCATTTGGTCATTGAAATGTAGCACACTTTTAGTTTTTAGTAGGACTTTCTAACAGTCTATTTTTAGATATAAAGTGATTTGAGTTATTTGAGTTATTTATTCATTCTTACTTTTATATCATTAAATACATTGTAACACCCATGAAAAGCGAGGGAGACTGAAAATATGATAATACACAGACATGTTCTTGTACTAAATGGCCTTTTAAAAGAAATGGTTAAATTATTTCGGATAATTCTTAAGTCAGATTCTTGTGATTGAATCAGAAATGTTTTACACAATATCGATCTCACGTATGAAATTTCACTCATTTGTAGATTATAGAGGCGACGATATAGTCTTCTGATCAATAGGGGAAATCTCGATATAGCAGAGCCACTCGCTGGTCAATATATGGCAAAATGTAATCAATACCGATTTATGTTCAGATTCAATATGCTATTAAAGTTTCATAAAATTTTGTACTTTGTTTTTCACTGCGTCAACAATTATTTGATAATAAACTCAGACAGGCAAACATTCTTTAAACTAATCAAATTACATTCAGTGCATCTCAAACCGTGTAAATCAACCGAAAAAAGAAGTAGATATTTACGAGTACAATGTTTTATTTCTATTTGTACAGGGAAAAAAATATGTTTCACTTAAAGCTACAGTCGGTTACAAAAGTATCCGAACACTAGCAAAAATTCCTATATAAAAAAAGTACACTTAATAATGTTTTGTTAAATAAATCCTTGTCAAATCATGTTCTTAGTCAGTCTAAGAACATGATTTGACAAGGATTTATTTAACAGAACAATATTAACTCTACTTTTTTTACATAGGAATTTTTGCTAGTGTTCGGATACTTTTGTTACCGACTGTAGATTTACGTATATTACATATGTATACTGGGTGATTATAGTAATTTTGCAATTTGAAATCATTCTAACTTAAAAACTATCGATCAGAAAAACTTAGTATTTTACTAGAACAATCGAAAGGCAATGGAATTTTGTTTGCCCAAGGAAAATAATATATTAAATGTTCCTATGGATAGCGCTATCAGATTAATGTCAAGGGAAACGTCTAAATGGATTCGCTACACATAGGAATGTTTTTAGTTGAATGGAAACTATAGACACCAAGGGTTTACGACAAATTTATTAGCAAAAAGACAAAAATACGTGTTTATAGTGAAAACACTGTTAGTGACAAGAGAAAAAGAAGAGTTTTATGACGCAACAAACGTCGTACGGATGATTCATGGCACACTTTGAAATTTTTTTTCCTTCACCATACGGAATTCCATTGCTTCACTATTGTTCTGGTAAAAATATCACGTCATTCTGATCAGTAGTTTCTAAATTAGAGCGTCTTGAAATTTCAACTAAAATTATATTCACCCTGTTTGGTAAGCTGACCATACGTCCTCGAATCGCGAGGACAGTCCTCGAAAACTACCTTCGTCCCCAAAAGATTACAACACATTTGAGGACGCTGGTTATAAAGTTATTAATGTTTCATTATCATAATTTATTATATGTATAATAAATAAGCTGAAGTAATACAATATATTAAAATCACACAATCAACTGATTGGGAAGAAAATCATTTATTGAAATTTATTTTTCCGACTGAGTGAAAATAATTCCTGGACCGGGAGTCGAACCCCAGAAGTCAAAAGTCTGGAGTTCGACTGCCGGTCCAGGCATTATTTTCACTCAGTCGGAAAAATAAATTTCAATAAATGATTTTCTTCCCAATCAGTTGATTGTGTGATTTTAATATATTTCTTTCTAAAGGTTGTCTGAGTGAGTAATGTCCACCGGTTGTCGGCCTGGATAGCTCAATTGGTAGAGTCTTGACCTTGTAAGTTAAAGTTCTGGGGATCGATTCCTGGTCCAGGCATTATTTTCACTCAGTCGGAAAAATAAATTTCAATAAGCTGAGGTAAATTCTCATAGGTGATTTATACATAAAAATTACTAAAATCTTACAATTTAAGGTGATTTTATTATTATTATTATTATTGTCCTCGAAATTTGAGGACACCGCCATATTTGTCCTCAAATTCAATGTAAAAAATAGGTCACCCCTACTGTACGTAACAATCAGCTCATTTAATGAAAAATTTTTGTCTCCTGAATATAATTTAGTTAATTTTAAGACATTCCTTAACATATATCTTCTTATAGAAAATAAGCATTTTATTGGAAAAAAAAAAAAAAAAAAAAAACTCAAATCATACATATTTGCTTTCAAATATTTGCATTTAGTATGAATAAAAATATAACATTCCTTATGCTTCGTTTTTAGATAAAATGAATGCGAATTTCAAATATGTTTCTTTTAAATGAATCAGAGTTTTATTAAATAAAATATTCGAAGGCTGTATTGAATAAAATGTTTCAAGAAAAATATATTTTATAATGTCAGTATTTTGAACAAAAGGTATCGAAAATTGCTTTTAGTTGCACGTCTTGAAATACAAAGAAAAAGAAAACGATAATCTTTTGCCTTTCAACGATTAACTCAAGTACGGAAGTAGAATACTTGGTACATAGAAAATTTGAAATATCTTAAAAGAAAGAAGTTAGAAATTGTAATCCTTTTTTCTCCTGAAACGCAGAATATAGCAAAAATACGAAATATGTTATTTCTAGAATAATATAATCCAATATGCATAATACGCAGATAAAAATGCATTTCCGGGAAAATATGAAATACATGAAATATTCCAACTGGGAAAAAATATTATTATTCTTTTTATTAAACCTACCTCACTATTATTTAAAAGACATTCAGAGACATTGACTGAAGAAAGAAAGAAAAAAAAAAAAAAAAAAAAAAAAAAAAGGATTGGGAATTAATTTAAAAATAAATAAATAAATAATTCAAGAAGATAAAAAAATCCATAATTTTAAGAGAAACATTCTCATTAACTTTGTTAAAAAATATTTTTATATAACACGATAACTGATAAATGTTGGAAATGATTTTGCATAAAAATAATCTTATCTATGAAATTTTGTATGCCTGTAGGCGATAGAGGCTGAGATATACACTTTGTGAGGTATAGCACAGTTAGCGTAATGCTACAAATAAAATTCGCACTGTACGAATAACACGTGAATGTGCAGAATTTAGGATTCAGTTGATTAATGGAGTTAGTTCCTATAATAAACGAAATTGTAATATGCTAATATTTTGGAAAGTGAATTGTATAAAAGGAGAAGGAAGATTGTTTTTGGAGGTTAGTTGCGTGCGGCTCAGAAGAGGTAGCCGAGAGAGAATGGTAGCTGCTTAGGGGGAAGCAGTAAGAGGCGGCTTGGAAGGGAGTAGTAGCGAGCGGCTATAGTAGGAGATAGTAAGTCGAGTAGTGTAGTGGCGTAAGGGAATCCTCCCACTTACGAAAGACGAGTATAGTCGGAAGAGTTAACGAAGTTAAATGAAGTAGTTGAGATTAATTGCGGTTATCTATTTAAATTTAGTGAAGTCTGCCCCTTTAAGTTTATATAGGTACTAAATGTGACTATAGTCTAACGCCCACCTTTTCATTAAGCTCAAAATAAAAGCTCTTGATTTATTTTATATATCTGACTTTGTCATTACTTCATAATTTCATTAAGTAATTAAGCTAAAATCCTAAGTTAAAGGAACATGACGTCCATAAGGTCGTCACAACTTCCCATGAATAGGGGAGGGGATAACTTAACATAAAAGCACCAGCTTCTGAACAATATATACCAAAATCTAATCAACATCGATTTGTGTAATTTCTAACAAATTATAAAATTTCATAAAATTCCGTGAGTTTGTTTGTGAGAGTGTCCACAAAAATTCGGTAACACAGACCCACATTTTCTAAAAATATTCAAATCATATCCAGGAAATCTCAAAACGTGTAAACCTATCGAAAACCGTAGTTGAAAATTTATAAGTGCGATACTTTCTTCCAATCTATGTAAAAAATAAGACATAAGAAATAATTTTTCTTGTTTAAGCTACATTTTTTTGTATTACATATGTAACCGTTATAGTTCCTTAAATATAAATGTTTAATTTACTGAATATTTTGAACTATAGGTATTCAAAATCACATCTCATCTTGTAAAATATAGAGCATTTTATGTGGCGAAATACCTGAAAGTGACATATATTTCTCTTTGAATATTTGTATTTAAAATAAATATAAACGTAATATAAATATAATAATAAATTATATTAATAATATAGATTATAAATGTAAATGTAATATTCCTTTTGCAGAGTTTTAGTTAATATGTAATCACGTTTTGAATATGCTCCTTTTGAATGAATAAAAGATTTGTTAAATAAAATGGTTCAAAAGAAAAAAAAAATTATAAAGTCAGTATTTTGATGAAAAATATAACGCAAATTACTTTTAATAGCACGTTTCAAATACAAAGAAAAAAGAAATCTTTTGCTTTTCAAGGATTAACTCAAGCACGGAAGAAGAATGTTTAGTGCATAGAGAATTTAAAATACCTTTAAAAAAATGAAATTAGCAATTGAAATCCTTTTTTACTTTCTCTTACCCAAAGGGTCGAGAAAGTATTGTTTTAGGGTCAAATTTTCGAACGTGAGTTTTTGTTATATTTACATGTTCTGAGGTCCCCTGAATACGAAAATCATGTTTTTAGCGAATGGTCTGTGTGTCTGTCTGTCTGTGTGGATGTCTGTGTGGCTGTTATCAGCATATCTCAAGAACAAATTGTAACAGAAATTCCAAACACGGTATTCCAAATGTGTATCATATAGGGATGCTACAGTAAGAATTTCGTTAAGATTAAGCAAATGGTTCGTGTACAGGGAAACCCAAGAGTATTCAAATACATTACGTCTATGAGGTAAATTGAAGGTAAGTAGAGTTTAACATCTATAGACTGCACTAAACCAAATGAAACGAATATATATTTTATGTAATAGAGATAGTCAACTGTGAAAAAAAATTTTATGTAGGAGCATCGCCCCCCCCCCCCCCCCCCCCTGGGGTGAAGTTCCCCCTCGAAGGGAGTAAATTTTCATGATGGGTATCTTTCAAAAGAGCTCGCCAATACCTTTAAAACGAATGGTTGAACCATCGGTCTGCGATAATTTAAAATAAAGTTATCGATTTTTAAAATTTTTAACCAATTTTTTTTTTTTTTTTTTTTTTTTTTTTTTTTTTTTTTTTAATGTAATATTGAAAATAAATTCAACTTGTTTTTGGATATTTAGTGTTATACTACTTCTCTAATATGGAAATCGTTTGCATTATCATAAAAGATAATTTGTTTAAATAATAATTTACATAAATTATTTTTTAAAAACAGAATTATTTTTTAATAACCGACGGAAATTCTATATAAATGTAGGTGCATTAATGAAACGGGGGGTTGAGAGGGCGGTAGCTCCCCTCACACAGAACTAATTATCATATAAAACTCTTCCGAAGCCTAATTTTAATTGTTTAATATAGGTTTACATAACAGTACTCGTTATCTTACCTCTTAATATCCAACCTGTATTTATAGTATTAAATTTCAGTGAAAGAGAAAGTCGTGTGAGTGAGACACCAGATTATTTCGTCTAAAATGCAGAATATAAATACGAAATATGTTATTGATGGAATAACATAATTCAATACGCATAATACGTAGATAAAAATTCCTTTCCAGAAAAATATGAAATATTCCAGCTGGTAAAAATAGTATTTTTATTATTATTTTTAAATCTACCTCACCAATATTTTAAAGACATTCCTAGACATTGACTGAAAAAATAAAAAGGAATTGGGAATTAAACTAATTTAAAAATAATTAATTAATTAATTAAAGAAGGTAATAAGAAGGTTCCTTAATTTTAAAGAGAAGTATTTTTCATTAAATTTATTAAACAATATTTTTATATAAAATGGTAACTGATAAATGTTGGAAATAATTTTGCCCCAAAATAATCGTATCTGGGATGTTTTGTGCATTTGTAGAGAATGGTGGTTTAGCTATACACTTTCTGCGAATGGGGAGTAATCGTAACATAACGACATCACCTGCTGGAAAATAAATGCTAAAATCTAATCAACATCGATTTATCGGATTTCTGACAAATTTTTAAATTTTCTAGAATTCCATGAATTTGCTTGTGAGAATGTCCTAAAAAATTTGTTAATACAGGCAGACATTGTATAAAAATGATCAAATCATATTCAGATAATCTCAAAACGTGTAAATCCTCTGAAAACTGGAAATCGAAAATTTAGGAATGCAATACTTTCTTTGTGCCTGTATAGAAAATGAGTACACCGAGAAAAAATTCTGTTACTGACATCTAGAATCTAAATTGTGGCTCTAGAAAAAATAGTTCCATGTCATCCTTATAAATTCTAGTCCACATGGAAAGCGAGTTCTAGAAGCCCCTATTAGTATTCTAGAGGTAGCTTATATTCTCGAAGGCAAAGTTCTTCAAAAAATCTCTGCAAATAAATGAGACTACAAGTGGTGGGTTTCTGCAACTATAATCTTGGTTTATGACCCAATTCTAGAAAATCAAGCAAGAACTTCTCGCAATATAAATGATTCAGAATATTTAGAGTATTCAGAATATTGTTTCACCATGTATAAATGTGGACACTGTAAATTCTCGATAATTTCGTCTATTCAGTTTATTGGCGTGCCATATGCGAGCTCGAAAATCTATATATTTCTAGTTAAGGGATTTAAAAAATGGCCATTTATTCATTCTAGAGAAAAGCGGTATATTTTTTTTCTCAGTGTAATAAGAAATATTTTTCATGTAAGCTAGATATATTTACATAACATACATAACCGTAAATGTTCCTTAAATGAAAATATTTAGTTTTCTGATAATTTTGAAGTATAGACATTCTGAACCCTATGTCATCTTACGAAATACAGAGCATATTATGGAGAAAAACAACCCAAATTCTATTTATTGATCTTCAAAAATTTGCATTTAGATAAATAAAATTTAAACATGTCTTTTGCGGGGTTTTAGTTATTATGTAAGCACATTTCAAATATGTTTCTTTTGAATAAATCATAATTTTATTAAATAAAACGTTTCAAGAGAAAAAAAAAAAAAAAAAAAAAATATATATATATATATATATATATATATATATATATATATAATTTCTATTTTTACTTTGTTTTGTTGCAAGATAGAAACTTGAGTTGTATATTGCTTGAATTAGCTATACAGCAATCTGAAATCTTGCATATGCTGACAGAGATGCAAGTTTCCTAATGATGATCATTTCTGGTTTTCAGCATTTAAAATTCTATTTTTCATTTCATGAATTCTCTTTTCTTTTAACAGATCCTTTTGGTTAATTTATCTCTTTCCATTTCTATTATTTGATGAATGTTTCTATTGGATTAATGGATTATGCAAATTCTCTCATCGTTAGGCTTATGAGTTATGTGTGTCATTTTTCCTCTGCGTAAGTACTTTGGCATGTTTTTACTACTCAGTGTAATTGAATTAAATTATCATCGTGACAATAATTTTATTCGAAATACATCTCATTTAAAATTTCATATGTTGGTATTTTCATCTATCTTTCATTTGCTAAGTGTTGCAAAGGAATTAAATTATTCAACTTATATATATAAAGTCAGTACTTTGAAGAATAATTAACTAAAATTGCTCTTAGTAGCGCGTCTTGAAATACAAAGAAAAAAATTATAATATTTTACCTTTCAATAATTAACTCATATATGGAAGAAGAATGATTAGTGCATAGAGAATTTAAAATACCTTTATATAAAAAGGAAGATAGAAATTGTAATCCTTTTTCCGATTGAAATGCAGAATATAGCAAAATTACGAAATGTGGTATTTCTAGAATAATATAATCCAATATGCATAATTCGCAGATAAAAATGTATTTCCGGGAAAATATGAAATGTATGAAATATTCCAGCAGGAAGAAGCATTATTTAAATTAATGTTTATTTTATTTTATCTTATTTTTATCTATCACAGCAATATTCATAACATAAGACATTTAGAGACATTTTATAAAGGAATAAAAAAAAAAAAGAAACTTTCAGATAATAGATATTGTATTGATAATAGACACACACACACAAACTAACCGCTAAAAACCTAATTTTCCGACTCAAGCCACCTCAAAACAAGTAAATGAACAAAAACTTAATTTCGAAATATTTTCTAAAAGCAATATTTTCTCTACCATTTATATGGGTAAAAGGAAGAATTGAGAGTTAGATTAATTTAAAAGCAAATAAATAAATATTTCAGAAGAAACATAAGTACCTTAATTTTTTAATAAAAAATATTATAACACTAGCTATGTTAAATAATATTTCTTATAATATTTTTCTATTTTCTGAAATTTTTGCGATAGCTTATATTTAAGTTTAATATAAGAAATTTTTTGGCGACATTAATTCCTCCCACATTTCATTTTGTTAATCAAATTTGGGCATTTAATAAATTAAACTGTTATCATCGTTCCATTTTCAATTTTTAAGGATAAATTATTGTCTAAGCGCAGCACTACATGTTATTAGAAAATAAATGTCTTCTGTGATTCAAATAAATCCAATTACTTCTTTCGTTGAATTAGCGATCCACTATAGAGAAGGACGTAGAGGTCTGCACGGGCCGGTATTTTGAGGCCCGGGCCCGGCCCGGTATGAAGTCGAAAAATATAGCCCGCGCCCTTCCCGGCCCGTTTATTTTCTGAAGGTGTATGGCCCGGACCGGACAAAAACGATAAAATATCACCCGACCCGGCCCGGTCCGATTAAAAAATATGTAAAATAACAACAACAAAAAAAAAAAACATGCATTTCTATGAAAAAGATTTTTAGAATGTGTTTTGCAGAGGTTTTATATAACCAAATAATAGTACGTTCTTTAGCAAAACTGCTGAACTTTTACAAGATAATTATATATAAACAGAAATTCATTAATACAGACAAGGCACAAAGACAAACAGAAAGTCTGAAAATATTAGCATTCATCAAACAATATAGAAAGGTATTTAAAATGGTTAATACTTCTAAAAATGCACATTCAATCATTTTCTCTTATATACCGTAATGTATCCGAATCTTTCATGTGATCCGGTAAACAAAACTTTAATGTTAATCCAACTATATTCAATAGAAAAGTTGCTTTTGCCAATGATAAAAATTATGCTACTTTCGTCCACTGGGGAAAAGGAAAAGGAGCCTTAGAGAAAAAGTTACAGCGGAAAGATTTTTACAGCCTTCATACCGCCTAAACTCAACAGATCATAAGAAACAAAGCCTTATACACAGTAACGTATCTAATTTCTATATGCTATTGCTAGCATCCTTATATCATACACATTTAGAATACCAAGTTTGGACTTCTGCTGCTAATTGTTCTTGATCTATGCTGATAACACAGACAGACACACAGATCATTCGCTAAAAACATGATATTCGTATTCAGGGCACCTCAAAACGTGTAAACATGACAAAAACTCACGTTCGAAAATTTGACCCTAAAACAATACTTTCTCTACCTTATGGGTAAGAGAAAGTAAAAAATATGTTTCAAATACATTTTTTGTCTGTTTCATAATGTGGTAAATAAAGGGTTAAAGTTATTGACGAGTTCTTTCGAAAGATATCCATATTGAAAATTTATAACTCCAGTGGATACTTCCTCCTCCCCCCTAGAAGGGAAGCGATGCTTCTGCATGCACACATATTTTTCCGTAGTTTACAATTATTATTTTCAATAATTCATATTAATTTTACAATCATGTGTTAAAAGTAACTCTCATTATGGAAATTTATACGAAATTTTTTCTTATATTGCCATGTTAAAAATTTCGAAAAGAAAAATTAGATGACGACGCCACCTGCTGAGCGTTTAATCCTCAAATGTAATCAGCACTAGTTTAGGTCATGATACAACTGAATACCAAGTTTGGATAAAGTTCATTCATTGGTTTGAGCATAGCCTCCTTAACTAGATGCCTGTCGCGTTAGCTCGGAAACTAGGAAACAGTAGAAGCGGTAGACAGCGCCACCTAGTACAGACTATGGGATTATTTTATTCAACTGTCACCAATAATTTAAAGAAGTGATACATGATATATATAGTCGACGTTCTTTCGATTCTATTCACTTTTTATGTATATCATATCTCACTTTTAAAAATTTTTTGTGGCTGTTGAATAAAAAGGTCGCGCAATCTGTACCAGGTGGCATCTGTCTTAGAGGTCTGCACGGGCCGGAATTTCGAGGCCCGGGTCCGGCCCGGCCCGTTACGAAGTCGAAAAATGAAGCCCGGGCCCGGCCCGGACAAAAAACGATGAAATCAGGCCCGACCCGGCCCGGCCCGATTAAAAAAATGTAAAATAACAAAAAAAAAAAAAAAAAAAAAAAAGAAAGCTTTTTCATAAAAAAGATTTTTAGTATGCGTTTTGCAGAGGTTTTATATAACCAAACAGTAGTATGTTCTTTAACAAAACTGCTGAAATTTTACAAGACAATTATATATAAACAGAAATTTATTATTATAGACAAGGTACAAAGACAAACAGAAAGTCAAATCGAAAATATTAGCATTCATCAAACAATATAGGCAGGTATTTGAAATGGTTAATACTAGTGAAAATGCACTTTCAACCATTTCCCCTTAAAAATATAATGTATCCGAATCTTTCATGTGCTCCGGAAAACAAAACTTTATTTTGTTTATAAAAATAAAACCATATTCAATAGAAAAGTTGCTTTTGCCCATGATAAAAATGATGCTACTTTCGTCCACTGGAGAAAAGGAAAAGGAGCCTTACAGAAAAAGTTACAGCGGAAAGATTTTTATAGCCTTTATACCACCTAAACTCAACAGATCATAAGAAACAAACCCTCATACACAGTAATGTATCTAATTTCTTTTGTTATGTACATGTACGCAAACTGGTAGTGACATGCATACTATTTTGAATAGGAAACCATCCAATATTACTTTAAATAAAATATATTAATTTCGAGGCATGCTAAAATTATTTGCAAAAAATCAGATTTCGGAAAGACAGACTGATAGACAATTAAATTGATGTTACAGACACTTTTTTAACAAAATAGAACTTTATGTGACATGCAAGCCTGTAAAATTACGTAAAATAAATGACTGAAGAAATATTTTATCATTTTCCTTTTTCGTTGATTAACGAAGAAACCAGAAAAAGATTCGAGCCGACACGGCCCGGAGAAAATTTTATTCAGGCCCGGCCTGGCCCGGAGAAAATTTCATTCAGGCCCGGCCCGGCCCGAATATACACAAAAAACTAAGCCCGAGCCCGGCCCGGCCCGAGCCTGAAAAGAATTTTTAAGCCCGAGCCCGGCCCGGCCCGAGAGCAAATTCAAAATTTCGGCCCGAACCCGGCCCGAGGGCCGGGCCGGGCTCGGGCTCGGGCCGAAAGCCCGGCCCGTGCAGACCTCTAATCTGTCTACCGCTTCACCTGTTGCCTAGTTTCCGAGCTACGCGACAGGCATCTAGTTAAAGAGGCTGTGGTTTGAGAGATACAGCGTCCATAAACTTTTTGGTGAACACAGACAGACAAGCGTTTTCAAAAAATAGTTAAACATTCTTCATGACATCTTAAAACTTAAAATAGCTTCAAAAATCGGGATTAAAAAATTTTCAGAAATTCAGTATTTTTTCTTTTACATATAAAAGAAAGTATAAATCAGCTTGAAATATTTTTAAAGTGTAAAAAAAAAAAAAAAAAAACCCTAAAATTTTGAATATTATTTTTTTTAAATTTTAAATAGTTATATATATATATATATATATATATATATTATAACATTTCAATGCATACGTATATATGGAAAATTCCATAATTTTCAGACTTCATTTACAAAAATCTTTCTAATGACCACAATTTTTTAAGAGCATTGTATGCACATGTACAAATTATTAAAAGAAAATCTAAAAGTTATAATTAGAGTTTATGCTAATATGAAAAACTATAACATGAGGAAACAATACGAAATATATCATTTTAAAAACTAGCAAAGAAAACTATTACTTCAAATTATTCCACGAATAAAAAATTCCTAATAAAGATCAATCCAGTTCAAAGAAGAAAAATGATAAAAATTACATAAAAGTTGGAAATTTTCCTATATAAATACAATTTAATGTGCATACAGAAAAAAAAGAATATTTTTATAAGAACGAATAAATGGTAAAGAATATTTTCTTTTACCAATAATTATAGCATCAACAGAGAATTCCGATAATTCTTGTTTGGAGTTAACACATAATAAAAAAAAGAAATATTCAGTTATAGTAGTAAGAATAACAGAATGAATGAAATCAGTTTATTTTTTTATGCTTAAATGTTGTATGCTTATTTCGATTCGCATTGGTGCTAAAGAATCTTCTTAAGTAACAGAATTGTAGGGTGTGTTTTATGTAATAATAAACGCAAGTTATTGCAAGTTAAGAAATTTTGGAGATTCCTAGAAACTTCTAAAGTATATTTTATGCAATAAAATCATAAAGGTAATTTATATTACAACTTATTTTATACACATATCATCTGTTTGTAAAGGGTTGATACGGTTCTGCTTTTACCCCTAAATATTAAGCGAAGCAAATTTCCTTGAATTATCCCCGCAATATTTTTATAACCACTATCCTTTGTGTCTTGGCACTTTTAATTTGGCACCATTGAAGGTTTTATATAAAAGAATTTACTTCCACTTAATTTTATACTATTAAGTGTGCAATATTTGTATACATATGTATGTGTATATTTCACTGTTCTCCAAAACGGTAGCTCGGACAGTCACGTGGTTTAACACAAAAGTGCCCTTCGTAGGGTCATTGTGCACACCGAAGTCAGATTTTCGAATTTTTGATTAGTTTTCTTTTAATTAATAAAAATATGAATATAAAACTTCCCATTTCTAAAACGACGCAGAATGGAGAATCTTAGGAATGATTTGATTGGTTTATTTGATTTTCATTGATTTGAGTATTTGAGTGTATTTTACATTGAACTACAGCTACGTTATGAGGAATTATAAGAGATTTGAATGGTTTATTATATTTTCATTGATTTGAGTGTATTTTACGTTGAACTAGAGCTACGTTATGAGGAATTGCGAGAGATTTGATTGGTTTATTTGATTTTCATTGATTTGAGTGTATTTTACGTTGAACTAGAGCTACGTTTAGATTTTATTTAAAAATATTTGAATTATTAATATTTTAATATTATGCGACTTTTACAGAGAACAAATTACGGTTAACGCCGCAGGCGCCCGAGAGCATGTTTTTTTTTTTTTTTTTTTTTTTTTTTTGGGGGGGGTAAAAACATGCTCTGGCCAGCTAGCTGGTGAAGCCAGCCTTATAGTATTTATAAATTGAACTATATTACGATTGTTCAATAAAATACACTCGTTGCCATAAAAATTTTACGAACCAAGATAGAGCTGTCGGAATGAAAAGAAATTTTACATACGTTAGTGTAATGTTAATATAAGTAAATGATTACAAAATTAATTAAAGCGAAATGACCGTTTATTACAGGAAAAAGTACGAAAGAACGGATGTGTTAATACCCTGTTTAACCACTTCTATCATGAATGCACGATGCGATACCGGCGGGCACTGAGGCATACAAGTCATGTACGATGTAGTACGGCATCTCGTTCCACATTTGTTGTAAACACGCCTCTAATTTTTCCCAAGTTGTAAGCTGCCATCGGAAGTGATCAAAAATATGTTCAATTGGTGACAAATCTGGGTATAATATTATTAAGGTTTTGAAATCTTTAAACTGCGTTTTCAAAATACCACAGGCTGAGGTTTTGATATATTTGTTTAATATTTTACAAAATTTTAAACTTCTTACTTATAAAATTTAATAGAATTAATACATATTGAGCTTTAGATTTAATCTCGATAATATTAAGGCAAAAAATACCGATTATGTTATAACACTACAATTCATTTCGCGAATATTACAGTATATTTTACCGTACAAGTCAGACTATCTGTGTATCATCGTGGCGGGATTGGCAGAAGTGTTCAACCACAGTCATCCGTTTAGTACACTTTTTAAACTAAATGTAAGTCGTTTGCGTTTACAGTAAGTGCGATCTTGGAAGTGTGATTTGATTTGGAGAGCATGAGCGATCCTTAAGTCACTGTCATTTTTTATTCCAGTACAGACACTGGCTCAATTATCTCTTAATACGCAACATAGAAATTGAACAGAGCCACTTCCATCAATGCATAAATAAATATGTGCCACCACTTCTTTGATTTTCTGTCTCTGTAGCATATAAGCTTTATCGATGGCTCCCATTTACCAGTTGTATCCTTTTACGATATTGACAGCGGGTATATCCAATTTAGTGATATTTCTCGGTGTTTTTTTAACTCTGCAGGTTTTATTTCCATGATAATTCGATAGTAATATTGACAAAACTACTTCTTCATTTAAAACATTTTTTAATGGATGGCATGCTTCTCTGACGTCATGATGACGATTTGCTTTAATTTAACCTATAAGAGTCTTAATTTAAAAAAAGGTATAAAACCACTTTTAAAACACGTATATAAAATTTCTTTATTAAAATCAAACACAAAGATTTTCGCTATTTTTAACATAGCATCTTCAGGTGTTGTTAATTAACATACAGAGTAGACAACATTATATACTGAAGAATTTCAATACAGTTACAGTTAAAAAATAAGTCTGGTAAATATCATGAGTCATTTAAGATCACTTGGCGTCACACTAGGGTTACTCAGCAAGTTCAGTAGAAAACGTTGATACGCAAAAAGTTTTCAGCACACCGGAACTATTTTGTAGTGTAGTCACGTATTAAAAAAGAAGGTCCAGTTCACTAAAAGTCGCACCAGAGCTACATGGCAAAATAATACTTGTAGAAGCATATACAAATTCACGAGCAGGAAGATTAGAAGTCTCCATAACAGCCGACTGCTGAAAGCTTTTTGTGTGTCAACGTTTTCTACTGAACTTACTGTGTAACCCTAGTGTGACGCCAAGTGATCTTAAATGACTCATGATATTTACCAGACTTATTTTTTAACTGAAACTGTATTGAACTTCTTCAGTATATAATGCTGTCTACTCTGTATGTTAATTAACAACACCTGAAGATGCTATGTTAATAATGACGAAAAGCTTTGTGTTTGATTTTAATAAAGAAATTTTATATACTTTGTTTTAAAAGTGGTTTTATACTATTTTTTTAATTTGTTTACAAGTGAAGTCATTACAAATTTTAAACTTTCAGTAGTTTTTAATTTTAACTGTCTTAATTTAACCCACAAACAGTTGGAATATAGCCAACCATGGCATAGATTTTCCCCATTAACCTTGAATGCCCCGCCTCGTTCTAGTCGTCAATTAGGAGTTGGTCTTTTTGACAAAAATAAGGCCATCTAAGGGTAACGATATGCAATATAAAAAATTACAGTATTTTGGAACATCTAAGAAATATCCAATGTTTATTACTATCATAGGACCACACTTTGAATCTACTAATGCATTGAATTTTCATTTATAACTATTATTTATAATAATATCCTTTAAATGAATAAAATAGAATTATTAATCACAAATAATGGTGCTAAAATAGCACCACAACATGACACCTGCTATTTAACTAAGTGAATATGTACGGCCATATTTACATAAGAATAATTTTTAATTAGGTATATTGTTTGTAAGGTATAAAGAATCATACGTAAATAAAATCTCTGTAATTCACAATTTAAAATTCATTACTTTACATTAAAGTGACTATTTCATTTAAATATTGTAGTTACCTTAAAAAGTAAAATAAAATTCAAAGCAAACATTTATCAGGAAATACGAATTTTGTAAAAGATTAACCAAAAGAACTTTGAATAATTCCTTTTTACCAATTTCACCCTCTGAATATTCCTATATTCTCCATGCATTTCACGCATGATATCGGGCGATCTGATGTAGCCATTCGCTGAGCTGTACCTGATTATATTTTAAGTGGAAATATTGCTGACAGAATATTTCACAAAATGCATAGTTTCTTATCTATAAAGTGATATGACATCTTATCATCGTTTTTTTCTGGTGGAAGTAGAAAACTTATTACATTAAATGGGTGACTGAATGCAAAAATGAATTATTTTGAGCGAATTATTAAATGTATATGTCATCAAAGTTGAACAAAGTCGATTTGCTCTTATTACCCGGGGAAATCACGTTATATACCATTTCTTAGAGATAAATGCTTCTTAAAATACATATCAGAATGGAAGTTTAAAAGTACGTAGGAGGCATTTTTATATAACATTTAATAGCATTTATTTAAGAATTTACCTGTTAAATATTACTTTTTGAAATGTTCATAAATTAAATAAATCTGCAATATTCATATATGATTCGTAAACATATTATACTTTAAAGTTATCTATCGATTTACTCGTTTTGGAATGTCCTGAACATGATTTGGCAATTTTTAGAAAATTTCTGCCTACGTGTGTTTGCCGAAAATTTCCCAGCAGCACCAGATGAACTAATGCACCGAATTTCATAAAAATTTAAAATTGTTTGCACCTTGACGTTATTGGTGCCTACAAACTTTTGATGCATATCTCCCAACAGGTGGCGCTGATGGACTGTTATTTCCTTCATTAACGGAAACACTATATTTCAACTGCTATTGTGTATAATTGCACAAAACGTAGTATGTGAGAGGATCATCTTGAAAATCTACGGTGATTCAATTTGGATATTTTCAGTCAACATTTGGTACAGTTACGCTGCATTTTTCCTTGTATATTTGCTACATCTAAGCTTCTATGGCATATAAATGTACTAAACTTGACACGTGAAATAGTCATTATAAAGACGAAACATTTTTAATTTGGTGTATATCAGTTGATAGGTGACGCTGCTGAAATTTTCCATCTACTATTTTCAATATCGCTATGTCTCAGCATGTGTTAGTTAAATTTGTTGCACAGTGCAGTTTGAAAGGTCCTAGAAGGTTTTTAATTTCACAGAATATAGCATAATTTTTATAGTGTTTCTATTTTAATAATCCAGTCTTTCTTTCTTTTTTTCTTTCTTTCTTTTTCTTTTTTTCCTCGTTGTATGTTTTGTCATATACACTATACAGAGCTTATTCAGACATTTTTGTAATTGTTTCTTATACAGAAATTATTAAATTTTGGACAATTTTAATCAGATGTAAAACTGAATGGGAAAAACATTTTATGCTAAATTTCTTAGAAATAAATATGCTTCTTAAAATATAAATCGACATGAAGTTTTCGGAGTACTAGAGGTTTTAATTCTTTAAAGAAATTGAAATTTAGAATAAAAAAACATATACGGTAAAATGGGTAGAAATCTGAACAGTTTGATGTTTGATTTATGATTCTAAGTACTTTGGTTCAAAACTAATGAGTAAAATTGTGACTGATGTCAGAACCAAATTTTACTACCTTTCCAAATTTTAACACTTATTTTCTCAAAAGTTGTATTGTATTATTATCTGTTATATATAAAAGATAATCTGGACTGTCCCTCATACGGCTTTTTCTTACCCTGAAATTTAATACTATAAATAAAAATTGGAGAATAAGGAGTAAGATAACGAGTTCTGTTTTATAAACCTACATTAAAAAAAGGCTTCGGAACAGCTATATTTGACAAATAATGTTGTGTGTGTGTGAGGGGGGGGCAGCCCCTCAACATCCCGTTTGATTTATGTATCTACATTTATTCAATTCAAATGTGCTATTAAATTTAAAAATTCAATTAACATTATTTAGACAAATTTCACATACACCATACCAATCTTGATCAAACATTTCTAACAAAAAACTTAACTTCAAAATACAACATTTCAACTACCCGAAATCAGTTGTTTTTAAGTTAATCTCATAACAGACAGAAACAACGATCATGCGATAAAACTATATGTCGGTATTCATGAAACCTCAAAACAAGTAAATGTACAAAAAACAACCAAAAAATATTTAACTTAAAAAAAAAAAAAAAAAAAAAAAAAACTTTATTTATCGTATGGGTATCAGGAATTAATTATAATTCCTGAGCAGTCTTCCTGGACATGGTAAAATATTACAGCAAAGCACTGACACTGATTACATTCATTAAGAAAAACGTTTTCATTTAAATGTTGGCAGCCCTGTATATCTTCTAAAAGTTATGTACACACTACATGATGCACATAATTGTAATTCTATATTAATAACACACAAAACAACCTAAAATTCACTACCATCAAATTTCAAGTATTGTCCTATAATCTAGTTCTTTTTTTTTTTTTTTTTTTTTTTTTTCTATAGCATTGTAAACAAACGGTGAATGATTTTCATACCGTATTGTACATGAAAACTGCTTTTACTCATATAAATATATATATCCCTGCAAACACATCGTTTTTCCAGGACATTTATAGGACATCTTGAGGATGAAATAAACATATTTAGGATGTAATGTGGATGAAAGGGATAGATTTAGGATGAACTGTGAATAAGTATATTAGTAGGGATATATTGGTTCATTTGGTTAGTGCAGCCGATAGATGTTAAACTCTACTTAACTGCAATATCGCCCATGGACGTAATATAATTGAATACTCTTCGGTGTCCCGCACACGAACCATTTGTTTGATTTCACCAAAAAGTTTAGTGTAGCATCCCTCTTTGTTATAAATTTAGAATACTAAATTTGAACATCCTACTGTTATGCATTCTTGAGATATACTGATAACAGACACACAGACAGACATACAGACCAACCGCTAAAAAAGTGTTTTCGGTATCAGAGGACCTCAAAATGAGTAAATATAGCAAAAACTCCATTTCGAAAATTTGAACAAAAAACAATAGTTTTTCTACCTTATGTATGGGAAAGATAAAGTAAAAGAAAAACTTCTTTGCATATTACTTTAAAATTTTGCACATATATATTTATATAATAGATGCCTAGATAGAAAATTAACAATTAGTAAAACTAATGTAAAATAAATTAAAAAATATTTTTTTTTATTTATTTTTTTTTATTTTTACTATTTTTAACACGCTTATATTAGCTTCACCTGTATGTATGTATGTTTGTAACTTCTCTGGGAGCAAAACATGATTGCACAAAATCCTTCATATCTCAAACAAAAAAACAGATATCCGTAAAATTTTTGCTTTAAAATATAGCTAATACAAATGTCTAAAAATCGGTTTCTGGAACTTTTGAAATTCGGTCCCGCAGGGGGGCAAAACGTGATTTCACATGCGTAAAACGTGATTTCGCATAATCCTATATATCCCCCCCCCAAAAAAAAAAAAAAGATATACGTGACATTTTTACTCTAAAATATAGCTAAGGCAACTATCTAAAAACCAATTTCTGGAATTTTAGAAATTCAGCCCCCAGGTGGGGCAGCAAGGGGGGGGGGCTATGGAGCAAAAACAAATAGAAATACAGTTAAGCCGTTGAAAATTGGTACAGATAGGTTTTAAAGGTCTGCAAGTCGAATGGGGATATTTTCGATTGTGTAAAGTTATTAGGAGGGGCAAGAAAGGGGGGAGAGAGAGGGGGGGGGCTAAAAAATAAAAATAGTGTCAGATCGTTCAAAATTGGTACATAGAGGTTTTCGATACTTACAAATCGATTGCGGATATTTTTGAATTTGTAAAATTATTAGGAGGGGCGGGTAGGGGGGTGAGGGGGTAAGGGGGTTATGGGGCAAAAACAAATAGAAATACAGTTAGGCCGTTCAAAATTGGTACAGATAGATTTAAGAGGCCTGCAAGTCGAATGGGGATATTTTCGATTGTGTGTAAATGTTTTAACCAAAAACTTACATACTGTAGCTATTTATGTGATAAATAATAAAATAATAAATATAGTTTAAAATATAGTTTAAAAAGCATGCTTTCATAGCACATCGAACTAAAAAGTGAAAAATAAATATAGTTTAAAAAAAACTAAAAAACACGCTTTTAAAGCACATCAAACTAAAAAGTGAAAAATAATTCTTAATATAAGCTGAAAACAATAATGAACGAAAAATACTAGTATAATTGTGAAAAAAGCGTGGGTTGCTCGATATACGAAAAATATGGCACAAAGCACCCCACGCTTTTTTCACAATTATACTAGTATTTTTCGTTCATTATTGTTTTCAGCTTATATTAAGAATTATTTTTCACTTTTTAGTTTGATGTGCTTTAAAAGCGTGTTTTTTAGTTTTTTTAAACTATATTTATTAAATTTTACATACTTTTGAAAATAGTAACTTTTGTTCGATTGATAGATAGATAGATAGATAGATAAACAAAATGATTGCAATATGTCTATTTCGAAAGAGATCAATTCAAAACCTTTTTAATTCACTTTAATCTTAAAAAAAAAAAAAAAAAAAAAAAAAAAAAAACGGTCAACGCTCTTTTAACAATTTACTAAGCAAGTTGGCAACAAAGAAATAAATTAAAAATTTCATAAGAATTACACTGCGCTGGAAAAAAAAAAAAAAAAAAAAAAAAAAAATTCGAGCCCTGATACCATTCTTGCTGATTCTTCTGTAAAATGACTTCTGAATCCGAATATGACTACCATTTTGCCCAGTCACACACCGTTTTCTCGGGACACCACCCCCACCTACAATTTTTATCACTGTTCGGTAATTTTATGGCCATGAATTTGATTTGGAGAATGAAAAAGAATTAATTTAACACTTAAAAACAAAAAAATATAATGTTTAATAAATAACATTAATAATAGATTAAAAAAACATAAGAAATGTAATACATAATTTCAGTAGCAAATCCCCCCCCCCCACCTAAATTTTCCCCTTGCCGCAAATGTTCATGTTTTACAATTTTCCAACTCTGTAACACTTTAGAAGATATTTAACACTTAAGATAGTCCTTTCCCTCCAAAATATCAAACTTATAGCCATAAAATTACCGAAAAGTAATAAAAATAGGGAACCGTCCCTAAAAAATTGGTGGTGATAGGGCAAAATGGGCGTCGTATTCGGATTCAAGAGGTCGTTTTACATAAAAATTTGCAAAAATGGTGTCGGGGTCATTTTTAATGCAGAGCAGAGTTACTTAAAACATTATTGAGTGAAAACAATAAGAGAAACTCTAATCCATTCAATTCTTTAAAAGCAATCTTCTGGAAGAGACGTAACTGATTACCATAGAAAAATGGTGCTACAAAAATACCTTAATTCGTCAAGTTTCTGGAATTTTAGTAATATTAAATATTTTTATCATATTACTTGTAAAATATATTCCACTTTATTACAAATTATAATTTTTTATATTGTGAAAAATATATAAGTTTTACACATGGACGTAGCCAGCATCCGATCTGGGGGGGGGGGGGGGGGCAAAATTTTTCAGGCCCAAAGTTCTATGTAAAAAATATTTTTGGCTACAAGAAAGAAATAGTTGTTATTGGTAATGGTGATTATTATGGTGCGTGTATAAGTTTGAGCATGACTGAAAGTTTTTCTAGAAATACCCATTTTTTTATCATCCCTGATCCTTCCTCCACCCCCAAAAAAGCAGATATTATTAGTTTGTCTGTGTTTGTCTGTCTTGACAAACTTTTTCTGTGTTTATCTGTGCCACAGTAGCTTCCAAGCAAGTGCATCTCCTGCACCCCACGTCGCTACGCCCATGGTTTTATAACATTACAAAATCTACAATGCACAGAAAAAAAAGAAAAGAAAGAAAGAAAATCCGAATGCAGGATATAAATAATGCATACAACAAACATAATTAATCTTCTGTTTCATGGTAGAATATTAGGCACGTATGGTAGATTCTGGATATAACGTATTCCAAACTACAAGTACAGGGTAATTATTATTATTACGGAAAAAAAAGTATTTAGTTTATGAAAGGAAATATTAAATCTCAACACATAGGAAAATCTTTTTTTTTTTTTGTTGTTATGTTTAAAAACTCTTAAAAAAAAAAAAAAAAAAAAAAGATAATAATAATAATACACAAACCTATTTACAACAATTTACAGTGCATGATGGGAAAAGTTAAAATGTTAATAAGAGTTGTCTAATATATTTACGTAGAAAAAAAAAAAAAAAAAATGGAGGAGAAACTTCAATCTCTGTAATTCTTAAAAATAATAATAATAATAATAAAAGAGGAAAAAAAGCAGCTCTCTTGAAATCAATGGAATTGATTACCGAAGAAAAGTGGTGCTACAAAGAATAACATACTCTTATAATACTTTACATCTCTGGACTTTCTAATCATAATAAATATTTCATGTATTTCCATACATTGATAGATATATTTTATACACATATGAAATCATATCAACAATGCTTTTTGGTTTTATAAGATTAAATGTTCACTTTTCCTTCTGTCAGCTATTTTGTACTTTTTTTTTTTCTTGTAATCTTTGAAAATAGGATTACAAAAGTTTCATACTTCTCCTTACTATGCTTTTTGTAAGACATTACCGGCTTTTGTACATCAAAGAGTTTTTCATCTCAGGCTCTTTAAACGGATTATTTTGATAATGTTACTTTAGTAACAGGGATATTTTAAGATAAGACGCAGTGATATAAAAATAAGATAAAAGGAAAAAATGCGTGAAGAGTTTTTAATGTTGTTTATTAAGTACAAACAAATGTTTATTTTCTTTACTTTTAACAGATTGTTTGGAAAAAAATAATAATAATAATGTAATAATAAAAATCGAAAATACGTTCTCATTTGTATTGATTCATATGTAGGCACTTTTACTAAAAAAAAGCCTGAATACAGAAATCAAATACTAGAAGGGAAATTCGGTTTTAATATAAAACATATACAGAGTTGCAATTTTTACGTTGTTATTGATATTATTATTATTATTTTATTTATTTATTTATTTATTTACAATATACAACTTTCAGTTACTGGAATGTTCAAATAGAAGATTCAAGATAAAGCTACCTCACATAGTTTTCAAACATTTCAGTTGACGTTTCTTTTTAAATAAAACTAATAAATTATGAATAAAAATTTTTCGAGAAGTTTGTAAAGTATCGGAGGTGTTTTGTATCGAATAAAATGAACTTCGATAAAGCTATATTTGCGATAGAAATATCCCTCTTATTAAAGTTAGAATAAATTTGTTAAGTTTTACATATACCTAGTTATTAATAATAACAGGAGACTTGGCGTTGGAATATTAAAACTCGAATAAACGACTACGTCAGAAACGACAAAGAAAAATATTGGAAATGCATACAGCTGTTTCGGCAGCTTTAAGTGTGCCGTCTTCAGTGCAAAAAGGATTCTGAATCTGCAGAAGGGCTCGTATATATAGGAGAGGGGCTGAATTTAGTTCAACCAATAGAATTACGGGAAAGGTGGGGAGAGTGGCCAATAGGAATTTATTAAATTTATAGCTGTGTAAACAGTAGAAAAATTAGAATATGTGGACTGAATATAAAATTTCTAACAGTCAGAGAAATAGGGAAGTGAGGTTTATCAGTGGTCAGTGTGGTTTATCATATATTGGCCAAACTAAACGCAGTCTTAAATTTCGTCTAAAAGAACATATGAATTACGTCCGCAAACAAGAAACCAATAAATCGGCTATTTCTAAACATTGCTGGGAGGAAAATCATAATTTTAAATTTAATTCAGCTAAAATAATTTGCAGACCTAAATCCATGCGTGAACTCGATTTCTTTGAAGCTTTTCATATTTATAAAAATTTTAAAAACCTTGTAAATTGTGATTTCGCTATTCCCTATTTGTCTGATTGTTGGAAATTTTATATTCAGTCCACATATTCTTAATTTTTCTACTGTTTACACAGCTAACTTTAATAAAATCCTATTATCCACTCTCCCCACCTTTCCCGTAATTCTATTGGTTGAACTAAATTCGGCCTCTCTCCTATATATACGAGCCCTTCTGCAGATTCAGAATCCTTTTTTTTCACTGAAGACGGCACGCTTAAAGCTGCCGAAACAGCTGTATGCATTTCCAATATTTTTTTTTTTTTTGCGTTTCTCACGTAGTCGTTTATTCGAGCTTTAATACCTAGTTATTATTATTATTATTATTCACAATATACAACTTTCAGTTATTAGAATGTTCAATTAGAAGATTCAAAATAAAGCAACCTCACATAGTTTTCAAACATTTCAGTTGACGTTTCTTTTTAAATAAAAATAATAAATTATGAAAAAAAAAAATTTCGAGAAGTTTGTAAAATATCGGAGGTGTTTTGTATCGCATAAAATGAACTTCGATACGGCTATATTTGTGACAGAATTATCAGAAGCTTTAAATCTCTTTTTGGAATTATAAATTTTTCCTATATCATTAAATTTCTAACTCTTTATTTCTAAGTATGTTTAAAATGATTTCTGGAAACGATAACCCTGAATTTTTAACAATTTTGCTTTATTCATGAAAAGATGTTGTAATTTTTATAATAAAATATCATAAAGTATTTACTTGTAACCCATCAAAACATATTATTAGACAAAAATTCTGTAAGAAAACGTCTAGATTTATACTCAATACATTACATTAGAGTTTTTTTCGGAAGATGTTTTGATTTCTGAAGATAAATTTAATTACAACAAAAATAAGGTTTACAATGAAAGGATTAGCATATCATACACAGAAAACTGATCATGCAAACAAAATAAACTTAAAAAAAAAAAAATGAAAGCAACATGAATCCGTTTTCTTAAATAAAAACCTAATCATGTTGTCTAGTTTGTTTCTAAAATGCTTTAAAAATAAAACAGTGTTACATCGTAAATAAACAATAGTATTAGTTTATATCCTTCTCTTGTAAACATTCCTTCTTTTGTGTAAATGTAGCGTAGTTTAGTAAATATCATGTTCCTGCATTTCATCCGTAGTTAATGGAGTTTTTTTTTTTTTTTTATTCATAAAAGTTCAAAGAAAATTTCTTTAGCATAAAACATCACAATATGCTATAAATGAAACGAACATACTTGTAATGCATTTAAATTTTTATTATTTAGTTTCGGAACTCATTATTTTATTCATCAAAATTAAGTAAAACTAGTATGTTGTAGCCACCACAAGACTTTCTTCTATATTTTCCTATACAAATTCCCTCAGTAACAATATTTAAAAAAAAAAAAAATAAAAAAATAAAAATACTTTTTTTTTTTCTAATTTTTTTTTTTTCGTTAAAAGTAAAAAAAAAAAAAATCGATAACTTTGTTTTAAATTATTACAGATGTATAGTTCAACCATTCCTTTTAAAGGCATTGACGAGACCTTTCAAAAGATGCCCATCTTGAAAATTTACCCCTCCCGGGGGGGGGGGGACCGATGCCCCCACATGCACAAATATTTTTTCCTAGTTAACTACTACTATTATCAATAATTTATATTAATTTTACAATCACAAGTTTAAAATAACTCTCATTATGCCCATTTATACGAAATTTTGTCCTATACTGCCATGTTAAAAGTTTACAAAAAATGCGATCACAGTGCCACCTGTTGAGCTATTGATCCCTAAATCTAATCAGCACCAGTTCATGTCAGAGTGCATCTAAATACCATGTTAGGTTAAATATCATTCATTGGTTCGTGAGATACAGCGTCCACATAAAACGTGATACACACAGACAGACAGACGGACAGACATTTTCTAAAAACTATCAATTCATGTTCAGGACATCCCAAAATGTGTAAATCTATCAAAAGTTGGAGGTCGAAAATTTTCACGAATCCAATACTTTCTCTATATTACATATAGAAGAAAGTAAAAATCGTAGGTTAATTACCCGAACAAAACAGTGTTTAGAATATAATGCAGGGTCTTAATTTTAGTAATTTGACACTTGTTTGACAGAATCAAATAAAATTATTCTTAAAGCGTCTGTTTTTTTGTTTTTGAATTATTCATACTGTAGTACAATTCTTTGTGTAGCACTTGTAATGATGATAAATTATTTATTACGATTACTTTACGCGTGTTTTGTTTTCTGTTCACCATAAACAACTTTATAAACTTGACGTCTAAATTATGAATGATCACAGAAAGATTTTCGTTTGGATACAAATTAATATTTAGAATTACTCTGATACAAAAATATTTATAGCGTGTGAGATTTCTATAGCGATGTTTAGAAATATTATTATCATACAACAAAAGTCTATGCAAGTTAAATGGATCATTATTACTTAGAACAAAAACCCCATTTATGTATAATAATATGCATAGGAAAGTATGTTAATAACAGTAAAATATTAAAACATAAAATAAAGATAAATGAACCCAGAATTTTATGCATTAGAAAAAAATAGTTCCTTTTTACACTAAATGTGAATAGTAGCTTCATAATAATTTTTTATACATTTCTCCTTATGCTTTGTTATGTTTTATTTATCAAAATTTTCTTCTTAATATATCGCACTGAAAATATATATATATATATATATATATATATATATATATATATATATACCGCCTTCATCTAGAATGTATAAATGGTAATTTTCTAAATCCCTAAACTAGAAATATAGATTTCCGAGGTATGCGAATGAGGCACGAGAATAAGCTGAATAGACGAAATGATCGAGAATTTCTAGTCTATACATTTCTAGATCGTAAAATAATATTCTGATTATTCTGAATATTTTGTATTGCGAGAAAGTCTCGTTTGATTTTCTAGAATTAGATAATAAACCAAGATTACAGTTGCTGAAACTCGCCTCTTGTATTCGTATATATTTCCAGATATTTTTAAATAACTTTGCCCTCGAGAATAAAGGCAAACGCTCTAGAATTCTAATAGGGGTTTCTAGAACTTGCTTTCAAATGGGACTAGAATTTATAAGGATGACATGGAACTATAGTCTATTTATTCTAGTCTATTTATTTCTAGATAGTGGAACAATATTCTGAATCCTTTGTATTGCGAGAAATTCTCGCTTGATTTTCTAGAATTGGATCATAAACGAAGATGATGGTTGCTAAAACATGCCTCTTGTATTCGTATTTATTTGCTGAGATTTTTAAATACGTTTGACCTCTATAATATATACAGACGCTCTAGAATTCTAACAAGGGTTTCTAGTACTCGCTAGCCGAGTAGAGTTTTTTTAGCATATCTGTTTAAAAACTCATAAAATCAATACAAAGTGAAGTAGGAATAAAATATATTAGTTTTTGAAATCTATGGATATTCAGTAATCGTATGTCCTAGGAAAAAATATCATATTTTTTGAAAATTTGTCACATTAGCCTCTTATTTCAACTATTAAGTGACGGAAAAAGCCGTCTGTAACGGTTAAAGGGTTAAAAGGGGACTAGAATTTATAACGTTGACGTGGAATTTTTTTTACTGGAGCCACAATCTAGATTCTAGATGTCAGTTACAGAATTTTTTCTCAGTGCGAGCATCGACCTTTTCTTTTCACATCTCTAATTGTGAAAGATTTTTCTTTTCTTTTTCTTAAGAAAAATAAACCCCGCTTTTACGCTTTTCTCTAAGAAAAAAATAGTTTTTAAAACGACGATTTTACGGATTTGCATTTAAAGCTTTATGCGTTGTCGGTATACCCATATGTCAGTGGTCTTTAAGGCATTTATTGCTTAGAATAAAATATAAATAACTTAATAACGAATACGTAAAATCATTTTGTTAAATAATACAGCGTTTCAAAAGAATTCAGAAAGGTAGTTGTTAAAAATAGAAAATACGGTAATTGTAATGTGTTATTTGAAATTTCTACGTGAATTTATTTTTAAAAAAATATATTGCAACAGTTTTATAGCTTTGAACCGTTAGATACCGGTAATTGTTAAAGAAATTTTCACCTTGTTTAACCGTAGACTTTGATTCAAAAACTTTGGGAAGGAAGCACCTGTTACATAATGACGAATCTTCTTCGGAATAAGAATGGTAGCTAATGGAATGGGATGTCTTGAATTTAACCCTTTGCTACCCCTAACGATTTAAAGCGCTCTAAACAGTATTGCCAAACTTTAACATCTCTAAACAGTATTGGCAGACTCTTTTATTCAACTATCACCAAGATTTTTGAGGAGCGATATTTGATATGCATAATGGACGAATATCCTTCGAAGTGATCAACCAAGCGTTACAGTTAAAATTTAGTGGTTGATATTTAATTAAAAAATCCCTAAATTTGGCAACACTGACCAGAAGAGTGAAATTAAATAGGACTGGAAAAGGGTTAAATTCACTGCCAAATGGGAAGGAAAAACGTACAAAGGACACTAACGTAATAAGTAATAAATTAAGAAGCTTATGAGAAAAATAAATGACAAATAATAAATAAATAGAAAGATTAAAGACAGCATTAGACAATTTGTAGAAAGGTTAGGAATAACAAGAATAATATTTAAAGTTTAAAACTTCTTCACACACCATAAAACTTAAGCCAGCACAACCGGTTTCGAAAGGACTAAGCCTTTCTTCTTCAGGTACGAAAAACACGTGGTACTGCCTTGGAGGCAAAAGCAAGACTTAAAGCAGGGCAAAAACCAGAAGGGAGGAGCAACACAACTAACCAATAGGAAGCAACCAACAAAGCCAATCAGAGAGGGATACAACCAAAAATCTGAAAAGCAAAAAAGCAAACAATAAAAAGCTGAGAGAGAGAGAAGGAATAATTTTTATATTATTTATCATTTTAATATATTTTTTATTTTATTTATGTACTTCCTTAAATTTTGAAGAGTTTTAATTTTCATGTTATTTTCAAACCTGTCAGTAAATTTCAATTCCCTTCAACTAAATCCCCTTTTCTTGAACTTAATAAAAGGGGTATTTATAATGTCCCTTGTAATAATTGAGATTTATCTTACATTGGTTAAACAAAAAGAAATCTTGAATGCCGTTTACAAGAACATTATCGGTATGTTATTGAACAAGAAATATCTATATCTTCTATCGCGAAGCATAGTTGGGAATTTGATCAGAGATTTAATTTTTAGCGTGCCAAAATTATCTTTTACGCCAAACGCGCTGCTGAACTGGATTTTTTGGAAAATTTAGCTATTTACCTTAATCGTGATAAAATTGCCAATGAAAAATCTTATTCCACTTTGCTGTCTACAGCTTGGAAAAATTTGTTTAGTTCAATTAAATAATTTCTTTAATGTATTAATAATAACAATATAAATAAAAATTGAAACAAAACTGACAAAATAATAATAATAATAATAATTAATAAGTAAATAATAACAAAAATAAATAAATAAAATTAAATAAATAAAATTAAAAATATATTAAAATAATAAATAAAATAAAAATTATTCCTTCTCTCTCACACTTATTTTTATTTTTTATTTTTGTTTGTTTGTTTTGTTTGTTTTTTTGTTTTTCAGATTTTTGGTTGTATCCCTCTCTGATTGGCCATGCTGGTTGCGTCCTATTGGTTAGTTGTGTTGCTCCTCCCCCTCTGATTTTTGCCCTGCTTTTAGTCTTGCTTTTGCCTCCAAGGCACGTGTTTTTTGCACCTGAATAAGAAAGGCTTCGTCCTTTCGAAACCGGTTGTGCTGGCTTAAATTTTATGGCGTGTGAAGAAGTTTTAACGTTTAAATATTGATTGTACACCAGTTTTTAATTTAGTTTTATTATTAACAAGAATAACTTTGCAATTTTAAACAGCGTTTTTAAATCTGCTGCAAAAGCGTATATATATATATATATATATATATTTTTTTTTTTAAACGTTCTGCTACCCCAAAATTGGAACAGTTGGCAGCTATGCATTTCTAATTTTGAAGATCGTATAATACGTTAAAGCAAAAACAGTAATAAATGAATAAAGTGATTATGAAAGATGTTTATTAAAATTTTAAAATGTAAAAATGTTTCTTGCCACAAAACTAAGGGGAAAAAATTTATAAATTTAAAACTTTTGTAATTTTGCATGAATTAGAATGTGTCGAAGTTACCATAATATTAGGAAATACCCGACGATTGTTTTGGGCCTAAACTTTCATAAGCGACCCTTCGTCACGTAAATAAAGTAATAAATTCCACATGCGCAACATAATAATATTATAGTTTTAAAAAATTAAAGAACACGCTTTTATTGAAATTTGATTTAAAAAGCACAAAATATCTATCTTAGTATTAAAATGCAGGGTAAGAGAAAATCGTGTGAGTGACATACCATAATATTTACATATATTTAAATCTTTAATTAAAATAATTTAGAATTAAACAAAAACCATTTTTTAAAATATCTCCCCTGACTGGGCTCGAACGCTAGACCTTTAGGTTCGTAGCGCGGAGCTTTACTTCACAGCCACAGCGTTCGCGCAGGAAAAGTCTTTTTTTACAATATAGATTTTTTGTTTGCTCCCAGAGCGGTTACAAACATGCATATATACAATCATTCATACAAACATACATACAGGTGAAGCTAATAAAAGCGTGTTAAAAAGAGGTTTTTTTTTTTTTTTTTTTTTTTTTTCGTTTTATAAATTATGAAATTTTTCCTATCGGTTTCATATTGGAATAAATATCTGAAAAATAAAAGTATAATATCATATAGAGTAAATATTTAGTAATTTTCATAATTTTACGTGCTATTTAAATAGACATTGCAGTTTTAAAGTAAGCTATACTGTAAGACTTTACTACGCATAAGATTAAATGATATTTCAAAATATTGTTTCTATAGTTTAAAAATATATTTCATTTTGTAAACGACAGTAGATATTAAAAATTTCTGATGTAAATCATTGGATCAAATATCAGTGAAAAAAAATATTTTTGATAAATTATATTTTTTTTTTTATATCAGTTTATTTAAATGAGTCTCTGAAAAATGAAAATTATAATATCATATAGAGTAAATATTTAGTAATTTGCATAATTTTTCACAACCTAGACATAGCAATTTTAAAGCTATATTTTCTTTTAGACTTTAACGTACTTAAAATTTTTGCTTATCTGGTATTTCAAAATATAGTTTCTATAGTTTAAAATATATTTCGTTTCGTTAAAGATAGTAGACCTTAAAAAACTCTGATATAAATCACTGGAATAAAAAAGAAAAAAAAAAATTCGTCTGATAAATTATACATTTTTAATCTCAGTTTATTGAAACAAATCTCTGAAAAATGAGAGTTATAATATCATATAGAGCAAATATTTAGTAACTTGCATAATTTTTCACAAGCTAGTCATAGAAATTTTAAAGCTACATATCCTTTCAGACTTTAATGCACTTAAAAGTTTTGCTTATCTGATATTTAAAAATATTTTTGCCATTAGTTTCGACGAAATACGACGTTCCATGCTGATAAAAATAGTATACATATTTGTGCTATGCATTTTTTCCATATCGAACTATAGATATGCATTTCTTAAAATATTGCATTTTCATATACTTCCTACGTGGAAATTTTCAATCAGTAGAAAGTTTCTAGATGCATATTTCCCGCCCAAATCTACTCCCGAAAACATTCAGTTGCACAAAGATGGAAAAGTGATGAGCAAATACTAGCAATTCTAAACCGGAAAACTCTTTTATACAGTTCTATCTCAATACAGCTTTTATGTTTGAACAAAATAAAATATTCAAATACAAAATTGCCTAAAAACAAACAAGTTCTATCTAGGCAAATCTGTACCAAATCAATAACGTTTTCTGTGTGATTACAAGAAAAAAAAAGGGGGGTTCTAGTTGCGTAAGGAACAAACTCCTGGGAGAAGACCATCAAATTGAATTTATATGCGGCAAAAAATTCTAAACTGAAAAATTGAAAAATAAAATGTTCACCGTTGTAGCAAAAAGGAAAGGGGGGATGTAGCTGTGCTTTTTAACTGATGGGGTCTAGGGAAGGGTCGAAATGGAGTATTAGAATAGAGTGGAGCTGTTTGTAGAAAACTTGAAACAGTCGTTTCGGTAATTTTCGAAATGAAATTTGAGAGAAGGGGGCAAGGGGACGGTGGAGTAAGATTAGGGATGTTTCTAGATGGAAATGTGAGGTGGAACGTGACGATTTTGGGTTCGAGATTAAGGGGAGGTCCCCTATTACACACTTTGGGTTTTGTGTAAATAATTTGATAGAGAAAGCTTTGAGAAATTAAATTTTCCGTGGCTCTGTTTAGATAAGTGTGCTTATATAAACTGGTAGTTTTATTGATTTTGACTTCCCTATATAGGATTTAGCATAACTTTCTGTGTAACTTTAGCTATTTAAAGTGAACTTCTGTTATTTGTTGAGACTTGCAAACTTGATTTGTAGGTAATTTTAGCGTTTGCGAAGTAAGTGGCCTCTAAAGTGCAATTTAGAGTCAAAAGATTTTTAATTCATATACCTATTTCTAAGATATGTGTATATAAATTATCATCCTTTATCTTAAAAGGCGAGTAAAATATCCATGTTTATTTTAGCGATAAATAGTAACATATACTTAGAAAAATACTCTATGTTAAAGTATTGTATGTATTTCTTATAAAAGGATAACTGTATTTAATTTAATTTATTTTTTATTTATTTTTTATTTATTTTATTTTATTTTATTTATTTTATTTTTTTTTATCACAATCAACTGATTGGAAGAGAATCATATTTAATGAAATTTTATTTTTTCAGACTGAGTGAAAATAATGCCTGGACCGGGAGACGAACCCCGGATCTCGGGAAGTCAAGATCTAAAGTCAAAGATCCGGGGTTCGACTCCCGGTCCAGGCATTATTTTCACTCAGTCGGAAAAAATAAAATTTCATTAAATATGATTTTCTTCCAATCAGTTGATTGTGATTTTAATTAAAAAAAAAAAAAAATGTATTTCTTCTCCCATTGTTTAATAGTGTTTTCCTTTACTTGCGGCTTATTTCTGTCGAGCTATCTAAATGATAGACCAGATGTTTCTGCCTAAAGGTTCTCTGAGTGAAAAATGCAGACTGGTTGTCGACCTGGATAGCTCAATTGGTAGAGCCTTGACCTTATAAGTCAAAGATCCGGGGTTCGACTCCCGGTCCAGGCATTATTTTCACTCAGAAGGAAAAAATAAAATAAATAAAATAAAATTTCATTAAATATGATTTTCTTCCAATCAGTTGATTGTGATTTTAATAAAAAAAAATTGTATTTCTTTCTCCCATTGTTTAATAGTGTTTTCCTTTACTTGCGGCTTATTTCTGCTGAGCTATCTAAATGATAGACCAGATGTTTCTGCCTAAAGGTTGTCTGAGTGAGTAATGCTGACTGGTTGTCGGCCTGGATAGCTCAATTGGTAGAGCCTTGAACTTGTAAGTCAAAGATCCGGGGTTCGACTCCCGGTCCAGGCATTATTTTCACTCAGTCGGAAAAAATAAAAATAATAAAATAAATAAAATAAAATTTCATTAAATATGATTTTCTTCCAATCAGTTGATTGTGATTTTAATTTAAAAAAAATATTTCTTTCTCCCATTGTTTAATGGTGCTTTCCTTTACTTGCGGCTTATTTCTGTCGAGCTATCTAAATGATAGACCAGATGTTTCTGCCTAAAGGTTGTCTGAATGAGTAATGCTGACTGGTTGTCGGCCTGGATAGCTCAATTGTAGAGCCTTGACCTTGTAAGTCAAAGATCCGGGGTTCGACTCCCGGTCCAGGCATTATTTTCACTCAGTCGGAAAAAATAAAATTTCATTAAATATAACCGTATTTAATTTAAACAATTAATCAGGGGTGGAAAATTGGCACCGAACTCATACCGGTATTCGTTTGAAAATTTTCTCTACTTATAAAATCGTTGATTTAAGAAGAAGATTTTTTTTTTTTAATAAATACTGGTATGAGTTTTACGCCAGTTTTATACCCCTGATTAATATAATTTGCTGGAATGCAGCGAGGGCTTAGAAATAATAATTAAATGAGTTAAACCCTAAGAGTTCAATCTTGCATTGCTCTGTTTAAATAATTCTACTTACATAAACTGAAGGTTTTATTAAGCTTGATTCCCTTGTAGATGATTAATCTTAAATCTCTGTGTAACTTTAGTTTTCTAAACAAAACTTTCGTTATTTGTTGATTTATACTCTATACCAAAAGAAGTGACGCACCAAGAAGGAATAATGCAAACTGGACACAAATTAACATACATACAGGTTTTGATGGAATCAAGCACCAATTCATAATTATCGTCAATCCTACGTACAACTGGTACTTCAGTGACTTCAAATACCCTTAACAGGTGGCTCAGTGAGGTTGAGCTCAGTCCCCGAATCTCTTTTCCACTGAGGACATTTGGAGCATCATAAAAAGGGTCCTACAACCAGCTTGGGATTTTACCAATCTATCGCAACAACTGGACAGAATTTGGCACGATACTTCACAGGAGCACATCTGCCAACTCTATCAATTAATACCAAGCCGAATAACTGCGTACATAAGGGCCAAATGTGGACCAACGCGTTATTGACTTGTTTACTTTGTGAGGCCTTTTCTCTTGATTAAATCATTTAAATTTTCTGAAACTGTAAACAATTGCCTTTCTCCACATGTACAACATATCTACCAATTTTTGTTCCATTCGGATCACCCATTCCACCCCATCTACCAATTTTTGTCCCCACTTCTTGGTGCGTCGTTTTTTTTTTTTTTTTTTTTTTTTTTTTTATAGAGTGTACATAAATTTTATTTACAATAAATAATTGTGGACAAATGTAACGTAAGCTAAAAAATTAATCTCTAAATATGGCATAGATTTTAAATTTTGAGTAGAATTTATTTATTTATTTTTATTATTATTATTATTATTATATATCTTTTTAAATTTATTTAGATCGATTTTGCTAATATCTGGTATAGAGATAAATATGAATTGCAGTTATATAATTCTATTGATCATATTATTATTTTGATGTTACTTTTTAAAAGAATGTTCTGAATATCAAGCCGATAATAATTATTTTATTTTGTATAACATAATTTACATTTCTAACTTAACATATTCCATATTTAGAAGATTATTGATTTATTCAATCATGGTATTTAAAAATAGTTTCAATTTACATAATTACATCCTTGTATTACTGTCATGTATTAATCTAAAAAAGGAGAGCTAACATTTGCCCTTCTGAAGGTTTCCAGTATTTCTAAATAAACCAAAGAATATAATGTCTTAATAAATAAAGTATTACAAATACCTACTTATTTTTACTTTCCTCTACGTTACATTACGAGAGTATTGATTCAAAAATAAGTTTGGGGGGAGAGGGGGGATTCATAGGGAAATCGAGAATCGGAATGTCACATGTTGGGTATGATTTAGCCTCGAACCCATTGTCCATTCGTATCTCAGGTGTCTTTTGTATGTTCTTTATATAGGCAAAATTAAAGAAACTATCCACAAAATTGCTAATGAATATTTAATAAGCATGTAACCGGTTAGAATGGAATCTAAATAAAACAAATCGTAGAAAATATAATTAGTTACAAAAAAAAAAAAAAAAAAAAAAAAAATTACTCGCTATTTTGAGATCTTTAGTGTTAGTAAAAGTTCTAAGGTTGTCTTCATGCTAATAATCATTATTCGAGACAAAATCTTGATTCTTAAATAAATAGCATTAATTGCAAATGAATTACACTGAATCCGTCACAGATGTCACACTGCAGTTTTTAGTTGAAACAAAATAAAAATATATAATCAGATAATCTGTGATTAAACGATACGAAATATGATTTTTATTTTCGAGGCTCGCTGTAAGTTAGCATATATCCCTCACGGACATCACGCAATAAACTGATTACGCTTATAACGCCAAGCGTCACATATGCGTTATCATTAAAAAAAAAAAACAATCGTCAACAGATCTGTGAATTTCCTCTAGCGTATAATGAGTATAATTTTCGTTAGTTATAATTGAGATGTCTGCGTCAAATGTAATCGTTTTACACTTCATCAAGTTTTTAAATAACCACTTTAAAATACATATGCACGACGCATATACATATAAACAATATAACTTACTTATTATTTTTACATTTATAGATCGTAATGTATTCATTTTGATAATAGATTTTAGAAAGATGAGTATCGCAAATTGAAAATGAAGTCTTTATCGGTATTTAAAGAGACTAATTTTGCATCACATTCATCATTTTTATCGTCTTTCCATCTAATAACTGTACGAACTTATTTCACACCATTTTCTAATACGTTATGTGTTATTCATTTATTAATGGTACTGGAGATTAAACTAGAGTGTCATTATGATGGATTAAGCAAACTGATTTTACCAATGTTTAGAATATTAACGAATTCCGTTTCTATTTATTACATTAGTGGACTTATACAATAAAATACATCTTGATATCGGTAAAATATTTCAAATCTCTTAAAATACAAAAAAGAAAACTCTATTTTAAATTTATTTTATGATTAAGTATAATCAATAATTTGTATAATGGTAGAATTCTGTACTGCTAAGTATAAAGGATTTAAGTCCATATTCTTGATTTTTCAGGAGACGAAAAATAAAGTTAAACTAACTAAAAACTAATCGTAAGAATCGATTAGGAAAAAGGGATTAGGTTGATTTATACCCTTCATACCATTCAGTGATTTCCAACCTTCATTTAATAAAGGGAAAAAATTGAATTCAATATTTTATACCAAAGATTAATGCTAAATTTCTGACTTTAATCTTTTTTTACGAATGGATTTTCTCAAAGACTAAATGACATGGATTTAAATCCTTGATACCAATCGATAGAGAATTTTTTTCTGAGTCTGACTGTGTACTTAACTCAAAATCGACATTTTTGGACTTAAATCCTTTATACTTATCAGTACAAAATTTTCAGACTTTCTTTACGATAAAATAAAGACCATTTGCTTCAGAATATCATTTTAAATATATGAATTGAACTTTTTTGTCATATGGCTTATATTCATTTTAGTAAAATTTATAAAATTTGTCTGTGACATAGCCTAAAAAAGAGTTATGATTTTAAGTTTGAGAAAGTTTTTATAAAAACCTTAATATTATCAGTATGAATATACAAAAGAATGATACGAAATAAAAATATTCAATGAAAAAAATTAAAATGCATGTATATGTATGTATAATTGGATAATAAGGAAAAATAAAAAAGAACTTAATAATTTTATATTGAGTATGTTTTCTAATTACATAAGCATATTAAGCAAGGTATTTATTTTTTTTTTACCAGTGGAGGTCATAATGAAATTCAAAATTAAATCGGTTTATTATATATATATATATATAAATAAAAAATATTGCATACTGTAAAAAAGTTTGTCCCAGGTTGAAAGAAAACATGGTACACTGTGGTTGCAACCATGTGATTAGATAACCTTCTACATTAGTTAGGGCTTCGTTAAATGAAGGCTTGGTGCTGCAATAGCTGCATTCATAAGGTGGAGAAATCTTTTACCATGACCTGTTGCTTTTTTTCAACAAGAAGCACCGAATCATGGTAGTTCACCATCGCATGGTTGCAGCTACAGGTTTGGTTCAACCTAACAAATTGAAGCTACTGTTGTCAATATTTATTTAAACCCTGAATTGAAAATTTTAACAGTGTATATGGATAAGAACATTTCAAAATTTGAATGTATTTATTAGTTTTATTCATTCATTATGTATTTTGTACACCATTTTTTTTTTTTTAATTTGACGAGTGATATATTTGTTACAAGCATTGTCCCTGTAAATATGAATTCAACTGCTAAAATGAACATAAATATTATTATATTTTCTCGTCACTTATAAATTACAAAATTATTCTCTATAAAGTGTACAAATTTAATGCAAATATAATATTAAAAAGAAAAACACCTAAGAAAATTTGCTCAAAAATTAAATTTCATTAAGAAAGTTATTGAAATGAATGATGGAAAATGCTACAGGTAAGTAATGTGAAGAACACGATATTGTTTCTTTTTTATATAAACTAATCTTGAACGGTTGTAAATTTAACATCAACTAATACTTTACTTCTTCCTAAAAGAGCAAAGAATTACTTCAGGAAATGTAAGACATTTATTAATTTTTAAACCCCCTCCCCTCCTGCATTCTTTTGATGCAAAAAATAATTCATTAAATCATTCATAATCTATTGAGTAGATTGAAAATATAAGAATTAAAATTATTATTTAATATCTATAAAATATACGGGGTGTTACTAAAGCCATAGAACAAACTTTTAGAAGAGGTAGAGAACTTCATAAGGATTGAGAATTGTACAGAAATCCATGAACCAGGTTTCCCAACTTTTATAATTTATTCACGAGCATTTTTAGTCCCGCCTTCTTTTCGTACCAGAAATTTTGTAGATTTTTTCTCTTTAATATATGACAACGACTAAATAAGAAGATCATTTTTCAAAATTTCCTGTAAGAAAAAAAGGCGTGGCTAAAAGTTCTCGTGAATAAATTATAAAAGTTGGGAACTCTGCCATGAACTCAAACATCATTTTAACCCTTTGAGGATCCCCGGTTTTTTATTGAACTGTAACTCCGCCTATTGTATACATTTCACAAAATCATACACATTGTTCATATTCATATATGCCAAGTTTTTTAATTTATTCCGGAATGTTGTTAGCCCCGCCCTTTTTTCACCGTAATCATTTTAGAGTAATTTTCATCATATATAATGATAATTATATATTGGAGAAAATGTTTCTACAAATATTACGGTGTGAAAAAAGGGTGGGGCTAACAACATTCCGGAATAAATTTAAAAACTTGGCGGCTATGCATATTAATGCAATCAGTTCGATAAATTTATCAATTAGGAATACATTTAGTATTACTAAATCGAATAGATTTAGTAATTATGTAACTTTTAGCATGAAAAACATTTTTTTTTAATGCATCGTTCGAGAGACAAGCCTATATCCAGATTTTATCGTTAAAAAATAACCAAAACGCATTCAGTTCTTAAAGGGTTAAAATGACGTTTACATTCCTGGGTTCCTGTAACCTCTATCCTTGTGAAAATCTCTACTTTTCCTTCAAGATTTCCTCCTTCCCTAACTTCAGAATCACCCTCTATATATTTGCAATACACCGTCAGAAAAAAGTCCTGTTTGCTGCCAGAAATTTTCTGTAATTCAGAAAAATACGTTCCATCAACCGAAAAATTACATTGATAGAATGTATTTTTCTAAATTACAGAAAATTTCTGGCAGCAAACTGCCGCAAACAGGACTTTTTTTGCCAGTGTATGCATGAAAAAATTCAAAATTCAATCATCTATGAAAAGGTTTTTATATTCATAAATATGAATTCGAATCATTTTCTCTTTCAAAGTGTTTTACTTTTGCATAAACATTGCTATTAAAAAAGTCCTCATATACAATGTTACTTAAATTGTCTGATAATGAAAATCATTTTTTCATAACAAACACAGTTTAGGTTTGTAACGTATTTTATATTTAAACATATGTGTTTGTTCATAACAAACACATATTCTTACATGTTCATTGCAATGACTTTAAAAAAATTCTGAATAACACAAACTCTTATATTATTCGAATAATTTTTACTTTAAAAGTTTTTGACTTTTGCATACTCATTGCTAATAGAAAGATTTTCATATAAAATGTTATCTAAATTGTCCGATATTGAAAAACATTTTTTGAGTATTTTATGACAAAATAACGTGCTTTACACAAATTGTATCAATTTTAACCAATAATTTTACAAGTAAATACTTTATATCGTTCATAAGAAATACATTTTCTTACACGTACATTTCAATGATCTTTAAATAAATTCGAATAAAGTCACAAAGTAATGTATTTTCCCTCTGTCAGAGTACGCAAATTGAGTCAAGAATTAATGCATAATTTATGTTTTTGTGATCTTATAGTGTTAAAAATAAAATCTTATATTTCAACGAAAAAATGGCTCCCGTTACACTACAGTCGGCAGCAAAAGCATCCGAGCACTAGCAATAATCCATGTCTAAAAAAGTAGTACATTTAATACTGCTTTGTTAAATAAATCCTTGTCGAGTCATGTTCTAAGTCAGTCTAAGAACATGATTCGAAAAGGATTTATTTAACAAAACAGTATTAAGTGTATTTTTTTTTTTTACATCGGAATTAGTGGCTAGTGCTCAGATACTTTTGCTGCCGACTGGACAATAAATATTTTTAAAAATTTGGTGAGCTATGTATTGCCATTTTAGTTTTAAGCACTAAGAAAATGATTAAATTTAGCACCAAAATAATGGTTGCAGCTGAAGTTGCCAAATTGGCACCATTTGCTTAGAAAATGCTGAATTATTATTATTTTATTTAGCGGGATACACAAAATTCCTGCAGACACACAAAAGCACTGCTTAACCCCTTAACGCGCGATGTCCACGCTGCGAGGACGCAAAATTTAACATCCAGCTGCAAAAATTCATTCCGGAAATTTTTTAGCAAAAATTCCCGTTTATAACATATCAGAAAAGGCCGGTTTTTTAAACGTTAAAATTTAAAATTTCTTTTCGTTTATGAATTCCGATGGCAGTATAATTTAAATGTTTTAAATTGTCTTGCGCCGCAAAGGGTAAAAAAGTGGTATGGTATTAGGATTAAGGCCGATTGACTGCACTAGAGTCCTAGACTCTACCAGTGCCCACCACTGGGGATATTTATAAGGGGTCCTAGCCTTTATGTACGCAATTTCGGAGAAAACGACGGAAAACGCCGAACAGTTAGGACAACGAGCGTGACCTGGGATCATTCCCGACTCCTCAGATCTATCAACTTTGAGGACAGAGTCTCTCAGCCACTGGTGAGCCCCTTAAAAAAGGAGATAATAATTCATAGCACGTGTTTGCACCTGATGAAGAAAGGCTACGCCCTTTCGAAACCGGTTGTGCTGATTTAAAATTTATGGTGTGTGAAGAAGTTTTAATTTCTTTCTAACAATTCATAGTTATCAAAAGAAATATTTTTTTGTATACAGTCCAGGTTGCATGCGCAATCATTGTTTTTATGTTTCTGTACCTTCCAAAGTTCATAAATTGCAGTTTCTAAAAAATTTAAATTGTCATAAATTTATATTATAATAAAATATTATCATATTGATATTTTTTTGTAATTTCAAAATACAATTAACATATATTTATTTGGTCCGGAATTTGATTGGTGATTTATATGCAAAAACCAAACTTAAATAGCAGCAAAAATCATTTTTCGTACTCATAATTATTCAAATAAATGTATTCCCGAGTGTCTCCAAGTACGGTAATTACAGAAAAGGATTTTACTTAATTATTCACTTTAATTACACAAAAAATAAAAAAAATATGTAAATGGTCATATTAATGACAATATTTTGTTTTTTTCATATTAAGTATGAATAAGTTTTTTTTTTTTTTTTTATAATAGCTGATTACTTACAGTATTTTCCTATTTTTACGTATTATAAAGAAAAAAGAACAATAAAAAATAATAAACCATTAATCAATTTGATCACAACGAAAAACGTCTGACGTTGACGTTAAATAGTCTCAAGTTACTGTAATATGGAAATGATTAGAATTTTGTTATTAAGTCAGGAATTTTTTTTATAAAACCTATGAATCTGATTTTTTATAAAGTTGAGCTTTATATCAAAGAATGAAGCATAAGAGCATTCCTTTTCATGTTTCACTTTTCTTTTGAAGATACACAGTCATGCTTTGCTCTGACAAGTTTACTTTGCCCGATGAAAGATATTTCCCTTTTTTTAAATCCGAAACAATGGACAATTTGCACACATGGGGGATTTGAACAAAATCTTTTTTTTTTAGGTAGTTTTAGGCTCATAAATTTCAAAAAGTTTATTAAAACTGCAAAAAAGTTCTCATTAATTTCAAAAATAACTTTAAAATAAACCAAAAATCGTGTGACTTCAAAACGCTGTCTGACGTCACAATTTATGATGCTTCAATGTTTACATTTTGTTAAGGCTCCTATATATACGAGCTGGCGCATCCGACATTTTTTTGCCTTAGGGTTGCCGCATGTACCCAGCGTGATAAACAAACGGCATCCATTGTTTCTACCGTCTTGCTCGTAATTTTAGTGAAATAAACTGCAATATGGGAGGTTGTTCAGCAATAAACTGCTGTAAACACTCCAGAAAAGAATACAAAATGTTTAGGTTTCCTTCGGATAATGCAAGAAGGAGAAAATGGGCTCCGAATTGTCGTCCAGATTCTTGGATCCCGGGACCTAATGCACAGCTTTGCACAGTAAGTTTTATTGTTATTCACTTATACTTTTCTTTGCATTTCTGACACTTATAAAGTAAAAAAAAAAAAAAAAAAAAGTATTATTTAAATCTAAATATGTATTTTAATAACCATAAATTATTTTAAAAAACGCTTTTTTACAGTGTGTTTGTAGAGTCTTGGCGACGTTTTTTTGGTTCGCCAAAGTTGTCTTGTTTCCGTGTCCTGATAGTATTAGGTCGTTGAAAAAACTTTCCAATTTTAATTGGTACGCTCTTTTTTTTCCCCCCTTTCAAATGTTATGAATTATTTAAGAAACAGAAACAGATTACTTGTGTTGCTTATCATTTTTGGTCGATTTTATTTTTAGATGAAAATTTCTAAAAACCACCAGTGAAGCGATAAAATCGCCAAGCGGAAATGCTGTCCTCTTACGAGGCAAAAAAATGGCGGTGATGCGCCGGCCTATTATTTATTTAAGGGGCTCTACATTTTGTTAGCCTAGTTAGAAAGCAGCAATTCGTTTTAACTTTCGTAATTATCAATCATTTATGTGATTTCTGAGCATTTCTTTTTCATTTTATAATCATTTAATACCATTATCATCATTTTTCCTTATCATTATTTTCAATTGTTTTCTTTTCATGGTGGTTGTCCAATGTTTTCGTTTAATAGAATCCTGTGGAATGCTAAAGAATAGTTTTTGAGGAGCATTTAGCCGTTGTATTAGTGCAGAGTGGTACAATACAATATTTATACTATGATTTTTTACTATCCGCCATTATTATAAAATACAAAACCTATTTCACTGATTCAAGAAGCAAAGCAAAGCACAAAATCGAATGTAAACAACGATTATTCCCGTTTGTTGTCATAAAGAGTGACGTCACGATATTTTATACTGCGTTTTCTCGATGGAGTAAATAATGCGATGTTAAAATTGTTATAAATCAGTAATTAGAATTCAAATAAAGAAAATGTTTGTTTTTATTTTATTACCTTTTCATATTCTATTATATAAGAATAAAATCAGAAAACGTGCAAATTCCCTATTTTTCAATATTCTATCATATTTGTTTTAACCCTAAATCTACTGACGGTATTTTAAAATACCACTGGTTAAAAAAGTGTATAAAATCCAATTTATGGAAGAAATGTCAAACGTATTTAAAAGAACAGAAAGTATGTACCTCATTTTAATCTCATTACAATGGTCTAGGCGCTACATATAGCCATTTTGGTTACAGGAAGGCTTTTATATACAGGGTGATTATAATTAAAGTTATGATTTGAAAACGCTATAATTTTAAAACTAGTGTTGAAAATGACTTGATATTTTACCAGAACAATTGTTAGTCAATGGAATTTTGTTTGGCAAAGGAAAAATAATTATAAGATAAAAAACTTTTTACAGACCATTTTTTTTTTTCTGTTGAATCATAGCTATAGAACTAAATACATTAGCACTTTATCGATGCGTATTGTTACGAAATTGAAAATATGTGTATTTATTTTTGTATAAATTCTTTCAAAGAGGCTTAGTAAGTTGATAAGTTGATTTTCTGTATTTCCAGCTCTTTTTCGCGTTAAAATAGCTTAATTTTCTCTTTAAAACGCATTATAAAGCTCCAATAGGCAGGTAATGGATTTTGCGCCAAATTTGGTGACTTTTTGCCCTTGGCGACTGTTTTGGCGACTTTTGGCGAGAAAATCCTTATTATCGATATTCCAAAGAGGGGCGTTCTAATGTGATTGGTTAAAAAGTTACGGGAAATTTAAATTTAAAAAAAAGTTGGTTTTAAAAATAAAATATTAATCCTTTCAAAACAACATATATTTGCATCATGAACTACATTAGCACTTTATCAATGTGTAGAAAATCTTTAAAGTGATAATGACGTCAATTTTTGCCAGATGCATAATTTAACTTTTTACAATTTTTTAACGCTCAAGTTTAATTAAATGTATTTATTTTTATGTCGAAAGAAAATGAACTCGTATTTTTTTTTTTTTTTTTTTTTTTTTTTTTTTGGGGGGGGGGGGGGGCAACAATTAAATTATAGCTAATATTTTAATGGCTATTTTTACAGCTATTAGGAGATTATTATTTTCATATTTTAATTAATTAAAAGAAAACGATTCGAAAATCTGACTTCGAAGTATCGTGTTGTTACCGGGTTCTGAGCTACTGTGAAAGTTTCAAATGTCTAGCTAGTAGGAAACTTAGTTAAAAATAGATTGCAAGATTTGTATCGGACAAACAAACAAACAAGAATAGAAGTTAATAAAAAGATGGTAAAAAATAAGTTCCAAAATGTACCATTAATCATTCGTAAGATGTTTGTTTCATGAAGCTCCTCTTTTTCTCTTGACACTATCCCTGTTTCCGATGTAAACACTTATTCTTGACTTTTTGCTAAAAAAGTTGTCGTAAACCCTTAAAGTCTATTTTTTCCTGCTATTGTATTCTATTGCTAACAGCATTCATGTATGTAATGAATCTATTTGGCATTTCTTTTGAGTATACGTTGAGAGCGCCATCTATAGGCACATTTTAAAAATACTTTTTTCTTTTACCAAACAAAATTCCATTTCCTCACGATTGTAAGTTTTAAAATAATAGCGTTTTGAAATCGTAATTTTGATTATAATCACCCTGTAGCACTCTCGCTGTTTTTGCTTGGAATTTTCCACGATATTTGTATTTATTATAATTAAATCCCATATTACTACAAGAATCTATCTTCAATTTTAGGGAACATATTAGGAATATATACATAAGTACAATTTGCGCTTTTTTAAAGGTTTTAATATCTTTTTTCGATTTCTATGTACCAATGGTATACTAAAGTACCACCTGACTGAATCCTCAAAAATTATTGTGATCAATTGTTATGCATAATTCTTATTGCATAAATCTTATTGCATAAATCTTTAAAAAAAACTCTTAAGTAAATAGTTAAAAAGTACAGGGTGGTTACAATTAAACTTCCCCTATAAACAGTATCCTGCAGCGAAACAGGTAAACGGAATGCAATGAAATTTGGTATATAGACTATACACGAGATGCGCTCACGGAAATTCGAAAAGAAAATTAGTTCCAAAATGTCCACTAGAGGGCGCGTTTTCCGGAAAAACATTAAATTTAACACAATAAATGACCAAAAAGGAATACAGAAACAATATTAACATTTATTGACTAGTTTCTGATCACCTTGTCATCACAAACGTTTGTCGTCTGCAAACGTTTTATACCGTAACCTGTTTTGCATAAAGCTTCCTCTTCTTCGCAAGTATGCAAATCACGACATTTTTTTTCCTAGAACTGACAGCTTTTCCCGGTTTTACATTTTATTACTCATAATTCTTGTTCTGGATTGTTAATATTGTTTTTGTATTTCGTTTAGGTCGTTTATTGTATTAAATTTAATGTTTTTCCGGAAAAGGCGCCCTCTGGTGGACATTTTGGAATTATTATTATTATTTATTTATTTATTTTTTTTTTTCGAAATTTCGTAAGCGCATCTCCTGTATAGTCCATATACCACATTTCGTTGCATTCCGTTCACCCGTTTGCGCTGTAGGGGAAGTTTAATTATAACCACCTTGCATGTTTCAAATATATTTTCTGTTTGTTTCAACATGCGGTAGGTAGGAGGTTAAACTTTTTTTTTTTTTTTGTTAACCTTAATGCAATAATAATAATAAAAAAATGCTTAATTTAGTACATATAATCGTTATTTTTGTGTGTGAATATGTTTAAGAACATTATAAAACTGTGAATAAATATTTAAAATATTGAACGTTTATTTCTTTCAAAAATCCATAATGTACAGAATCAGTGCACTATTTACAAACTATTTTGTAGTTATAAAACAATCAAATATTTGTCTAATAAACTCTAATTGAATAAACTCCAAATTGAAATAAAATATTTCACCATTAACTTAATGTATCACACAAATGTTCAATTCCATTTTAGAACACAAACATAAAGAATGATTTTAATGGCTTTATATAAATTTATCTTCAGCTAGAACAAATAGTGAGGCAAAATGTTCTAACATGTTAAATATGGGTTGCACAAAAGCATTTATGTGGAAGTGTGAAATTGCTCTGGAAGATTTAAGGTGTCGTAATTTAAAGGACTGTTGTTTTATTGTTTTGCAAAGTTGTAAATAAAATGAAAAATGATAATGAGGTAAAGTTTTCTGCATTTATAAAGTGTGTTAAATTAACTGTATCTTTATTGAAGAAATTCTTGACTTAAATTCTGATGTTTATTGGTCAGGAAACATTTATCAGTCCAATACTGAAGTTATTATAAATATATTCATAGTTTATTAACCCTCGAGCATGAAAGATGGGAATTAAGTTTAAGATCTTTGACTATTTGTGCGTGTGTCTGTTTGTTTGCAGAAAGACATTTACAAACAGTTGCATTTACACAAATTTTTACTCACGAGATCTTTCCACAAAAGAAATATAGACAGACATTTACACAAGACATTTACAGATAGCTGTATTTACAAACACACCTGCATTTACAAACATATATTATTTACAGTTATTTATAATATATATGAAGAGGGATATTCCAAAAATAAGTTTCTTTCTTTCTTTTTTTTTTTTTTTTTTTTTTTTTAAGAGAAGATGGTACACCAAAAGAAACAAATAACAGTAAAACAATAATGAAGTACACCTTTGGCTTGTCTAACGACGGAAGGAGCATTAGCGGAAGAGGAATAACGCATGCGCTGGGTGCCTAAGAAAAGAGAGTAGCAGCAGATCGGTGTGCCCGATGTTATTCGAGTAGAAATCTCAATGGCAGAGAGATATGTTCTGACAACGTGGTCGCTAATGGCAGTACGTGCTGTTAATAGGTATGTATGTACACTCAGGGCTAGTGTGTACATCACCTATGAACATCTACAGAGCGTGAATAGTGAAGAGGTTATTTGTCTTATCACATGGTTGGTCGCTGGTGTTGCATGTTCAGTGAAGGAAGGCAGCGTGTGAATAATAATGTTTCAAGTGGACAACCATCCACATCTGCGAATTAAAATAACATTGTTAGAGTATAAGGCATGGTGTTAGTGGACAGTCGTCATCGGATGTCGTTTCCATAACAATGCCGAGGCACTGAGCTAAAATAATAAGTGTTTAACTGGAGAGCTGAGTCGGCGGTCAGACGTTTTACACGTTGACAAATGTATGAGGGGCAAAAAATAAAATAGTCCGCTTTACTATGTGTTTGAAAGTACTAATTCTCGTTATGGTAATTCATTAAATTATAAGAAGATTTCATTTCAAAGAAATTTGACAAAATTATGCATTAAAAAAATTAGGCAATACAAAATATTGTTTGTTTTGCCCTGTATGTGTATTATTACGCGCTGACTGCATCAGATAATGTTAGAGAATAGGTACTCAGCTTTCCTGTTAAAAACTGGAGCTCAGTGTGCCGAGGGGGTATTGTATGACAATACCTTGTATCGCAGGGTACGGAGTTTTACCATAGTGGTTTCTTCAAACTGATTGCAAGCTACGACAAATATATCCGAATTTACATGGCAACTATGTCGAAATATAGTGCAAAATATTGTTGTAAAGGATTTTTTTTTTTTTTTTTTTTTTTTTTTTTCCTTCTTGGGGGGGGGGGGGGGGTAGGGGGTAGGGTGAATACATTTTTCGAGTGAAAAAAAAAAAAGATGAAATTTATTTTATCGTTATTGATGACCTATTTAGCTTCAGCATTTTATTATATATATAAATATAAATGTGTAATTGAAATTAAAATTTAGGTATTATTTATATAAATCTTTGGGAATTTAGAAAAAAAAAATTTAATATCAGTTTTTTTTTTTTTTTTTTTTTTTTTTTCTAAAAAAAAATCTTTTTTCAGTTTCAACAGTTAATACACGGAAAAGATTTACATAGAATAAACTATTACTGAGATTTTTATAAGAGTAAATAATCTGTAATCGTCTAAAAGGAAAACACTTGGGACATCAAGATAACATGAGATTACTGTACAATACGCAAAACTGAGTAGTTTATAAACCTTAATATTGTTTATATATCATAAATAAAAATTAGAGTAAAAAAAGTTTTATTTTAAAAGTAGAAGCTTTTTATTGTAGAGCCCTAAAATGCATAAAATAAAAATTTATTCTGTCAGAGGTATGCTATAAAAAAATGAAAGTTTCAACACTAAGAATATTTCAGAGAAAAGTATAGATATTACGATTTTGTAAGAAATGAAAACATTTAAATATTTAAAATATTATAAAAAAAAAAAAAAAAAAAAAAACATTTGAGGTCAATATTCTTAGTCATTAGTTTTTGTACACTGTAAAAAAAAATCCCGTAAGATTACGGGGAAAGCCCGGCAGCAGAGATTCCAGACAAATTCCGTAAAAAGAAACGCTTAGACGGTAAATTAAGTATATAATAACCTTAAATTACGTTACATGCCTGTAAAAAAACATTTTGCCCGTAAAACCAATGTTTTTTTTTTACGGGATTTGTCTGGAATCTCTGCTGCCGGGCTTTCCCCTTAATCTTACGGGATTTTGTTTTACAGAGTACAGTCAGTAGCAAAATTATTGAAGCGCTGGCAATAATTCCTATTTAAAAGATGGGCATCTAATACAGTTTTGTTTAGTAAATATTTATCGAGTCATGATCTTAGTCTTATACAGTTTATAAAAAAGTAAGTTGATGATAAAAATTAATGATCAAACTAAAAAAAAAAAAAAAAAAAAAAACATGAAAAATGTGGATTTGTGCTTCAATAATTTTGCTGCCGACTGTATAACTATTCATTAAGCCATAAACTTCAAAGATTTCAAATGCTATTTAAAATGATTTATTTCTTGTAAAAGTGAAATATCTATATGTTTTCTCTAAAATTTTCCCATTTTGTTATCTGTCGCCGCAAGAATAAATTTTTATTTTATGCTTTTTAGCACTCCACAATAAAAATCCTCTACTGTTAAGTCTTTTTTTTTTTTAAACTTAAATTTTTACTTTGTGCTTTTTAGTTACAAAAGGGAAGAAAAAACTTCTAAAAAATAAATTAAACAAAACTGTGTAGATCCTGAAAGATTTTCTTTTATCAGGTGACACCTTTTTTTATTAATTATCTGCAAAAGTTAATACATTAGTCCTCCGAGGATCGAGCCCACGAACATCCGTATAACACAATGACGCTCTAACTAATTGAGCTAATGAGACACGTAAACACTGATTACATTTACATTAAAGTCGAAGTGTCTTGTTTTAAGCGGGGCACCAAGACACAAAGATAAATGACAAAAACCTAATTTCAATACAAAGATTCTAAAAAGAAAAAAATATATATATATAATTTATTGATGTCCATTAAAATTTATCATATATTCAGAAGAATAAAAAACGAATAACGTATTCCATAACCATTTAGAAAAATATACATGATATTGGTATACTTTTAGAACATACGTATTTAGTTTCAACAATTCTGTACGGAATTTAACAATAGATTTATACAGCATAAACTCATTACTGAGGTTTCTCCAAGTGCCTTATTCTCTAAACACCTAAAAAGAAAAGATTTAGCGCACCAAGATAACATGAGGTTGCCGCACAACACCCGAAGCCGAGTTGCCGAGTGCTACTTGTTCATCCATACATTCATGCCTCGGTGAGCTATTAAGGTTCATAGTGGTGGCAACACTGAAAATCAACCGCCTTTGTAGAGACAGAGTCGGTTAGCCCCACAAAATCGTTCCGCTCTAAAATTCCCTAGGAGATTTTGAATTTAATTCTGAGAACAGCTACTTAAGCAGGTGAAGCGTGTGTACCAAATTACTGGAACTCAAGGGGGGGGGGGGGGGGGGCATAAAATTAATTTCCAGGATTAAGCGATTTAAAACGTTCTATCGATTTGAAGTTAAGGAAGGGTGGAATGTTGCTCCTCCAATCTTTTTCAGCTGAATATTCGGATGTCAAAAGAGTAGATTGTTCATTTTAATGAGCATATGCTATTTAATTTGCATTTGGACGATGAGGATGAAAATTGATAAATTCAAAATATGTTAATGCGGCAGTTGTAACATAAGAAACTCTAATTGTGCAGGCTTTAGAATGAAGGTAAATTAGTTTTTTTAATAGATTGTATTTGAATGTGTATATGCCTTAAATGCTTTGTTCATAATGAGCTGCGCAAAATAAAATGTGAAGCAGAATTAAATAAGAGATTAGAGGTAAATTCGCGTTAATATCATATTGCAAAGTAATTACGAAAATTATTTTTACGATGTTGTGTAAATGTGAATAATTGTTTTTCAATGAAATACTTTAAAATGTATTGTTTTTTTCAATAGTTATTTATGTTCTACCCAAATAAAGATGCATCAAAGGTTTAAAAACAGATTTTTTTTTTTTTTTTTTACGTTTTTAAATTTTAATTATGTATTTAACACGCAATTTTACCACGTTTTTATTTCCTTCAATTCTTCTTTGTTTGTTTGTATGCTTGTATGTTTGTTTGTTTGTCCGGTACAAATCTTGCAATCAAATTTTAACTAACTTCCCTACTAGCTAGACATTTGAAACTTTCACAATAGCTCACAACCCGATGACAACACAATACCTCGAAGTCCGATTTTCGAATTTTCGAATCGATTTTTTATAATTAATTAAAATATGAAAATAATATCCTCCTAATACCTTATAAACAGCCATTAAATTATTAGCTATAATTTAAATGTTGCCAAAAAAATTTACGAGTTAATTTTTTTTCGACATAAAAATAAATACATTTAATTAAACGTGAGCGTTAAAAAATTGTGAAAAGTTAAATTATGTATCTCACAAAAATTGACGTCACTATCGGTTTAAAGATCTCATACGCATTGATAAAGTGCTAATGTAGTTCGTTCTATAGCTATGATTCAACAGAAAATTTAAAAACATGGTTTATAAAAAGTTTTTTATCTTATAATTATTTTACTTATTTATCTTACGAATGGTGCATTTAATTTTAGAAAAAATAATTTTATATTTTAACTTTATTACTATAAAAAGCAATTGTTTAATTAAATGATAATACTAATTAACATGTTCTTTTATCAGATTCTAATTTTCCATTGGTCTACATATTTGTGATATTTTAAGTTAAAATACTGACATATAAAATTGTTAAAAACTTTTAAATTCATAAAAGACTGACAGAACTGGTCCATTTTAATGCAGTTTACGTAAAAGTTACTCTGAGAAAAGAGATTTTATTTTTATTTTTATTTATTTATTTAAGTAAAGTATACTGTAAAATAATAAAATATCTTCTATGTATTTGACATGAGAGATGAATACTAAATTGCGCATTCCTTATTTTATGGGACGCTGATTTGTATACATCCTATGATTGCTTGCGGCCTCCAATATATTATTATTATTATTTATTTATTTATTTATTTTTTTCTCAAAATCGATTTTTCTCCATTAAAAAAAAAAAAAAAAAAAAAAACTTTGGAGCTATAATGACGTCAATTTACCTTGCAAGTTTAATTTTCCACAAAGTTTTATATCAATTTTAATATTTATGTGTGAATTTCTTTTCATTTAAAAAAAAATTAAAATCAGCTCGTAAACTTTTTTGGCAACAATTAAAAATTAAAATAAATTATGTATTTTTGTCTGAAAAAGAGCCTTTTCAAAAAAACTTTTTCGATACTGATTATTATTAATTTTCTTTTCCTTTCTTATTCTTCAAAAAAAAAAAAAAGAAAGAAAGAAAGAACGAAAGAAAAAGAATAATAATAAGAGATTTTGATGAAATTCTGGCAACAGCAGAATTTAGTTTAGTACGGAGGACTATTATTATTATTATTATTATTATTATTATTATTATTTTTTTAATTATGACATCGCTTTCAAATTATTCAATTATATTTTCGATAAATGTCCAACCATCGTAAAACTGGCGACAACGTTTCATCCATAGATTGAGTCCTCAATACTTAAAAAAAAAAAAAAAAGGAAAAAAAAATATTATTTTCTAATAATATTTTCAATTTCTCTTACCATATATATTGTAGAGAAAGTATTGTTTTGGGATCAAATTTTCGAAACTGAGATTTTGTTATATTTACACAATTTGAGGTCCACTAAATCCGAAAATCGTAATTTTAGTGGTTCGTCTATGTTTCTGTGTGTCTTTGTATTTGTTATTAGCATATCACAAGAAAAAATAGTAGCAGGAAATTCAAACTCGCTATTCTATGTATTATGTTGTGATGCTACACTAAATATTTCGTTGGTATCAAGTAAATGGTTCGTGTACAGGGACATCCAAGAGAATTCAAATAAATTAGATCTATGACGAAAATTTCTGGTAAATACAGTGTAACACCTCTAGGCTGCTCTAAACAAAATGGAACAAAACTTTATTTATTTATTCATTTTTTTTAATGCTTAATGGTATGTTTTATGTAGACTGCGATATGGAAATCATTCACCATTCACTTACAGGGCTACTCAAAATACTTGGATATATTGGGGTGATACTTGAAAGTGTATTCATTTTAGTTTTAGGTGTTTTTCATATGAAACTAAATTTAAGTACAAAATGGGGTATGTATATAATTCACAAACAACACACAGGGCTACCCAAAAATAAATTAATTGTTTTTTCTATTGAATGTAATTGAAGGAAGTGCTTCGCTGCGTTTTACTATGTCGATTAATAATGTAATCTAACTTTATAATCATGAATTATATGGTAAGAGAAACTCATGTGAATGTCATATCATTTTTTTTCTTTTATTTATTTATTTATTTATTTATTTATTTTTCACAAACTGTATTAAAATTTACAAATTATTTAAACTGTTACTAATTTTTAATATATATATATGCTAAGAATTGATGTAAATGATGGATATCACGAAAAAAAAAAAAAAAAAAAAAAACTTAGTAAATATATATATACATTGAAACAATACTTGCTATATTCATTATGCAATTATTTTACCGAAAGTTCAAGATGTCTTATAGTAGAATCTATTCTTTAATTATTGTTGAAATTTTTTCAAAAAAATAAAATAAAATAAATAAAATGAATAAATAAAATAAAATAAATAAATAAAATAATTAATAAGAATTTCAGAGGATTTGTCTTGCATTATCTAAAGTATAATCTTCGAATAAGAATGTATTGAGTGAAAATATCATATATGTGTCACTTGTACATAAATCGCAGTTATATGTTATCGCTTTCGTTTTCTAATGCTTTGAAATATCAGTAAAACACAAAGAGCGAAAAAAAAAAAAAGAACATACTGCAGTTTAAGGCGAAAATAATAGGGGGCGGGGGGGGGTTAATATGCTTTTTTAAATGCAAATAATTAGGAAATATGTCGAATTATACAGCTGCTACTGTATTACCTTATCTATTGAATCCTAATTAAAATAATCTGCTGTGTCACTCACACGACTTTCTCTTACCCTGAAATTTAATACTATAAATACAGGTTGGAGTTTAAGAGGTAAGATAACGAGTACTGTTACGTAAACCTATGTTAAACAATTCAAATTAGGCTTAGGAAGAGTTTTATATGATAATTAGTTCTGTGTGAGGAGGGCTACCACCCCCTCGACCTCCCGTTTCATTAATGCACCCACATTTATATAGAATTTAATTCGGTTATTAAAAAATAATTCTGTTTTTAAAAAATAATTTATTAAAATTATTATTTAAACAAATTATCTTTTATGATAATACAGACGATTTCCATATTAGAGAAGTAGTATAACACTAAATATCCAAAAAAAGTTGAATATATTCTCAATATATATACATATATATATATATATTGTTAAATTGGAAAGAATCGATAATTTTATTTTAAATTATCGCAGATAGATGGTTCAACCATTCGTTTTAAAGGTATTGGCGAGCTCTTTCGAAATATACCCATCATGAAAATTTACTCCCCTCGAGGGGGGACTTCACGCCCAGAAGGGAGGAGAGGCTCCTACATACACAAAAAAGTTTTCCCAGTTGACTATCTCTGTTATAAAAATATATATTCGTTTCATTTGGTTTAGTGCAGTCTATAGATGCTAAACTTTACTTACCTGCAATTTCCTCCATAGACGTAATGTATTTAAATATTTTTGAGTGTCCCTGTACACGAACCATTTGCTTCATCTCAACGAAAAGCTTACTGTAGCATCCCTATATGATATACATTTAGAATACCGAGTTTAGAATTTCTGCTACAATTTGTTCTTGAGATATGCTGATAACAGACACACAGACAGACACACAGACCATTCGCTAAAAACAGGATTTTCGTATTCAGGGGACCTCAGAACATGTAAATATAACAAAAACTCATGTTCGAAAATTTGACCCTAAAACAATACTTTCTCGACCCTATGGGTAAGAGAAAGTAAAAAGGTAAATTGAATGGCGATGTGGAGAGAATCCTTCTTGCAAAAACAGATTTTGTTTTAAAATAGAGTTTTTCTGAGAATTGAAAGACACTTAACAAAAATAAATTAAAATTAAACTATACGTGCAAACAGTGTATTTTAATACCATCCGACTAAAAATTGTACTATAGGTTTGTTCTCTATAATTTTATTCTACAAATATTATTATTTGGTATGCTCTATTTATCTACAGAGAAAATTATTCAACATTTTTTTTTCTCTAAGTATGTGGTGCCACTTAATTAGATATGTTTGAATTTTTGCATTCCCTGAGATCGAAAATTATGAATATATTATTTTTAAACAGGGTATCTCTATGCAATTGCCTCAATCAGCATTTTCCCTACAGAGGCACAGATGGACTGATTCAACATGTCCACATGGCCTCCATGATCTCCAGATTTAACCTCCTTTGAGATTTTTTCTTTTTCAGTTATATTCCAGTGTTCTTATTTAAGACTACACTGAAAAATATTCTGTGACTGAAACCAAGAAATTGAATTGTGGCTCTTGTAAAAAATGTACCATGTCATCCTTATAAATTCTAGTCCTCTTTGCTAGCATGTTCTAAAAACTAACTTTAGAATTCTAGAACATTTTCTTATATTATCGTGTGGTCAATCTTACTTAAAAATCTCTGAAAATAAATGCAAACACAACAGGCAAGTTTTAGGAACTAGAATTTTTGTTAATGACCCAATTCTGGGAAATCAAGCAAAAATTTCTAGATTAAGAATTCAGAAAGTGACTACTTATTCGTTCTCGATGAAGGCGTTATACATATTTTTTCTCAGTATTTCACACACTGTTGTTATGGATACTTAAGCAAAGAATGAAAGCTACACTGAGAAAAAAATCTTAACTGACAACTAAAATCTAAATTGTGGCTCTCAAAAAAATAGTTCCATGTCATTCTTATAAATTCTAGTCCCCTTTAAAAGCGAGTTCTAGAAACCCCTATTAGAGTTCTAGAACGTTTGCCTATATTCTCGAGGGCAAAGTAATTTAAAAAACATCTGCAAATAGATGCGAATACAAAAGGCGGGTTTCAGCAATTATAATCTTGGTTTATTGCCTAATTCTAGAAAATCAAGCGAGAATTTCTCGCATTACAAAAGATTCAGAATATTGTTTCACCATCTGGAAATGTGTAGAATAGAAATTCTCGATCAGTTCGTCTATTCAGTTTATTAGAGTGCCTTATGCGCATAGCTCGGAAATCTATATTTCTAGTTAAGGGATTTAGAAAATGACCACTTATTCATTCTAAATGAATGCGGTATATTTTTATTTTTCTCAATGTTCTGTTTATTTCATAACCTCCCACAGGCTTTCAAATACATATAATGAATTACAGTATCGCATACTTTTAGATGTTTTTCAAGCCTCTGAATGATCTCACGTTTACTAATTTCCGTATAACAACTTTTAGAGCTGATCTTCAAATTTGCGATTACTACTAGAGTTTCTAGAATTTTTCCTTTCTTGTATATTCGTCATAAAAGAATATTGAATTCTTAAATAATTTGACTTTTTTTTTTTTTTTTTTTTTTTTTTTTGAAAAATTTACATGTTTTGCGTACGATTTAACCACTTTTATAAAAATTTCATCTCAATCTAATTCTATATGCGACAAAAATCGTCTGCCTACTATAACTTGAAAACTAATACACAGAATTCATAAAAAGTTTACATTTAATTGCAACTTGACATAAATTAACGCCTATTAACTTTTAGTGCACATCACATTATAGGTGGCACTGTTGTCACGTTTTATCATAATTTTCAATATTGCATCATAGCAGCAAAAAATGAACCAGAGAAATGGTGTAGAAGATTAATTAATAAACAGTATGAAAACACCATAAATTACAAAAATAATTACAACAATTCTTTCATTTCGAAATAATAGCATGACTCTTCATCAGGCTAAAAAAGCAGGCACCATTGCAGCTAAAGCACTAACGTTGCCGCTGTGACATCGTCAAGGTTTTCTTCTTTTGTACTCGACTGCCCGTGTGAGGTCCGAGGTGCCCTTCTGTCTGCGAAATCACGAAAACGGACATCCCGTGCATCCTTTCACACTCTCAGATACAAAGCTGCCTTAATTTCACGCTCGACTTTGATAATGCCGCCTTGCGCTCCCAGGCGAAGTTGGTACCCAGACATTTTAACGCCGAGCGAACACCAATGAACTATTAAACTAGGTGTGAACTTATGTATCTCACGTGACCAAAAACTTTCTGATTTGTTTTCATCTTGTGGGAAAATAGTTCCCCCCCCCCCCATTTGCATATCATCAAAATTTTGAAGGACTGAAAAATCTGAAATAACTCTAGAGACTTGGATTAAACACTGTGTAGAGAGAAGTCGTTTTCCAGAACTTCTCTGTAATTTTTACACATGCTAGGAATCACATATATATGTGCTGCATGTTTTTACGACTATCCTGTATGAACAGGAGGTTAAATAGTACGGTTATGTACCATTTCGTATTGTTATTAAAACTTTGTTATGTTTTTCCATTAGAGTATTTATTTTTTAGTTTCACTAAAATTATGAGTTTGAATATTAACAACAGTTGCAAATCAAGTGAAGTCATCTGTACCTGAATCTGAATATATCACACCGCTTGATATACTCAAAAGAGTTATTAGTTAATGCTTTATTGCAATTTATACAGCCTAAAAAGAAGATCAAATATTTAGCTACCTACAACATATTATACAAATTACAGCTTTTTAGCTCAAATAATACAAACTTTATTACAATAAATATTTTCCACAGAATCTGTTTTTTATTAATATTTTTAACAACGCTTTTACTACAATAAACTATACTTTCACGAAATAAATTCTTCCTTAAAAATCAAAAATTACTGTGCTAACAAAAATTGAATTTCCAATAAAAGAAAAATTAAAAAATAACTTTTCCAAGCTTTGTAGATATTAATATAATATTATAACAGCAATTTTATTAAAACTCTTCAGAAGAAAAATTATTGTACTGCGTTTATACAAATAACTGAAGCGGAGAGCATTAAATAACATGTTAATCTAGATAAAAGCTTTTTATCCTTTTTATCCAATAATATTTTTCATGTTGTCTCAGCTTACAAGATTTTGAATTTAAATTTCAAAGACGCTGGGGAGGAATTTAAATTAAGTAAATAAATCTCTGTGTAATGTGATAGGTTTAACAAACATTTTTCCTTGTTAGATGTCAGTATTATTTATTAAAGTAAATAAAAATACAAATTGGTAAGATAGAAAAAACGGTTATGGTATTAAAAACGGATATAAAAGAATGTAAATTTTATGTCATAAATTATAAGTTATCCGAGATATAAAATTGTTTAGCAATTATGTTTTCCTATAATATGTTTTTTTTTTTTTTTTTTTTTTTTACATAAATGAATAGAAAGCGAAACGAATTCATAAAATAGAAAATGCAATTTAAAGTTGTAATTAGTAAAATGTCTGAAATTTATGTAAATTATAGATTTATTTTTATAATTACGATTGTTTATAGTTTTTTTTTTTTTTTTTTTTTTTTTGTTGTTTGTTTGTTTACCTGTATGGTTATTTTTGTAAATTAATTGTGGAATTAATACATAAAATTTTAAAATAACAGTCAGTCTGTACGTCTGGATAACATACAATTGTATAAAATGCTTCGAGATTGTGAGTATTTAGTAATAATAATGAATTTCAAATGAAAAAAAGAAAAGAAAAGAAAGAAAAAAAAAAGAAAGAACAAAAGAAAAAGAAAAGAAAGAAAGAAAAATAATAACTGCAATTACAATATATTTCATACAATAGTTACAGTATGAAAAATAAATAAATAAATAAATAAAACATAGTAAGTATAACTAAAGTAAATGCTGCAGTTTAATATATTTAGTAGATATTTATTGATAGTTCTAAATATTCCAATTAATATTTATTGCCTGGGGGTGGTATAAATATATATTTTTATTTAAAATTTTCTATAAAAACCTTCTACTTATAATATTTTATTGGATTTGCTTATAAGAATATTTTCTTCCAAAACCAGAATAAACAGTGAAAAAAAGAATATTTATAAATATGGATTATGGCTTGCATTTTTTAAAATGTGATAGCGTTTAAATGCATTTTCGAACTGAACTGAAAATGTATTTGCATGTTATAGGTGACCGTCGCACGAGCTGTATAGATTTTGGTGAACTTTTCTTTAGCATTAGGATTTTTTAGTTCCCCATCATACTATACGTATGGGGAACTTAGGTAATCGTGAAAATTTTCGACCTCGGTTTTTTGACTTTTTTACACGTTTTCAGGTGTGACGAATCCGAAAATGACAAAATTTCTATGGTGTCTGTCTGTAGGGTGTCTGTTAGTCTGTTAGTCTGTTAGTTTGTTAGTCTGTGTACACGATATCTCAAGAACAAATTGTCGCACAGAGGTCAGATCAGTTTTAAAATATTACTTTCGACACTGGCAAGAACCCTATTCACTTGCAACATTCGAATTTAAAAACTTCGTAAGTTATCAGAAATTTACGATTTTCTTAACATGGGAGAATAGGACAAAAATTCACTTAAACGTGCATTAAATGGAAACGTTTTACTGTAAAAGTGTCAGACCAGTTTTAAAATATCATTTTTGATGCCGGAATGAACATCAGTAACTATAAATATGCTAATTTGAAAATTTCGCAAGTTATTGAAAATTTACGAATTTCTTAACATGGCAGTATAGGGCAAAATTTCACATAAACGTCAATTTTTAGAGATATTTTCATCGTAAAGATCTCAGACTATTTTTGAAATATTATTTAGGACACTGGCATGAATATTAATGACTATGAATTTTCCAATATAAAGATTTCGTAAGTTATTGGAAATTTACGAATTTCTTAACATGGCAAAATAGAGCAAAATTTCACATAAACGTCAATCTTGAGGGATATTTTCATCGTAAAGATGTCAAACCACTTTCGAAATATTATTCAGGATACTGGCATGAATATCATAGACTATGATTTTTCCAATTTAAAAAATTCGTAAGTTATTTGGAATTTACGATTTCCTTAACATGTCAGAATAAGGCAAAATTGAGCATAAACTTCCATTTTGAGGATCCTAAATAGATTAGACAACTTCAAAATTACGTTTATGATATTTGTTTGAACATGATTGAAATAGGAATTGATTCTAATAGGAAAATTTCGTAAATTATTCGTAATTTACGATTTTATCAACATAAGCGAAATTGTAAATTTTTCATATAAATATGAATTCTGAGGATTATTGCATTGGAAATAGCAGCATGAAAACTAAACAACGGAATTGACCCCGACAAAATAAATTAATAGATTAGAATAAGATAAATATATCGAAGTGAACGGTGGATAGCCCATTAGGCGGGGATTTCATTCTGTCACTGTATCAAGCTTGGGTCAAATTCATTTCTTTTAACATGATTGCAATATGTCTCGCACTAGAAATTTCTGAGAACATAAATATGATGGGGAACTGAGCAGAGTCCACCTATGTAAACTAGTTTTTTTTTTTTTTTTTTTTTTACAGTTTGGGCCAGCGAGCGTGACCTGGATTCGAAACCCGCATTTCTATTATCGAATATAAATGAAAGTAAGAATGCATTTTTAATAGTTTAAAAATTCAGTTAGAAAAACAATAAATAAATAAGTGAATAAAAAATACAAACCATGTCTTCTAATAACGACTTTTAAAATTAAGAATTAAGGTTTGTACAGATTTCCAATAACACGTTTTCCATTTCCGTTCCATGTTTACCATTAAACAAAATCCAATAACATGTCTCTTATTTTTAACTAAATCAGTTTTATTAACCAATTCTAATAAAGATTTATCAAATGTTTCGTTGAACACAGACTTCAAACTTATATTACCTTTTACACCGTTTTAGTAAATTTTTATCTCTTCACATAATCAGTCCAATAATGTTTTTAAAAGAATCGTCTGAGATAAATATTTATCACATTGCTGTGAATTATTTCTAAAAATAGATGCAAAGAAGGAATACTTTTGTTTAAAAATGCATTTTCGCACTAATTTTTATAAATAAACAAATGCTTTTCTGACGAAGTCATTATGGTAGATTCAAAAGAGAGATATTTCTGAACGTTAACATTGTTTTCCAAGACATTTTAACTTTCCTCATTTAATTTTCTGTGTTGGAATTGGAAAATGTTTCTAAATTCAATATAATAAATCATGGTGCCAGATATTTCCTCGGGTCATAATGTTTTAAAGAAGATAAATTAAGTTTTATATTGTTTGGTTATTCTTTTTTTCTTTTTAGTAATAAAGTTGATTATTATTATTATTTTCTATTACTAATAACTAGACAGACTGTGCCCGCCTTGCACTCAATTTTTACGCATGTATTGCCAAATTTATTTCTCCTTGTCAATTCAAATTATTAAATTTTGGTTTACATGATATATATATATATATATATATATATATATATACAGGGTGAGAGAAAAGTTTTTGCACAATCAAAATATTTTATTACTTATAAAATATATATAAATCAAATTAATAAATTAGAAATTATAAAAGTTCTGTTATCGAAAAAACACAAACACATGAATTACATTTGAAAATGACCTACGTTTGCCTTGGTACATAAATTAATACGTTTGGGAAAATTATCAATGATGCTCGTTAGTATCTGAGGAGTAATTGTATTCCACGCTATCTTCAAATCTCGTTTTAAGGACTGAATTGAAGCATGTCACTTCTTACAAGCTTTATCTTCAAGAATGGACCAGATTGAGTAGTCTAAGGGGTTTAAATCAGGGGAATTACTGGGCCAAATATCTTTTCCCCAACTGTTAGGAAAATTCTTTTCAACAAATTCCAGGCTTGATTTTGCTCCATGAGCTGGTGCTCAGTCTTGTTGAAAGGTCCAGGAATTTCCTTTAAAATGCCGATTAGCCCATGCATTTAATGGCTCCAAGACATATTTTTGATAATCCTTTGCTTTCATTTTTACGTTTTTATTCAAGAAAATCAGACGAATTTTACCAGAAGAATGAATTCCTGCCCAAACCATTAATGAGGCTGGATAGTGGGATCTGGACACTTTGAAATTGTGTTTTGTCTCTTTACGTAGTAGTACCCTATCATTTTGATGATTATGGGCACTTTCCATGGTGAATTTCTTTTCGTCACTGAAGAGAACTTGACGGTGTCTTCCGTTTGCGATCAAGCGTTTTATCACCTTACATTGTTTGAGCCGGGTTGCTTTCATTTTGTCATTAAGAAAATCAGTTTTGCGTAACTTATAAGGGTGAAGATGTAGCTTGTTTTTAAAAATGTTTCTAACAGACCAAGTGCTGATTTTAAGATCCTTAGCGAGTTTTCTAAGAGAACGTTGAGGATTTCTTCGAATTCCTTTTTTAATTTTATTCCTATTGGCTGGTGGGTCAGGTGACCTTAGTCTACCACATTTAGGTCTGTCACAGAATGTACCTAACTGTTTATATCGGTTAATAGCATAATAAACGCTTCTTCTTGGTACCGAAAGAAGTTTACTTATGCTTGCAACGCTTGGTTCATCTTTCCAAAGGCCAATTATTGCTGCTCTTTTATCTTTCGCAGACATATTTATGTAAAAAAGAGATTTTTTTGCAAATTTATAAAAATGTATGGACAAGTAATAAATATCAACAAAAAATACGCAAAATACATTTTTATAATGGGCTAAAATAGCTTGACAAAGGTTGTGCAAGAACTTTCCTCCCACCCTTTATATATAAATGGCTTCACCTTTTACACCATTAAATTTAAATATTTTGAAATCCAAATATCACAAAAAAATAAAAGAATGACAGAGTAATTCTTTCATTTGAACTTTATAAGCCCATATCTGTTTATTAACTTTATTATATTATCTGGTACATACATGGTATTATTTATATATCCTGGCGTAGTTGATATTTTACATATTTTTTATTAATATTATTACCAACTAACGTATTAAAACTCCGCACATCAACGAAAAGAGTTTTTCGTAAAAATATAAATTGTTTTTATTTGTTTATTGAGAATCAATGAACTAATCTTTTGAAACCATGCAAACCAGAGTTTAACCCCAAAATTATATTTTCTATATCATAAAGCATTGCTGCGTTTGTGATGTAAGTTGTTCCATTAAATTACATTTTATCCTTATTTTATACTGGGAAAAAAATATACCGCCTTCATCGCTAGAATGAATCAGTGGTCATTTTCTAAATCTCTTACCAAGAAATATAGATTTCCGGGCTATGCGCATAAGGCACGCCAATAAACTGAATAGACGAAATGATCGAGAATTTCTAGTCTATACATTTCTAGATGGTGAAACAATATTCTGAATATTCTGAATCTTTTGTATTGCGAGAAATTCTCGCTTGATTTTCTAGAATTGGATAATAAACGAAGATTATAGTTGCTGAAAGACGCCTCTTGTACTCATATTTATTTGCAGAGGTTTTTAAAAAGTTCGCCCTCGATAATATAAGCAAACGCTCTAGAATTCTAATATGAATTTCTAGAACTCCCTTTCAAAGGGGACTAGAATTTATAAGGATGGCATGGAACTATTTTTTCTAGAGTCACAATTTAGATTCTAGATGTTAGTTACAGAATTTTTTCTCAGTGTATTCAGGAGAAATGCTCACATAGAAACCACGGATAAATTTTTACTTTCTTCATTCCAATACCTTTTTTTAGCGATGTCATCATTTTCAGCGTTAGTTTTGAGAATGTTTGGCTTTTATTATTAAGAAGTTAATATAAAAAATATAGTAAAAAGTTCCTAAAATATTCCTCGATTTAAACTACACCATAACTTATGAATTTTCATTTCATTTAAAGTTTAACAATTTTAAGAACTCTGGCTTTTCAAATTTTGAGAGTCGAAAGTTATTCTGAAAATTTTAAGAACATTTATAATTATAAAAAGTATTTTTTTAAAGCATAAAATCCCAATTGGATTAATATAAACATTTAACGTTATAATTTTTTTCTCTTGATAATGGCACTCAAAAAAGTAGTTAAACTTTTTGTCGATAGAGGGCACTGAACGGATGCGTAGCTAGAAATATACAAATCAGAGTTCTACAAATTGCATGGTTTTAGGATTAACGCAACTTATTCCTTATTTTTTATGTTTTAATTGGTGAATAAATTATTATTGGTAAAGATGACTTCTCTTAGTTAACAACCGCCCACTGAAGCTACAATTAACTGTGTTGTAACTCGTTTGCAAACTGTAATTTGTGGTGATAGTGGACACATAAAATAGAATTTACATATATGCCTGTAAACATTTGCATGCAAATAAATACAGTTTTTCGCGCAAATGTGTGGTTTGCTCACATATAGCGCCCTCCATCGACGAAAATTTAAACTATTATTTCTTACTTTACCAAAAACAATTTCCCTTCACGAGAATAACTTTTTCGCAAACCGCATTCAATTCTACCAATTCTTCCGATTTTATGATTTTTTAAAATGTCTACATACTTATGGGATACCGTGTATATAGTAGACAAGTAGACAAACCATTTTCATATTGTCTAGACGAAAACATATTTTTATGCTAATATTTAATAATATATTAATTGTTAATGACTGTATTTTTTGCATGTAATCTCGTTCTTCGCTATTATGTTTCATTATAGTTTTATTATTGTTTACTCTTATTACGAGTTTTGCAAGTGGATGTTATGCGCATAACTTTTATTTTCAGATAAATACACTAAATAAAATGAAGATATTTCTGTAAAAGAAGTGTCATATTGAGCAATCCTATCTCTAAGGGATCCTATTGAACAAAATTAAACCACCAACACGGAAATAAAATTGCATCTTACTCGAAATTATAACGAAATAAGCGATTCTTAATTACATTTTTATATGTGAATAAGGAGTGTTAGTGTTTATGTTAAGTTTGAGGCCAATTGACTGCGCTAGGGTTTTAAGCTTGAAGGGTAACCCCCCCCCCCTCCCGTGAAGTGTTTTGTTTGAAGGGTTCTATCGCAAGTTTTGAAAAAAACCTCGGAAAACTCCCTACCTGAACGAACGCGAACTGGGATAGAACCCGCCACCTCACGTGCAGTAGCTTTGAGAGCAAAACCTTTAGGCTGCTTGTGGAGCTATGGGAATTAGCATTTTCTATCCTTAGGAGAAAGTAAAATTATACTTTTAAAAAATTAAATAACACGATTTTATTGAAATGTGAACTAAAAAGCACAAAATATTTATCTTTATAGTATTAAAATGCAGGGTAAGAAATAATTGCGTGAGTGACACACCATATTACAGGGTGATTATAAAATAATTTAGAATTAAACAAAAATCATTTTTAAAAAATCTTCCCTGACTGGGCTCGAACGTTAGGCCTTTAGGTTCGTAGCGCGGAGCTTTACGTCCCAGCCACAGCGTTCACGTAGGGAAAGTCTTTGTTTACAATATAGATTTTTTGTTTGCTCCCAGAGAGGTTAAAAACATACATACAAACATACATTCAGGTGAAGCTAATAAAAGCATGTTAAAAAATGTAAAGAAAGAAGAATATTTATGTTTTTTGATGTATTCATGAGAAAATCAGGGTTTACCTTTCAAATATTCAACTTAATTAGTAAACCAAACCCTGTTTCTCAGACTTTTAGTATATAATCTTATGTATTCTTATATATTATACAGATTCTTACGATATATAAGATTCTTACGTAAACTTATGTATCTGTATGTATTTAGAATGCAATTTTACAAATAAGTGAGCCTACACTTATTTGTGAGATTTTAAATGCTCCCCGACACCAAAAGGTTTGAGAGCAACTCATCTAGACAGACGATAATGTTAATTTCTTTATGTTAGGTGTATCTTTAATAGATAAAGTGAAAATATCTTACCTTTTTTATTAGACGAAATAAAACTGACGTACAGAATACATAAATAATAAATAAACTTTTCTGTTCAATAATTAATATTATTCAATTATATGATACGTTAATAACACCAAAAACAGTAAGGAATTATAAATAGTCGAGTATTTTATCACGCAAAAATTATAAATATTAAAAATATGTATAATATAAAATAATTACTGCTTTTATTTTTTTAAATATATTCTACTAATTGAAATGTCCTATATTTCGGACTCTCATGAGTAGAATGTTAAAAAAAAAAAAAAAAAAAAAATCTGCATCTATTTATTATTAAAAATTTTTAGAATTGAATTTTTATCTTGTTATTTTAAAGTAAGTGAAGCATTTTTTTTTTTTTTTTTTTTTTTTTTTTTTTTGTAGAAAATTCTTATGCAATAAAGAAAGTGATAAAGTTGAATTTATAAAATTATAAATAATTAACATTTTTCAATAAATATTTAAAATAATTTTGATGTGAAATTATATATAAAAAAAAAAAAAAAAAAAAGAAAGAAAGAAAGAAATAAAAAGAAATAAAATATATATAGGTGTATATTTATATACTCATAAAAGTAAAATTTTAAATATGTTTATTATTTAATACATAAACATTTAGAAAAGACAACTAAATTTTAAGCTTTTATTTTCTTGGTCATAAGAAGGTGGAAAAAAGCACAGCAATTTTCCAAATAAACAGTCACGAAGAAGACCTTATCTGGGAAAAATTTAAACGGAAATTTAAAGATAAGCATTCATACATTAATTTGAATAGTCAGGGAATAGTCAGGGAATTTGAAAATTGACTATAAAAGTCAGTGAAAAGAAAAATCTGCCAATGCACGGTCATTTCCCCTCCCCCCCCCCCCTTTTTTTTTTCTCCATTAGCTTCTGCTATTTTTTTTAAACACCCCCACCCTTCTCTTTTGCTCATGTAAGGAATTTCTTATCTCGCTTATAAGCGACAAATGCTATCATTATATGCAACTTTTGTCATATGTAAATTTTGTGTTTACAAGTGGGACATTAATTATTTTGCCCTCAACACAGTCAATGCTCAATATACGGTTAGACTGAAATTTTTTTAGAATATACCTGGAAAACCTTTTAAAAGTCAGGGAATTTCATTCTCCTGTTTGAGTGGCAACCCTGTATCAAGCTTATACTGTACTCTACTCTAAATATAATAATGCAGCACAAGCAGTATAAAGAAAATAAGGCTAAGCTTTACTATAGGGTACCTGTTGGCGATTCATGATGCTGTGATGAGATTCAGTGTATCGACACTTTTTAATAGTAACTTTTTTGTATCGGTACTTCATTTAACTGTCTTGGAACTTTGTTTTTCTTTTTGTGCCAGCTGCGCGCGTGTGTTTATTGTAATGCGGCCCAGCTGAATGATTTTTCTTTTTAATGCGTTTTTGAGGTATAAAAATTAATTTTTTGAGTGTATTTTATTATTTTATTTTACTTTTTAATAAATGGAATTATTTAGGGGAAAAAAGTGTATTCTAGTAATTGATGCAGTATAGATTTTCATGCATTTTCTTATTCATGTGCCATGAATTAGGAGTATCCAGTGATGTTTTTTTTTGTTTTAATATCGGGATAGTGACCACTGTAGTACAGATTTTTTATGCATTTTCTGATTCATGTGCTATGACTTAGGGGTATCCAGTGATATTGTTTTAGTCTTAATATTGGGATACTGACCGCTGTAGCATGAATTTTCAGATTCGTGCATGACAAATTAGCTGCATCCAGTGATTTTATTTATTTTTTGTTTGTTTTGTGATTGCTTCTGTACAGATTTTCATGCATTTTCAGATTCATGCAAGGCTGTAATTTTGAAATTTTGGGGCAAATCTTCAAGTTATTTTAGATTATACATCATTTATAATGCTGAATTTTATGTGTTAAAGCTTGAAAGCTCTCTGAATTTTTTTTTTTTTTTTTTTTTTGTGGTGAAATAGCTCAAATTTCTATTACTGTTTTAAATATTTTATTAATCTTTAAAATATGCTTAATTTATTTCAGTGAATTTCAAAACAAGCACCAGAGTGAAACAGTAATTTATTTTCTTGAAATGTATTTTTGATGTTTTGTAATGATTCAGAATATCGATTTGCAGTAATCGACTCATTCAGTGAGATGTACATCAGCAACAGCGATGGGCGCCTTATAGTAAAGCTATTCCAAAAATAAGCTAAATAAAACTTATCAAAAGCTTTCTTACTTAGTTTTCTTTTTCTTCTTCTTTTTTTCCCCCATAGCAGTTAATTGTACAAATGCATCTTAAAAATTAAACCCACTTTCAAGGCCTGCATTATTTATCATTAATAGATTGCTCACACTGTTTAGTGACAGTTTGTTTATAATTTCATTTCTTACCAAATTTATGCAACTGAAAACTATTTTCACAATTTGTCCGAAATCACAATGAAAAAAGTTCATCCTGAATGAGGAATTTGCACACATGGGGGATTTGAACAAAATCCTATTCTTATGGTAGTTTTAGGCCCATAAATTTCAAAAAGTTTATTAAAAATGCAAAAAAAGTTCTCATTAATTTAAAAAATAATTTTAAAATTAACCAAAAATCACGTGACTTCAAAAGGCTGCCTGACGTCACAGTTTATGATGCTTCAATGTTTACATTCTGTTAGCCTGGTTAGTAAGCAGCAATTTGTTTTAACTTTCGTGATTATTAATCGTTTATGTGATTTCTGAGCATTTCTTTTTCATCTTAGAATCATTCAATATCATTATCATCATTTTCAAATGTTTTCTTTTCATGGCGGTTGTCCAATGTTTTCGTTTCATAGGATCCTGTGGAACGCTAAAAAATAACTTTTGAGAAGCGTTAGCTGTTGTGTGTTGTATTAGTGCAAAATGGTACAATACAAATAATACAATATTTATACTACAATTTTTTAATATCAGTCATTATTATATCATAGAAAACCTATTTCACTGATTCAAGAAGCAAAGCAAAGCATGAAATCAAATGTAAACAACGATTACTTTAGTTTGTTGTCATAAAGAGTGACGTCACGATATATTATACTGCGTTTTCTCTGTACAGTAAATAGTGCGATGTTAAAATTGTTATAAATCAGACATTAGATTTCAAATAAAGAAAATGTATGTATTTATTGTGTATTTATTATTATTCATGTAATGAATATGTATGTATTTATTTTCTTACCTTTTCATTTTCTATTAGAATAAAATCCGAAAACGTGCAAATTGTCTATTGTGACTTTTTTGTGAAAGATTTTTTTTATTATTATTATTATAGAATTTAATGTAATTTTTTAGTATAAATGTGTGATCATATTTTGGATAACTGTATAGCATTTTGCATAAAAAGCGACTGTAGTGGAAACACTGGTTTGTTTATATTTGACAACATTTTTGTTCTTCATAACAGACGAAACATGTAATTACATTTTATGAAAAACTAATTGTAAGTTTTAAGAAAATAAAACTATATAGATATACCTTACCGCTAAGTCATGGAAGGAGGTGGAATATCCGTAGACATTAAATATAAACAACTCCTGCTACCAGGGATCACTCTAGAGCGTTTTAGCGGTACAAGTTGCCACAGGGTTGGCATAATACTTACTGTGCAATGGTGTAACGGGTTTTATCAGTTTTTACCGCCTTCATTTATCTCAAACACTTTAAGGATATATTTTAAAGTTTTTAGTTCTCAATTTCCCAATGTATTATTTAATATTTACTATGAAATTCCTACTTCTGCAATTTCTAAAAACATTTAAAAAAGAAAATATTTCCTTATTTATTTAGCTCTTATACCAGTTTATGTCATTTAGCATTGGCTCATATGATATTTAAAAAATAATAGCATTGTTTACATTGTACTGTTTAAAAAGCCCTGCAGGCTCCAAAAAGTTTTTAAAAAATAATAACATTTTAATTTAACTACATATAATCAATTAAATACAATTCGAGGCTGCTGTCACTGCTTGTTTTAATGAATTGTACCCACTAAATGTAAAAAAAAAGATTAAAAAAAAAAAGTGAAAGTATTAAAATGGTAATGAAAATATGAATATTGTTAATGGGTAAAGTGTGAAAAAATTTTCTTGATTCAAATGATATTTGTTAAACCTAAGTAAAAATTTTTTAGGATATCTTTTTTTTTTTTTTTTTTATCTTCCCTAATTCCTTATTTTTTTTAAAATTTTGATTAGAAACTATGAGTAAAGATTTTTTTCTCTTAATACATTGCTTCAGTTATATGTCATATTTCCTACTAAATTATCCTTTTCCAAAATTATTTTATGTGTTCAATAGTGTGAGTAAAATTTTGCTTTATTTCAATACATTATTGTAGCTACAAAGTCAAAGTCTGAAGTTGAGTGGCTCATACTACCGCATTTATGATTGTTATACAATTACTTCTTATTATGAAGATATTATGTTGAATAAAAATGTTGGTAATAAATGCCTACATAGATTTTTTCTATAGAAATAGAATATTATTTATATTTTTATAATTTAAGTAAAATGATTGATAGTGTGGATATTGTGCATATATATACACATAATAAAAAACAAATGTTGTACAATAATGTATGAATACATAATAAAAATCAATTAAATCTTGATTTAAATAAAAAAAATCGATTTTTTTGAAAAAAATAAAAAAAATCAACAACCCTGTTTGGAAGTCAGATTTTCGAATAGTGTGCAACGATGTTAAAATTTATATTTCCAACGAATACACAATTTTGACTTTTAGATCCTGGAGAAAATTTTACAACTGGATACTAAATTTGAAGTAATTTAGTCAATATGCTTAGCAATTATACTTATTGGGACTTTTGAGTTTTTTAATGTTTTTTTTTTTTTTTCAATCTTAAATCTCTTGGTGATATTAGTTTTTTAGTGTAGCTCAAAATCTACTGACCAAAAGAACTGAAATTTCATAAAAGTATAATTAAAATAATTAGGAGCCAGTGAAATATTTGTTGCAAAATACTTCTAATTTGCAATTTAAGAATTTTTACTTAAATAATTTCTAAATATTTATTTTTTAGATAATTTTATTTAAAAATTTTTAAATTGTAATCTACAATAATATTTTTAAGTTGTTGCAGGCTTTAAATATGTAGATTCCCTAAGAATTTTCCCCCATAAATAATTAAATTACACATTCTATAAGGAATGGTAGGTATCTATTTTTCTCTCTCGATATTTGTTCAATCTGGTACATATAGGTATCATCTTTTTTTTTTTTTTTTTTTTTTTTTTTTTTAAGGTCTATACATTATTATTTAAAAAAAAAAAAAAACTGCACAGCATGTGCAAAAATAAATGTGAAATTAACAATATTTATACATATAGTCACAACCGCTTGTTAAAATATGCTATAATTTCACCAGTTATCGATAAAATTCACATATTTCAAGACTGATTTCCAAAATTCGCGATAATTTTACAATTGATTGCTAAAATGCATAATTTTTTTCATCGCTAATTAATAAAGTTTCTGCGTTTTTTAAGTTAAATGTCCCAAATACTCAATTATTTCGTCGATAATAGACGTAATTTGCACTTTGTTCTCAATAAAGGGCAAAATTAACGGTCGCCACCGGCCACATGGCGACTAAATAAAAAAAGATGGCGATTAAAAATTATGCATCGATCGCCACTAAAGTCGCCACTTTTTGTGATCATTAAAAGATTCTAAAAATCGAGCGACGATAGGCAATCAAAGCCTTGTGATTTTCAATCTTTTTCCATCCATGGCATAAATGTCAATGTTCATTTTAAACTTGCTTTATTATATTCTACAACCTATAAAGAAGTAGAATTGTTTAATATATCTCACTCATATAATTTTTGGACCCCCTCCCCCCTAATGGTCTGTGATCATACAGCTTATAGAAAGCTTTATAATCTCTAATCATTCTCCATTTGCTGCAAAAATATAAATATCTATTTTAAACTTACTTTCTTCGATTCTAGAATCTGTAAAGAAGTAGAATTGTTTAATATCTCTTACTCATAATTCTTGTAATTCCACCCCCCCCCCCCCCAACGATTGGCAATTATATGCTCCACTGAAACCTTGTGATTTACAATCTCTCTCCATCCATAACATAAATGTAAATATTCATTTTAAACTTTCTTGATTAGATTCTAGAACCTATAAAGAAGTATATAGATGTACTCCCCCCCCCCCCCACACACACACATATGTGCGCTCCATTTCAACTAGCAGTTAATAATCAAATGTCCTGCAAAGCACAGTCTTTTTCCATTATTATCTCCATAGTATTTAATGTATATTTAACCCATTTAAGATATTTGACAAATGTGTGTATCAAAATTTGATTTGGCTTAAATGTGTATTTTTCAAAAAAATTTGTATTTGCTTTCTTTTGAGTAGAAATCTTCCTTTTTCCTTCCCATTTTAAAGTAGAAATCTCCCTATTTTTAAAGCTACAAATTTGGCAGCTAAGTAAATTATTTTTAATGAAGCAGCTAAGTTTCCATATCTATACTTTTTAAGAGGAAATATTTTAACTCTATTGAAATAAAATCATTTAAAAAAGTGTGTCTTTAGAAATAAGAAAAAATAAAACTGCTAAATGTATTTACACATGACCATGTAAAAGTTGTGATGATGATGAATCAGCTGATTCATTTACTAGAAAATATCAATGTGAACTGTGAATGATAACAGCTTATTTCACTTAAATAAATTGAAAAAAAAAAAAAAGTACTACTGAATTATTTGAAAGATAAAAACTTTTGCTATTATTATTACAGCCCTAAGCAGATTTTAATTTAGGATGTGCAATTTAGGGTTTTTAAAAAGAGCGTAATTACAAATTACAATTTCAGTGTCCCTGTGTTTATTTTATTATTATATGTATTTCTTATTTTCGTATTTTTCTTGTGGTAATTATACCGCAAAATGGTGACAATGCTTTTTGCAGTCTGAAAGAAATAGTCTTATCATGTGAAAAGTGGCCACTAACTTAAAAAAGTGGCTACTAATGAAACTGACAGTACCGGCCACTGGCCACTAATTAATTTTCCCAGTTTTGCCCTTTAGTTCTCAAAGCTGAATGCTGAAATACACAATAATTTTGCAGCTGATTTCGAAAATACGGGATTATTTTCACCGCTAACTATGGTGTCAATTTTTATAGTTAAAATTTACATTTAATTCCCAAATACCGCTATTATATCTCTGCTAACTAATAAAATTCACTGTATTATTTTGCGCCTAATCGATGAAATTCGTATTCTTTATAAAGTTTAATCTCCAAATACTCAATTATTTCGCCGCTAATCTATGAAATTTATGCTTTTCTCAAAGCTGAATCCCGAAATATGCAATAATTTTGCAGCCTAATTCGGAAATACGGGATCATTTTACTATTAACTGTCAAAAATTTATGCTTAAGTGCAACTAATTGCTAAAATACGATATTAATTCGGCGTTAATCGATAAAATTTGAAATCTTTTCAAAGGTGATTTCTGAAATTCACGATGTTTTGTGGCTGATTATTGAAACACGCAATCATTTCGCCGTTGCTTAATAAGGTTATTTTAATCCTAATTGTTTGCTGAAATAGGCTTTATCTCTATGTTAATCAATGAAATTCGCCCTTTTTTGCAAAGACAATATCCGATGTATGCAATAAATTTGCTGAAATATGGAATCAATCATTTTACCGCTTATTTTTTAAAATTATGCAAGAGCAACTAATTGCTAATATAGACTATTATTTCACCCCAGTGGCAGAAACACCGTGACACGGTTACATAGTTGCGGACACAGAATAAATGCTTGCAGACAGTTTTTGTCTGCACTAATAAAACAATTAGTCCGTAACTTTCGAACACTCTTTGTCTGTCTCTGTACTAATAAAAAAAATTGCCCACAACTTTCAGACAGTCTTTGTCTGCAATTTACGGACATTTTTCGCCTGCGACAATGCGCTACCCATGTATGACGTCTTAGATGCTCTTTGGTAGGAACTCTAGAGCCCCCATATAGGTGCCTTGGTAGGAACACACAAAACAGTACTTAACAACGGCGACCTAAGCAGCCTATATCTCCCTTGATAGACAGCATATGCATATTCTTTTCCCCTGTTACTAAGATTCTACGGGGACATAGAAAAGTGCTAATTTCTTTTAAAACTGCTCCAAAACTTCTCCTCCACTTCATAATTCACTTATAAAAATTTCTGTATCAAAACTAATACTTTTGTTATTTATACTGTGTTGTGTCAAACATTGCTATAAATATTTAATTGAATGAGTTCAACTTATTATTTTATAATTGTTTATTACTATAGTTCTGTAGTAAAATTGTATTTGTGTATTGTTGCACGAGATCACCACTATTGTTAAGCTCTCTCCCCCAAAGATTGCTGCTATCAGCTTCAGGCTTTTTGAGTGTAAGCCGTTCTCATCCCTGATTACAGGCAAATTTCGCAGACAGATTTTGAAATTTTAAAAGCCTGTCGCACACAGCTACAAAACTTTCTGCCACTGGAATTTCACTGCTAATTATTAAATTTTGTATGTTTTTAAAAAATGATTGCTGAGATATGAGATTATTTCACAAAACAATAATGAAATTACTTTTTTTATTATTTATACATTGCAGAAATACGCAACACAAAAGTCTATCTACAATACGGGATCGTTTAACCGATAACATTTACTTTTAATCTTTCAAAGTACGAAATAAGCTGTTAATTCATTACAAAACAACATAATATTTTTGCAGTGAATTATCGAAATCCCCAGTGGCAGAAAGTTTCGTAGCTGTCTGTGACAGGCTTTTAAAATTTCATAATCTGTCTGCAAAATTTGTGTTAATCAGTGGTGAAAATGGCTTACACTCAAAAAACCTGAAAGGTGATTGGGGGGGGGGGGGGTAACATCAGGTGATATCGTGCAACAATACACGAATACAATTTTACTGCAGGACAATATAGTATAAACAATTGTGTGTACTCATTCAATTCATCTCATTCAATTAAATATTTTATAGCAATGTTTGACACAACACAATATAGATAATTATAAATAATAAAAGTATTAGTTTTAGTTTTTATACAGAAGTTTTTTTTAAGTGAATTGTTATTCGAAAGTTGCAGACAAAAACTGTCTGCAAGCCGCTTTTCTGTGTCCGTAACTATGTCGCGGTGTTTCTGCCACTGGGTCGAAATCCATCGTTTCATGTCTTATTAACAAAATTTACCTTTATCATGGCTAATTGCTCAAATAGCGATTGTTTCTCTTTTTCACTAAATAAAGATAGGCAAATATTTTCGCTGCTATAATGGACGAAATTCGTGCTATTTCTGAAAAGTGATATCACAGATGTTAAATACATATATTGAGTCAAAAATCAGCGAGATTTATGCCTTTTTTTGGCGTATGTTTTCTGATTACATAATTTTTGCATCTGATTACCGAAATATATGCAATTTTCTCATCTTTTGAAATACTGAATCAATTTAAGTTGGACATTGAACTTATCACACAAATATCTTGGATGAATTTTGTTCCAACATTTATCTAGTTTCCAAGTTGCAGCCACTTGAAATCAGGCTGCTACTTGAAAATATGCCACAACGATAACTTTTAGAATACTAAACTGGTTCAGACAGCAGCGCCGACTTTGAAAAATTTCTGGGGGGGCTCGAACCAAGGCCGTAGCCAAGATTATTTTTTGAGGGTGGGGGGCATCACATTTCTAATACAAGGTCATCAAATATGGTGTAATAATGTACACACGCTTACCCAAGGAAAAGAACATATGCACACACAAACAACGGCCTGATTAACACAGGGGCACGTGCCAGGGGCTCTGAGTAGCAAAGGGCCCCAAAACTGGACCTGAAAATGCCATCATAATCTTTGCCATTTAGTTTATGTAAATCGAATTTATATGGCAGTAACTTTTGTAAAAATAGTTATATTACTTTGCATCGATGTTTCTGAAAACTTTTGCTCCTCATGCACAAACTATAAGTGTAGCACAGTATAGGGAATCATCTTCCTCTGAACTCACCCCGCGCCCCATACAGAGACTTTCAGCCTCTCTTGTTTTTCTTTCTTTTTTTCTTAGTCGATTTATGTCCATTTTCAATTGCAACAACCTTATTTTACAGCTATGATTTTGGTAAGAAACTAAATAAGAAATAGAGGAAAGAATTTCTTGTTTAATAGAGAATCAGTATTCAAAATTTCTGGGGGGGCTGATCCCTTACAGAAAATTTTAGCCCCCACATAATCGGCGCCACTGGGTTCAGATCAAAGTTGGGGAGTGAATTTAATACAGTTTAAATATCTTGGAAAAGTTTGCTAGGCAACTTGCTCCACCATTTTGTTTCCAAGTTGCGGCCACTTAAAAATTTTTTATTACAATAACTTTTGTAATATGGAATCAGTTTGAATCGCATTTGCACAGTTGACATATTCAAATATCTTTGATAAGTTCACTGGGCATCTCAGTCACTCTGTCCTTTGTTTCTAAATGGTGGCCACTTGAAAATTATCACAATAACTTTTGAACCGATTTGCTTAAAACTCCATATGTAAATAGACCTCTTTAATAAATCTACCAAGTTCATTAATAAATTGTAGCTGTCATTTTGAAAAAAGATGGTGGCATCTTCATAAGAAAAGATAAATCAACCTAACCTTCCTATGAGCCGGAACGACTCGTTTTAATTTTTTGATCAATAACCTCTAAAAAGTAATGATATCAGTACAAAAACCCTTAACGGGTTAAAAGTTTGTGACGCAGCTACTTTATCACTATAAGAATTTGAAATATGGGTCTTAAAAATAATGATATCAAGTTTTAAGTGACGCTCTTCTATTAGTTAAAATATACATAGATTTTCTTATTTGATCATTCGCTTTTTTCTTTTATTTATATTTACAATGCAAACATAATATTTTTAACTTCAAGATAAGACAAATATATAAAATATACTCACTGATGCTTTTTCATTTTCATTTCAATTTCAAAATAACAGTTTTAAAAGGAATGATATAAAAATTCCAGTCACGCCTCGGTGTCATTTTAAAAGATTTGTTTTTAGATTCCATTAAAATTAACTTTGTTTTGTCTGATAAAGTATATTTACACATTCAAACAGTGCTTTTAATTTTTAAATATGCTGTCAAATAATCACACTTTCACTGAGTTTGCATTATAAATAAAAATTATTTATTTCAATAAATCGATTTGTCTTTTGCGTCACGCTATCCAAAACTGCAAGTAAAATTTGTGCAAATGTTTTCTTTGCATCACACTGTCTCTTTGCAGAAATTCTCACTTAGTTGGATACTATGATACAAAATAACATTTACATATATTTTACTCACAGTTTTGGATAGCGTGACGCAAAAGACAAATCGATTTATTGAAATAAATAATTTTTATTTATAATGCAAACTCAGTGAAAGTGTGATTATTTGACAGCATATTTAAAAATTAAAAGCACTGTTTGAATGTGTAAATATACTTTATCAGACAAAACAAAGTTAATTTTAATGGAATCTAAAAACAAATCTTTTAAAATGACACCGAGGCGTGACTGGAATTTTTATATCATTCCTTTTAAAACTGTTATTTTGAAATTGAAATGAAAATGAAAAAGCATCAGTGAGTATATTTTATATATTTGTCTTATCTTGAAGTTAAAAATATTATGTTTGCATTGTAAATATAAATAAAAGAAAAAAGCGAATGATCAAATAAGAAAATCTATGTATATTTTAACTAATAGAAGAGCGTCACTTAAAACTTGATATCATTATTTTTAAGACCCATATTTCAAATTCTTATAGTGATAAAGTAGCTGCGTCACAAACTTTTAACCCGTTAAGGGTTTTTGTACTGATAGGATTTTACAGTTACAGATCATAATCGTAATGTAGATCACTTTCTCTTGATTTCTCTCTCCTTTGGGTAATAAATGCTGACGTTTAGTGCTCCTTCTCGTTAAATTACGAAAATTTTTCACTGAAGAAATAATTGAGATTCTGAAAAATTAACATATTTGCGTGAAGAATCATGTATCACACAAGAGCTTCTAGGAATGTAACGATATAATTTTCTTTTCACCTTGACGTAAAGCATTTGACAGCAGCAATTTCCGCAAACAACTTCATTATATAAATTAATCATAAAAAAATTTAACAAAAATTCGTAATCCGTGTGTATTTTTCATAAAATTTCGCTTTCAAAATAATTACAAAATTATATGAAGAAAATTAATTATAAAATAATATATTAGCAATAAAATCTGATATTCAGTAATTTTTTTTAAATGACGAAAAAAAAAAAAAAAAAAAAAAAAAAAAAGATGAAATAATTTCCATATTTATATCTTATATAAATTATATGAATTGCAAAACATATTTATGGGAAATATTCAAAAATAAGAGAACAGTATCAAAAGAATGATAAGTTAATTCAAAAACGTTTCCCTAAAGATTAATTTATTAATTTGGAAACGAATCAATGGTTTGGGGTGGATGGATAGTTGAAGGTAAATACAAACACTTAATCACAGAATAAGTTATAATGGGTTTCTTTAACAAATCGCAAACTTTTTTTTAATTATTTTATTTTATTTTATTTTTTTTTTTTTAACACTATGTTTTCACCTTCGGACACAGTTTTTCAGAAAATACAAAAAAATAATAAATAATAATAATAATAATAATAATAATAATAATAATAATAATTAAACTTAAACCCTAAGCATTGTTTGTTTAGAT